>OZ030022.1:46600000-47010000 GCA_964023405.1 Apodemus agrarius | reverse complement strand
ACCACATTTTCCATATTTTTCCTTTTGCAACCCCTTTGCTAGAAAATATATGTGTGCTTTTTCTCACTGATGACCAAGAAAAGCAATATTGATTTGTATGCTGAAGTTCTTCAAAAGCCGACACTGATAGAGAGGTTAGTTCATTAGCTTAATCCAGACTGTGTGTTGATTGCTAGGGGTTCTGTGATTTAGATACATTTGATTCATTTCCATTTTCTACTCTGGATGTAGAATATGAACAAATCACCGCACTTAGGGGGCTTTAAAGATCATCTAGTTCACAGCATATGTGACGAAGGAAGACAGAAAGAAAGGAGGAGGGAAGAAGGGGGTGAAGAAAAGGGACAGGAGAGAAAGAGAGGGGAGGGAGAGGAAGGGAAGGGAGTGGAAAGGGAGGGAGAGGAAGAGGAGAAAAGGGAAGGACAGGAAGGGGAGGGACAGGAATGGGAAGTATTGAAAGTGGAAAAGGAGAGCAAAGGGAAAGTCACACAATTCAATATCAGAAATATATCCACTAGCATATATAAGCAACACATGGATTTGCTTGATTTAATGTTTCAATCATGAAAATTAATGTTCGACATTCTTTCATTCAGTAACTGGCCCTCCATGATCCTTACAGCCCAACACCGGTGCAAGAGGATAATCTTTACCAAACTTGACAACTCACTGACCAGCCTTTATAAAAACAGACCTAATTGCTTGCCCTGAATCCTGCTTTCAACTTTCTTCTCTAGTTACAAATATCAATTAAATTCTAACAACAAAGAGTCTTATTGTAGTTGCCAAATAATCCCTTTCAGGAGAATTGCCCTCCCTGACTCTCCAAGGGTAAAACTTGAAGTTCTTTCAGCTATAATTCTTTACCATCATTTCCCTTAAGGTCAGCTGTGAAAGATCTGCCAGGATAAGAAATAGGCTGACCACTGAGGATATTTTCCTACACAATGAGAAAGCCTTTGCAGAAGCATCAGTGCTGTGGTGACAGCCATTAGAACCTTGAGTCTGCGTACAAAGAACTTCACCATGCCACCTAGCAGCCACATGAGGCTGGTTTATGAGGAAGGTAATCTGACTTTGAAGTTGTTGAAAACAGGATAGTCTGTGTTGAATGTTAAAGAGGAAAACCGCGATCCTTTAACGAAGAATTTGGGAAGATGATGTGAGCTCTGTTTTAGATAATATTTTGTTATACCAGGATCATGTAAAGAAAAATGCTGCACATGGACCAGGATGTACTGTACCCAACCCAGGAATATACATAGACACTGTGCCATCCAAGGGCAGGATAAGGTGGACCTGTCTCAGGCATCCGATTTACTAGATGTCTTTCCATTTAGAGGAAACATATTTTTTTTTCAATTAACTCATAATACCTTCTCTGTCATCCATTTTTGCTATTTTTTTTTTGTTTTGCCTAAGTTTCAATGTACCATGGTTTGGAAAACCATCAACAGCAAATCACTGCTGTCATATTAACATTACAAACTTCATGTCTATCAGACAGAAGGTGGGACAGTCTCCTTCTCTCTCATGTGCCCATCCTCAGTCAGTCAATATTTCCATACAGCCTCCATACTGTTTGTGATTCAATCAGTGACTCAGATACGCTGTCCCTGGCTTGCCAAGGTTGTTGTCATTCTGGGAACATGGTTTTGTTGTCTTAGTTATGAAGTCGTATTCTTAGCTACTTCCTTAGCTAATCAAATCTTTTCCGTAAAGTTTCCCCTCTTAGGTCTCCTTCACAAACCAGAGAGATTGGCCACAGTCTTGTCTTCGTCTTTTGTAACCCTCCCGTAAATTCTTCCCAGGCTAAAGAAAGGAAATTTCCTCCCAAACCAAGTCCCGTGCAATTAAATGTTGCAAAATGTGACAGTCACAGTCCACCATTTTTAATTCACTCCTCCTGGTTAGAGTCAAACTTCATCAAGCCACTGAAGGACTGGATACCCACCACAGTCAGGAAACTAACTGAGAAAATATATCTGTCAGAGCCTCTAGCCACCCAGAAGGAGTTAGGAGAATCTTAATCCTTAGTGAACCATGAAACCTGGGTCAGGCAGCTTACATCTGGGGATTTGTTTGCCTATGCAAATTCCATCATAAATCACCTAATCTTCAGCGAAAAGGCCAGGGCAAGAGCCGAGGTGCCAGCAAAACAGAGTTATCACTGGGTGGCTAGGGTTCAGGATTCACGAGTGGATGACTCCATTGATCGCTTTAGTCTTTAATGAAGTTAGCTGTTTTAACTCCCATTTGCCAGAGCCTAGCATATCAGATTCCCCTTATTCTTGGCATTAGAGGACACTGAGATTAGAAGACAGCTTTAAAGGAGTCTGCCTGATGCTAAGAATTTATTGCAAGTGGAAATTCTCCTATTTGGTACTTAACATTTTCCCCTTTCACCCGTCTGCTTGCATCAATGATTTCTATTCCTGTTAATGCTCCCAAAGCTAGTTTTGGTGGGGAGCACAGTGACGGGGTGGGGGAGGGATTGAGGGGGGTCAGAGGATAAGCCACCTTTGCCTGTAATCGCTGACCACGGAGTTGTGTTTCGCACAGTGTTGCCAAATTCTCTGGAGACATTCCTCTTCTCACGTCATCAGTTTCCCGTTGCCTTGGTGAGGAGTCACAACATGTGTTTCTCGACAAAATCCTTTCTGTTCTAGGAATATGTAATGGTCTCTCTCTCTCTCTCTCTCTCTCTCTCTCTCTCTCTCTCTCTCTCTCTCTCTCTCGGCTCCAACTAGCATTTCAGGGGTGCAAAAGGACAGGTGATATTAAAAGAGAGAGTAACAAGCCAAAGACAAGAGGGGGAGACGGATGAAGAGCACACCTACGGAGATACGCTATAGGTAACATCACAGCCTGCCTTTCTGAACACGGAAGCAAATGTAAGTCTAGATTTAGAGCTGAAAGACTCATGCTCCATCTGTCTCTGACTCACACTAGTTACTCAAGCTTGGGGATATTGTTTCCCCTCTGTAAGTCTTAGTTTGCTCACAAAGACAAGAGAAAATCCTTGTTCTTGTGAGCACACACATGTGTACACACAGAGAGAGACGGAGGTAGGGAGAGAAGGAGGGAGGGAAGAAGGGGGGAGGGAGAGAGAGAGAGAATCTAAAGATGGGGAAATATAGAAAAATTCTGAAAAGTTATTGAATCAAATATGTGAGTTTGGTTTTGGGAAGATAAAAGACTGTCAATACCCTAGATGCCACCTAATACCCATGATGCGATCATTTCCCCTGCTGCATAAATCCATTCAGGCTGTGATCTTTACTATATAGCACATCCCATTTGTGTGCCCTTAAATAACTTAATCTGCAACTGTCATTTTTCTCATAGTAAATCAGGGGTAACATCCAGTTCTCCATGAGACTCCTGGTGTTACTGTGGAGAGATGAGCCAAAAAGATGTGAAATGAAATGAGTTGAATCATGAAGCCTTTATGCTAGTCCTGGCAACGAGATTTTATCGTCACTAGACCCCAGATTCCTAGACCGCAGGCACCTGAACTCCTGTGTCCTTCTATTCAGGAAGCTTCTAGAAAGAGCTAGCCACCAAGGGACTTTATGTTGTTCTTTGTGGGAAGAAACCTGATGAATTACTAAAATAGGAAGGCTGCGGAAACATCATTCAGACTTGGTCTTTTCAGCTCCGAAATGTCAGGCTTAGGTAATCTTGGTGCTTTACTACACCGAAGTTCTTTTTCCTGTTGGGATGAAAACAAACTCCCAGACGAGTTTTAAAGCATCAATGAGATGAAGCATCTGAACACCGGAGAGCAATATAAGCACGGTGTGCATTCATAGTACTTGCTGCTACTGCAAATTATCCCCTTCCCAGCCTCAGCCCAATTTACACCCTTTTCTCCAAGGATTATCTGCAAAGAGAAGTTTGTCTGTGGGGTCCAGGCGTGACTAGTCATGATGATAATTATCTCTGAGCTTGCCTACCAGGATTTGCCTCATCCAAAGACCAACCCCCTTTGGTCCTAGAAGTCCAAAAGTTAATTGCTCTAAATTTCCCTGAGCCAATCTGGCTGATCTTAATTCTAAAGGTTTAATTTTTTTTTTTTTTGAGAGCCTTGGGGATATATGACTGTAATAGTCTTTTCTTTAGAATGTTACTTATGAGTTTAAGTTGCAAACATGAAAGACTGAGGCAAAATTTAGGAACCCATATTTACATTTATTGAAAAACAGCATGAGGAGAACATGTAGCATGGAGGGGAGGTGGAAAGAGGTGGATTTCTAGAGTGCATTGGCCAGCTAGACTAGTCAGTAAATAAGTGCTGGGTTCACTGACAGTCCTTTCTCAAAAACTGAGGTGAGAGATGGTTCTGTGGTTTAAAATGTATGCTGTTTTGACAGTAGTCCCAAAGTTAGTTCCTAGCACAAAAATTAGGTCCATAATTGCCTGTTACTTGAGTATATCTGATACTGCTGGCCTCTATAAGCACCTATTCTCACACGCTCCTACACTGGCACCATGCATAGTCACGTATTTTAAAATAATTTTAACAGAACAGTGATTCTATTTGTTAATATAAATATCTCATTTAAAAACAGGTCAAGAGGCATAGATATCAGATACTGACTGAATTCTGGCTTCCATACTAGTGTGCACAGACAAGCGCGCGCGCACACACACACACACACACACACACACACACACTTAAAATAAAAGCTGTGAAGTGATTGACAGGAGTCTCATTTCTGCAGCTTTTAAGACACCACCAGTCACCCCAGGCCTATTTCCTGACTTCCTGTGTGATGTGTTATAGCAGTCATGTGGAGACTGCGTTATCAACTTACCTCATTATTCTCTGCCCAAGTAAGAGTGAAACCATGTTCTCCTACCAATTATGCTGATATTTGACCAGCTATGTGTGCGATGACCTTGATTCAAGATACAATTTTATGAGAGAACCATTCACAATTTAATGACTGATATATAATAATATGTAACATTTCCATATTGAAATTTTTGATGCTTGTCACATCAATTTTCATATATAAACATTTATATATTCTTTATAAAAGATTTGTAAAAGAAATTATGTCATTATTGCAAAGATCAAGGAATTTGAAATGACAAATGATTCCAGGTTAGAGAGGAAATGTCATGGTCTTAGTAACACATGGCCTAATTTCATATTTGAAATGAGTTAATTTTCTGGTCTTAGAAAATTCATACCATTTAGACACATTAGTTCAGCGGCAATGCTCTCTATCACTTCAGGATTAGAATAAATGTGAAACTGATAACATTAAAGTCCAGCCTACCCTCCCCCCCCAATACCCTAGTACTAAAGCAGCCATCTTTCTAGATATCTACCAACAGGAGGCATGCAAAGTTGTAGATATGGCCCCTTTGCAGGAAGTTTCAAGCAGAAGCTTTGACATTAAAAGCTACAGAAACAAGATTCATGTCAATTTACTCACAGTTTTTATTTTAATTTTGTATGCGGTGTGTGTGTGTGTGTGTGTGTGTGTGTGTGTGTGTGTGTGTTGTATGTGCTCATTTGTGTTCCTGCAGGAGTCATAGAGGGAAGTGAACTCCAGGAAGAGATAAAAATGAAACCAGGTGCAATCTAGCTTCATCTATCCGGATCAGACCACATGGAGTCTGACAAAAAGCAGTTTATTCTCAATGGATTTAAGCCTAGCATAATTTGAAAAAAAAAAAATCCTGATGTGATACAATCCCTTTGCAGAAAGAAAAAAAACCTAATTGCATTGGGACCCTAGTTGAGTACATGTCATTTCTTCCCCAGAAGATGGATTCTAGAGATCTAGAGATAGGATACCTATACTAGCTCAAGGGCCTAAGGGGTCTCTGGTCTGGTCTTGGACACATAGATAACGTCAAGGTGATTTGAGTTATTAGCCATCTTTGGTCCTAGTTATGGGAGCTTGGAGGAGCCTCTGGGTATGAGGGTCATTTAGATTACTAGACACCTTGGTTCCAGTTGTAGGAGCTTGATATGGCTTGGCCCAACAGATGACACAGGTCATCAGATTGTAATTGCTTCCAGTTCCCAGCTTTATGGATTGAAGGGAAGGTTTTTCATCTTTCCCATTGGAAGACAATTCTGCATGCTTATTCCTGGTTTCTCTGTAGATCTCTGGGTTCAAGGACTTTATGCTATATTCTCAACAAGGGTATAAAAATTCTCGAAGCTGACTGCACAGGCTGGTTTTCAGCCTGTTTTTTGAATATACAGGTATGGAACAGAATCCTAGAAGCCAGGAAACCTCTCTTGAAATGGTGCCAAGAAACCAACCTGGTTGTCATCTGACATAGGCTAGTCCACTGGCCAGAATAGGATCTACTGAGGGAAATTTAATAGCTGTGTTTAAAGTCCATTTTTTGCCTAGAAAGTTTTACATCTAACTCAACAGTTATTTTTTCCTCCCATTTTATGAAAGAGTCTTAAGGATAGAAAACAGGGTGAAAATGTATATCTCACAGCTATCTGTGAATGGGGGAAATTTATGCTCAGTTCACAAATATCTTTCAAAAGGAATATGTTAACTCAAGTTAGGAGCTACCATAGACTTAACATTTAGGCAATTAGTTTCATGCTCTACTTTTTCTTAACGTCATAGAATGAGGAGTAGCCACATGATTCCCCCTTTTAAGAGAAACCTAAGAAATCAAAAAAGAGGGAATCTTTCCTGAGCTGATGTAAGCTAAACAAAGGCAGATAGCAAACTGTCTTTCAGACATGCTGAGGTCCCTGCAAGAATCGCAGCAGGCAGGGAAACAAACCACAAAGAGCTGAGAATGAAAACTCAGTTCAGACTGACATAGTCAGTCTGGATCAAAATTTGGGAGTTGGACGCCCCAGGTGTTTTGTAGCCAGCATATTTAAACATGGTGCAATTTAGAAAAAAAATATTCTGGTATAATACAACCCCTGGTGCTCAAAGAGACATAATCCCATTGAAGCTCAACTCAAAGTACATATCATTTCTTCCAAGAAGATGCGTTCTAGAAATAGGCTACCTGTACTAACTTAGGGAACTAGGGGAGGATCTGGCCTGGCCTTTGCCATACAGATAGCACAGAGGTCATCCTGGCTATTAGCCACCTCTGGTTCTTTTTTTTTTTTTTTTTTTTTTTTTTTTTAACATACACACTTTTTTTTTTATTTTCTATATTCTATGTTTACATTTCAAAGGCTTTCCCCTTTCCCAGTTCCCACCCACCATAGTTCCCATAGTTCTTCTCCCCCCCAACTATTCCCCAATCATTCCCCCTCCCCCCTCGGTTTCTTTACTAAACTGGATGCAATCTTTACAGTTCTTATTGTAGGAGCTTGATATGGCCTGATCCTTCAGATAATGCAGATCACCAGGCTATTAATAATCTCAGTTCCCAAGACAATCTTGCAGGTTTTACATTTCTGGTTTCCTTTAAGGCTGAAGGGCTTTTTGGTTGTTGTTGTTATGCTCAAAAATACTCTATTTCAAGACAGTTTTACATTATACAGAACCATAGGCAGTATTTTAAAAAATGGGGCTATCAATTTCCATCATATAATTCTATATTTTGCAATAACTTTTCTTCTTGTATAATGTAAGGAATATGATGTTTCTTTTTTACTATTTTGCAAAATAGCCTACCTCACAATAATGTCCTATCTTATTCACAAATGAAAGGAACATTGGTGATATCTGTTAGTGTCACCTTTTCCTCAGACTCTGCATTAGGAGATGGCATCGCAGAGTACTATTACTCAATGCTGACTGGAACAGCTTTGCATGCCATTCTGAGTAGACCATGACATGCTTTCACTGTTGCATCTAACCAGTTCCCTGTATTTGCATTTGCCCTTCCTTCTGTTTTTTTTTTTTTCTAGGAAAGTATAGCCAGAATGTAAGCAAGAGCACACAGTCCGCAACTCAGCACCATCTCCTCACATCCCCTCAACCCTCTGAGCCAACACCTAAGTTAGGTTTTTTTTTTAGCAGTTTTCTGTGCCCTGCATGAGCTCACATTCTCTGTTTCTTCTCCGTACTCATTTGGTACTTGCCCATGTTACCCCAATTCCTTAGCCTCTATGCGATTTCTCACACATGTCAAAAACTCTCTCAGCTTATAGTTTTCTGCCATCTGTTCCCTCTGCCCAGACCACCGCTCATTAGCTATCTCTGTGGCCCTCTCCTTAATGCTCTTAAGATCTTTAGTCAAGTAAATCTTTCCATCTCACTGCAGGATCTCCCAAACACCCCATTTAAAAATCAGTCTTTCCCTACAATGTGCTTTGATTCATTCCATGATGGATTTCCCCTTCTTATCTCATGATTGAGTGAACTCTGTATTGTTCATCTCATCTGAGATCTTTCTCTTCCTGTTAAATGGGAGATTTATAAGAATAAGATTGATTTTCAACTATGCCCTTCCACTGATTAATTATTAACATCTCCAGTTAACGCTTAGCACACTGTAGATATCCACTATATGCATTTAATAAATGAATGAGAATGATAATAAAAGCTTAAGCATAGTGAGGTTCATTTGTTCATTCATAAAATGGAAATAAAAGCTCTTTTCACGTTTTTTTCCTAACTAAGTTAATTAATTCATTGCATATCTTTTCTTTGTTACCCTGGGGCATACATGCTGTTCTTTTCTATCATCTCTATGTGAGTTAAAAATGAATTCCTGAGTTCCTGTATCAGTTTCCCCTGCTGATTCCTACATGTGGCAATAGCGTTCTAATCCCAATGTTTTATTATCACAGTTTCACTTCGAAAATCATCTGGAACACTTCGAAATTCCTGATTGATTTGTGACACCCAATAAGCATTAGTTTTTTCCTGTTAGTTTTATGTACATAAACATTCTTCCAGTAACCTCCTTCTAGAGATTCTTTGCTTATCGAGGTAGAATTTAAAACACCAGGACTCATTATCTCTAATGCAAAGGGAAGTTAAATATTGATTTAAATACATATAAAGTCTCAGTACATAATGAGATTTTTTTTTCTCCTTCCAGAAACGCACACAGTTGTTAATCCCATAGTTGGTTATTCCCCCCCCCCTTCCCAGATGTGAGTTATTGTCAAGAAAAAAGGTAAACCCAATTAGAACAGCAATGATCTTACTGTGTCTACCTCCTGGTTGCTTATTTCCCTGACAGGCAGTGAACAAAAGCACAGCAGGCCCTGGGGCCTTTTGGTTCCATTCTCCTTTCCACAGAGATCTTTTGGAGGCTGCATGTGTGCTTCAGTTTATTTATCTAAGAGCTTCTCTTGGAGGGTCAGAGCAGAGGAAAAAAGAAAAGAGAGGCCAGATGTGTTAAGGGAAGCAAGTGCCTGGAAAGCCCTGGATTGAGTTTCAGCCAGCAATTATAGAAAGCCAAGTAGAACCAGGGCACTGTCGCTTCCCTTCCCAGACTGCAGAGCCCCCAGAGGAATAAATACCATAACAAATAAAGACGCCCTCTCAGGGCTCAGGGTGTATTCACACATTTTCAGATGAGTTTTCATTCAAGGATCCAAACTTGAATCTGAACCACAAATAGGATGTGTGTGACCTATATAATAGTGAATGCAGAGAGCAAAAAAACGGTTGATAAGTACAATCTTAGTATCTGACATTTGAACATTACCCACACTCTGCTCAGCGTGGGGCCCTTTTACCTTTAGGCACCATATAGAAATAGAATAACAAAGGTTTTATAATTGTATTGTGTGTTGCAACCGGGGTTAAAATCACAGATAGAACAGATAAAAGGAGAAAGCCTGAGGGAGAGAGATCTTCAAGGCGTTATTACTGGATGGAGAGGCAATTATCTTTGTGATATTATCATCTTTTAGGAAATAGGGAATTGTGCAAGAAAAAATAAATCTCCTTGAATAATGTGTAACTGAAGCTGTTATTCAAACAAGCAGTCTCATTTCAGATTGTGTATCTGTTATATGGCTATCCTGACATGAAGCATTACATGTACTTATTTCGGTGAAAAAGAATGCTTACCTTCAAAGTAGTTCCCTCTTTTCAGCTAGTAAACCTGAAAAATGCAGAAGCAAGTGACTTGGTAAGGAAAATACAGTTAGTGTACATGTGAATGAATTATTAGCTTCCATTGATTTGCCTAACTAGGAATGACCTCCTGTCTAGCATTCATGGTGCTAGAATGCAGTCTGCATGCTACTGGAGGAGAAAGGCAATCATTTGTATCACCCACACATCTAGTCTCAGGTACTTTGCCATGCACCTAACAGAAAGCCAAATATTACTGTTCCGATAAAGGAGCATAGCAAAACCAAATAAAATAAAATAAAATAAAATAAAACAAAAAAACCCAAAAAACAAACAAACAACAAACAAAAACAAAAAACAAACAAACAAAAACAAAAAAAGTCTCCTAATGACATCCTGCTATACGCATACATAAGTGTCATGCTCAGCTATCCTCAGAAAAGCATGCTCCTGCAGTAGATGTAAACAGATACAAAGACCCACAACTGAACAATGTGCAAAGAGTGAAATAACTTGTAACACTCAGGCCAAAGTGGGGTGTCTTTGTTAAATACCTCCTTTTAGGGTTCAGGAACCTCCATGGAAGAGGAGGCAGAAAGGGTTGTAAGATCTTGGGGAGACTGAAGACTCCAAGGAAACCAGGCCTTCTAGACACAACAGGATAGATACACATGAACTCACAGAGACTGTGGGAGCATGCATGAGACCTGCACAGGTACACACCAACACGGTCCCAGCACTGAGAGGGAGAAGGAGAGGGAGACATGGGATCCTAGACCTAAACAGGAAGCTATTCACAAATGGTACCCACTGACAATAGGGAAATTTATATGGATATGTTAACTGCATGCCTGGGTAAGTCACAAGTCCAGTAGCCACTGGAGTAGTAATTGGTCAATATAAAATTAACTTTGGGGTTGTTTTGTCTTGTTTTGGCTTTCCTCCTCCTCCTCCTCCTCCTCCTCCTCCTCCTCCTCCTCCTCCTCCTCCTCCTCCACCTTCTCCTCTTCCTTCACTTACTGGTCTTTTATTTGTCTTAATTTTCATTTTTCATGGGTTGTTTCTGAGAAGGAGAAAAAGGATATCAAGTTGGGTAGTTAGGAAAGTGGGAAGGAGTTAGGAAGAGTCGGCAGAGTGGAGAAAGACAATCAAAATATATTATATGAAAAACAAATTCTAAAAATAGGAAAATAACTGGATAAACATATAAAATGAACAAAGCAAGCAAGCAAACAAAAACAAACAGACAAACAAACAAAACACCAGTGCAATGCTCCAGAAAGTGAAATAATTCTGCAAGACTTTTCTCATTCTAAGAGCATATTAGCATAGCTTATGATCAGATGTTGAATCTAATGTAACTCATTTAAAAATAAATTGTCTTAAATTTCCAGTGTATTGCTCCAGAAAGTGAAATAATTCTGGCAAAACTTTCCTCATTCTAAGAGCATATTAGCATAGCTTATGATCAGATGTTGAATCTAATGTATCTCATTTAAAAATAAATTGTCTTAAATTTCCACTGAGTGTACATTGCACATTTTCATTGCCATTCTTCAACTGATGGATAGCTAAAGCTGTTGGTATTGTGAACATTTTGGCAATAAACACATATCTGCAATTGGCTCTGGGGTAGCACATAGAAATGTTTGATATATATTCAAAGATTTTGTATAGGCTAGGTCATATGGTAGTCTATTTTAAATATTGAGGAAGTTGTTGTTATCTTTTCTTGATTATAGTCATTTTTACTGAGATAAAATAGAATCTCAAAGATCACAGGGACATTTTTAAAGCAATTTATATAATAAAGATAACAGGAAGCAGGTCAGAGAATCACAAGTTCAAGCAATAGGCTAATTCTATCTATTACTATTTTGTGTGATAAAGTTTATTAGAAGTGTGTCCTCAATGACTTTGGAGTCTTCCATCTGAAAGCTTTTATCTATTTATATTGTTTCTAATAAGCTACACCCATGATGCTGTAGGCAATTCACTTAACACAACTGAAGCTGGCAAAATATTTATTTTTATTGTTTGTTTCAATGTTTCACTGATTCCTTTCAATTTATAGATAGCTATGAGCATATATATACCACATATGACATTAAAATAATCCATCACAATAATTTTCTAATTTAAAAATTAAAGAGAATTGGTCTCGGTTCTGAAGGAGAGTCTGAGTGCATTTTATATGTGCAATGAACTTGCACAGACCCCTCATCAGCTATAAAATGTGTTTATTTGCAAAAGTATTTAGCTGTCCAAAGCGCTCCATTTTAAGGAACAATTTGCCATGACATGCAACAACAATAAAAAACGAAGGAATAATAGTGCTTATTCCTTACATGGGACTTTTGCTTTTTGTTTGTTTGTTTATTTTTGTTTTTTATTTCTCCCTCCCTTCTTTCTTCCTTCTTCTATTCTTTTGTTGTTTGTAAGTAGATTTTGCTTCTTTTATTTTCTTTAATTTTTTGAGATACTTTCTCAGGCTGTAGTCCAGACTAGCTTTAAACTCAAGTGATCCTCATGCTTCTGCCTCTCAATCATTGGAATTGCAGTCATAAATGGTCTCCATGTATATATATATATATATATATATATATATATATATATATGTGTGTGTGTGTGTGTGTGTGTGTGTACATATATGTATATATGTATACATATATGTATATGTGTGTGTATGTACAAGCATATATATATGAAATTGGTGAAATAATTTACTTAATACTCATGCATAGTAAGTTAGTAAGTACTATTGTCCTTTCTGTCATATTTTTATTTCTTAGAGAAAAAGCTTGAATCTCAGAGAGGTAAAGCATGTGTCCAGAGATCACCACATAGTCAGCTGCAGAAGGAAAAGCACTCAGATGTAGGTGCTTTGGAGTCACATTTATCCAGTCATCACACAGCTTGCTGGTATGTGATTGCTGCACTTAGCATTTATAGATGAGAAAGAAGAATACTTGAGACAGGAGAACAATGAGGTCAGGAAACAATGAACATTAGGGTCTTCCTCTTTTGGAGAGATGAATATGTAATGATTCAAAAGAACGTAATAATTCCAAAGTTTATGCCTTTGAAATAAAAAGAAGGAGGTTTGGCAGTGACAATGTGCTTAATGTGCATGTAAACATTTTTTTTTGTATTTTACTTTTATCTTCTATCCCAATGCTATAAATGACCTAATACCCATCATTTGAAATTTCTTATTGATTCATCATGAATTCTGCTAGCTTATGCTATATTGTTGAAAAAAGGAAAGAGAGGAGGAAGAGGAGGTAGAAGGATAGGAGAAATAGAAAGAGGAGGAAGAAACAGAGGAGGAGAAAAAAAAGGGGAAGAAGACAAGCAGGACCCATGGATATGAGCTGCACATATTTCTATCCCATGTATCTTGCTGTCAGTTTATTTTAATATAGCAAATCCATTTCCCAAACCAGGATAGAATTGGAAATAACAGAGAGCAAGGGCTGCTGAGGTGGCTCAGCACTTCTATAAATGTGTCCGTTCTGCCATCAGACGCGATGATCTGAGATTTAGCTATGGAACGTACATGATGGAAGATGAGACCAAATTCCTGCATGTTGTCTTTTTGCTTTCCGCAAGCATTATTATATATCAACTATTAATTATATATTAACTATATAATATATAGATATTGTTGAATTCCTAACACTGCTTGACCCTAAATTCGAGACCTGTGTTTATGATTCTTACACAATTCAAAGTTTACTATCTAATGGGATTGCTGGATGCATGTATTGGCCAGTTCAGTTATGCAAATCTAGTTTGGTTGATTTCCTGCAAGGCTGAAGAAGAAATAAACACTTTAGAGAGCAATCAAAGCAACGTGAAAGTTTACTGAAGTGCTTGCCATCAAATTAGTATTGCATTGACTCTAAATTTGGTTTAACACACTGCATGTTGAGTGGAACTAATTTCTGTGATATGACAGCACAAATAAACATATAAAGCAAATACCACACAACCCCTCAGTATATTCAATCTTCTATGTGTGTAAGCAGTAGCCCATATTCAGCCTTTCACACCAATACTTGTCTTTAAATGTGTTCTTTAGGATCAAGTCTGGAAGAGGCAATGTGTCTCCAAAGATCCCTTGGCCAGATTGACTCTTTCCTGTGCCTCCAGATATAACTACCTATACACTGAGCTGTGGGCAGGTGCCTTTCTCTCTGTTAATTCAATGCTCAAAACAGCTGTTTTGTCTAAGGATTCTGGACATGCTGCTCCCTCTCTTTGGTATTTTCCCACCCACTCCCACACAAGACTCTTTAATTCTGCCAATTCTGAACCATCCGTGAGTCAAAAAATGACCCTCTGCTTTTTCCTGGGTATGAGTTTCGAGGTGAGAAGTCAAGTAAGCACTCATTTTCTCTGATCCTTCAGTTTCTTACAATCACTACCACCCATTCTCACACTCATGTTCAAAAGTCTCAAGTCGGAAAGCATGGCTATTGTTTATGGAAACTGTTTATCAGGGGGTGCTAGAAATCCACTTTACAGAATTACAGACACTGCTGTCATCTTTGTGCTAACTTGACCTTCTGCAGACTGCTCTTCTAAAAACCCAGCTGAGCCTGATGGAGCTTTGGCAGTCCTTTCCTTTGTCCCTTTGTGATTACAGCCAGAAATGGACCCCCTCCTCCCTGCCCAGGCCTCTGCTCTGGCAATTAATCATACAACTGTCTTGTACCATGAGCCAAATCTTTATCTGATTCAACTACCTTCATCTTACATTTTTAAAATAAGATCAGATTTCTTCCCACATAAGCTATAAATTCTTTGAGGCTAAGAAAGACTGTTTCCAAACAATGCTCCATGCTGCCTCTTGTGTTCCCATCAGAGTGACTGTGAGTTGTACTTCATAAAAGTCTTCTAAGATGTGGAGAAGGTAGTAGAGGAAAGAGGTATACACAGGCTCCCCTTTCTAAGGTTAAAAACAATGTCTGAGATCCTGATGGAATATTTGTTGTCTTGGGTTTAGTTTTGTTCCTTTTTATATCTCACCAAGTCACTTTTCATATTATTAGCATAGCAAATTGAAAACAACCATTTCTTCATTTCTTAACTTGTATGTGTGTATATGTGTGTATGTATATATATGCACACATGCATTGCATTTTAAAGATTACCAAATGAAGCAAAAATTACCACAGTCTAAATCTTCATAACACATATGTGTATAGAAAATAAACAAATGAACTCATTGTCTGGATCCTTCCAAAATGTCAGTGTTTGGTGCAAAGGAAACAGCTCATGCTGCTTGAATACATTGGGCATTCTTTTTCCTCTTTATTAGCTTGATTTTGCCTTGTGGCTTTCAGAACAGGACACAGATCAAATCATGTAAAAACGTTTGAGTCCTTGTGTGAGTTGCAATGCCTTTAAAATTTGAATCTTTTTCTGGATAGCCATGTCCCCATGCTCACCACAGCAGGAGTAAACAATTCTCCTTGACCCTCTGCTTAGGGCCAGTGAAGGAGAAGCAATGGAGACCAGGAAGTTACAAACATGTGGTGGCTGGGACTGGTGGGCAACACACGGTAACAATAATAGTCATTTTTCATCTTTCGGTCCTGGGTGTCTAGAGGGCCTTAGGGAATTTAGCAAAATATACATGAAGCCTGATTCTGAAAACAAAGCAACACATCCTCCACCTTGGCTAAGCAGGTCCTGGGGGACAATAATAAACAGTCTCCTTCCTTTGCCACCAACATTACAAGCTATCAACGGTGACACTAGAACTAAGAAGTCAGAGGTTATGGGAAGGCAAAAGATGAACCTAGAGAGGATGTGAGAGAGAAAATAAAGATGGGTATCTCTTTAGGAATAGCTTCTGGATGTGGGCAGAAGAGAGTTTACGTAAACAGCCGTCTTCCTTTACTCTCCCTTGTTAATTCCTTATAATCTGTTCTCAGCAACAGTCTCAGTGCTTCCCTTGCACCTCCCTGGAAAAATAAAGCAAATACATGGGAATTACCCTTTATATCTTTTGTCCAAGCATGTCAACTTTCTCAAGTTTTCATCTGAATTGTTTATCCCTCTTTGTCAATCTCACCAGTGCTCTGGTCATTTAAATAATAAAATCAACTACCAGGATCTTTCTCAGACAACATCTTCCATTTCTCCATGTAGCTCTCTTAATTACCCGAGCACACAAATATGCTTTATGGCTCTTGTATTAGAGTTTCGTTGCTGTGAAGGAACAACATGACCAAAGTAAGTCTTACAAATGGAGAAATTTGTTGAGGCTGACATACAGCTTCAGAGGTTCAGTTCATTTTTCATCATGGTGGGTGTACTGGCTGGTTGTGTGTGTCAACTTGACACAGGCTGGAGTTATCAAAGAGAAAGGAGCTTCATTTGGGGAAGTGCCTCCATGAGATCCAGTTGTGGGGCATTTTCTCAATTAGGGATCAAGGGGGGAGGGCCTCTTTTGGGTGGTGCCATTCCTGGGCTAGTAGTCTTGGGTTCTATAAGACAGCAGGCTGAGCAAGCCAGGGGAAGCAAGCCAGTAAGAAACATCCCTCCATGGGGTCTTGCAAGAGACTTACATATACAGAGGCAGATGCTAGCAACCAACTATTGGACTGGGCATGGGGTCCCCAATGGAGGAGCTGGAGGATGGTTCATAGGAGCTGAAGTGGTTTACAGCCCCATGGGAAGAACAATGATTTCAGCCACCCAGATGCCCCAAGACTCCCAGGGACTAAATCATCAACCAAGTGGCACACATGGTTCCAGCCAAAAATGTGGCAGAGGAAGGCCTTGTTGGGCTTCAGTGGGAGGAATAGTCCTTGGTCAGATAAAGACTCAACAGAGGCCTGAACAAAGGGACACCAAGGAAGGTGAGAAGGGAGTGTGTTGGGTGGAGAGGCATATATGTGGAGGCAGGGAGAGGTGTTAGGGGTCTTAGGGGAGAGGGGATGTCTGGAAAGGTTTTACCATTGGCAATGTAAATGAAGACGATATTCAATAAAAAATAAAAAGAAACATCCCTCCATGGCCTCTGCATCATCTCCTCTTTCCTGATCTCCTTGATTTCCAGTCCTGACTTCCTTTGGTGATGAACAGCAACGTGGAAGTATAAACTGAATAAACCCTTTCCTCCCCAACTTGTTTCTTGGTCATGCTTGGGCAGGAATAGAAACCTTGACTAAGACAGTGGGAAAGCGTGGTAGTGTCCTGGTAGATATGGTGCTGGGAAGGATCTGAGTTATATTTCTTTATCCAAAGGTGGCCAGGAGGAGATTCTCTTTTCTTCATTGGGTGGAGCTTAAGCACTAAGAGCCTTCAGAGCCTGCCTACATAGTGACATACTTCCTCCAACAAGACCACATCTGCTCCAAAAAAGACCACACCTCTTAGTGATGCCAATTCCCATGGACCAAGAGTATTCAAACCACCACAGTTCCCTCTTTGAAAACTCTGGTTGATTTTTTTCTCTTAGCTTCAAATTGTTTCCAGCTACCAGTCTCTGCATTTGAGAAGTCCATGGCAGTGACTCCACCTCCTCTGTTGCCAGTTTCTTCCGCTTCTCCCATCAGGTTTCCCTCTCTTACACTCAGTGGCAAAGGCTGTCTTTGAGTCCTTGCAGTCATTTTAATACCTGTCCTCATTCCTCTTCATATTTCATTCTAAAACTTCTACATAGATACACCCCTTTTCCTAAAATATTTTCTTGGTTTCCACAGAAAAGTATTCCTTCCTTTCTTCTACTGCACAAGATGTACAGTCAATCATTTCTGATTCAGTCTCCTTTCCAGTTTGCAATAGTTAAGCCATCCTGAGCTGATGCTGGCCAGTCTTTTTTCCCATATACTCTATGGTCTTCATGAGATATTTGCCAGATAGCTCATAAACCATTCATATTAATTCATAGCAAATATATATTGAACTTAGCTTCTCTTTTCTTCTTTTTGTTTCTTTCCCACAGAGGGACTATTATGATAAACAAATTAGTAATACCCACAGTTCCTAATAATAACATAAGAAATTTCATTAGCAAAACAATTACTAAGAGATCATATTTATAACAGAAATCCAAGGAAGATTGGCACAGCAGAACTATGCCAAGAAAAATTTAAAAATCAAAAGGACTTGAATTTGTAATTTGGATCTTTCAAAAGATGAGGAATATAGGGTTGAAGAGATAGCTGATTATAAAGAGCACTGTTTCCTCTTCTTGGGAATTAGAGTTTAGTTCACCTATATAGCTGCTTAAGATTGCCTGAAGCTCCAGTTGCAGGGAATCCAATACCCTCTCCTAACATTTATGGATAGCTATAAGTGCATGAGCACAGGAACACACACATACAAGCACATACCAACACACACACACACACACACACACACACACATATACGCACACATAAACACACACATAAACACACACACAGTATATTCAACAATAGGGTTTTAGGAACTGTCAGGATCCAAGCTAGAGCAGGCTTTAAATCTAAAATACTAATTTTGGCTTTGGTTGAAAGCAGGTAAAAGAAAGAAAGTTACTAATGGAGGGTTTTTTTGTTTTTCTTTTTTTTTGTTTTTTTGTTTTGTTTTGTTTTGTTTTGTTTTGTTTTGTTTTTTTTTTTTTTTGCTGAAAACTAGCACAGATTTAATCTTTACAATATTGGTCATCTTGGAGGAACTTGTGCCTGCTGCTTCTGTACTATTGGGACCCACGGTGGCTTTGTTTCTTCTGGATTCTGTTTGTCTCATCCAGTCAATTGCTAAGACAGAGCTCTCAGTTGCTGGGATGTTTGGTAAGCATCTTGCTTTTCTCCATGAAGGGGGAGGGTTGTCACAGAGCTGGTGTAAGATGTCCTGTGGGTATTAAAAGATGAGGGATAGTTCAATATTAAGGAATTTGATAGCTAAAATAGTCCTCTCAGGCCCAAAAAGACAATTTTAATGACTGTAGGTCAAAGTAGAAAAAAAATACAATGCTCCAGGCTGAACGCAACTGGGTTTCGATTTTCACACCAGCACTTGAGAAATACACCATTTACCACATGTTGATTTCCACATGTATTTATCACCCTCAGAGGGAACTCTGACTTGAAATACTTTTAACATTTACTAATTCCACTTCTCACTCTGAGGTGCCATCTCCTTGGTTTGATTTTTCTCCTGCACAATTAGACTCTAGATTTTGGATTTCTGGCATTATCTAGGTGCAATTCTGCCTTCTGCTGGTTGTTTCAAAGTGCTCTTGGTTCTTTCAGGCAGCCTACTGCTCTCTGCTCCTCACTGTATTTATAACTTCCTCTGACTATTTCCTTCAGCTCTGTAATCCCAGTTACCCTTCTTAGTTACTGGGTGAGAGCTGAGACTTCATTTCCGCAGCAGAGAATATGGTTTTGATTAGACAGCTCAGTTTTCCACCTGGTGTTCACATACTGCCCTCCGGACCCCAGTCTCTTTTCATTACTGTTTTCCTCTGGTCACAGTTTGCCTTGTTAAAGTATAATGAAATCATCATCTTCTTTGTCTCAATGGCTGACCCCATTTCGTCCTTTGAACCATAGTACATTCTGGGTGACATTATTTATGTTTTCCTTTTAACCCCCACGACATCCTTTGGGTTATCCCTTTCCCCAGAAAAGGTCAGAAAGCAAAGGCTTTTCACAGCCTATGTTAAGCCACTCTTTTTTAATTGATCCCCTCTATGCATGGTTCTATAGAATCCTCAACTCTACTCCCAGTTGAAGTCACAAAGATGATTATGTCAAAATGAACATCAATGGTTAATTCCATGTGGAATCAAATTTCTGTTTGTGACTTAGAGAGGAAAAGACACTTGAGTCCTCTCATCTGGGAATAAGGCATGGGGAGATGTGATTCTGCTCAGGAAATGGAACCTCCAAGGGATTCAGACTGGAACAACAGGCAGAATGGAACCATGACAAGAATATGTGATACCACAGCCCCATGCAGGGCTACTGGTGCAGTTGCTTCTCTGGTTTCAAAGCTCCTGATGGTTATGCTTTCATGTTTTGTTTTTGTTTTGTTTTTTTTTTTCCTCCTGAGATCTACTGTGAGATCAGTTTTCTTTTGTAACAATGAAATACAGAATTAAACAGCCTAAAAAGAGAAAGGATATGTTAGGACTCACTGTTTCAGAGGGCTCAGTCAGTGTTTACTTTGCCTTGTTGTTTTTGGCATACAGTGAAGAGTCATGGCAGGGAGAGCATGGCAAAGGAAAGTGTTGTGATCTGATCACTGTGGTCTAGAAGTCAGGAGGCATGTGTCCCATGTCTGTAGAGACAGAGATGAAGGAATATTTAGGAGACAATATAGGCAAAATATAGATGCCCTAAAGACATGCTTTGTCTGTGCCTAACTGTGGAGTATTCCTCCATCAGCCAGGAACATCATTATTTACAATAAATAGCCTTAGTGGAGCTATTTAAGATCCAAAGAATGGCATCTACTATAACAAAAATACTATATAGCCCCTGCAGGCAGCTGCCATATTGCCTGCAGCTTCCCGCCCAGCTGGTAGTGGGGAAGCCGGAGTGTCACACAGCGTGCCAGGTGCTCAGAACCATCCGGCGGCGGCGGCGGAACCAGGTACCCGACACAGCCCGAGCTTAAGACCTTCGGGGACTCAGGCCTGGAGTGGGAGCTGGGCACAGAATAGCGGGTGCACTCTGCACTCGCGGGGCGGACCCCGAGCTCCCTGCAGGCAGCTGCCATATTGCCTGCAGCTTCCCGCCCAGCTGGTGGTGAGGAAGCCGGAGTCAGCCAGTGTGCCAGGTGCCCAGACCCAGCCAGAGGCCGAACCAGCCTCTCATCCAGCCAGTGGCAGGGAAGCTGGAAACCGGACCCAGCCAGCTTCCCAGCAGCTTGGGACCAGCAGGTGGAACCAGATAACTGAGATATCCCAACTTTAAGACCCCTGGGGAAACAGGATATCAGACAGCAAACCCTGAGCAGGAGCAGTGCAGAGCAGCTGCCCAACAGGCCGAACCAAATACCTGGGATATCCTGAGTTTAAGACCTCGGGGGACTCAGGCCACCTGTCAGCAATCTGTGAGCAAGAACCCCGCAGGACAGTGATTCAGGTATCCCAGTCGCTGGGAAATAGCCTTACAACCCCACAGGAGGGTCAAGCACCAGCTAGTATCTACAGGACCAACTAACACCAGAGTTAACCAGATGGCAAAAGGCAAACGTAAGATCGCTACTAACAAAAATCAAGGCAATATGGCGGCATCCGAACCCAGTTCCCCAACAGCAATAAATATTGGATACCCCGAAACACCAGAAAAACAAGACTCAGATCTAAAATCACTGGTCAGGATGCTGATAGAGGAACACTTAGATAAATCTCTTAAAGTAATACATGAGAAAATAGATCAAAAGCTAGAAGCCATTGCAAGACAAACACAATTAAATCCCAGATATCTCAACACACCAGAAAAACAAGACTCAGATCTAAAATCACTGGTAAAGATGCAGATTGAGGATCACTTAGATACATTTCTTAAAGTAATAGAGGAGAAAATAGATCAAAAACTAGAAGCCCATACAAGGCAGACACAAAAATCACTTAAAGAAATCCAGGAGAATATAGAGCAAAAAATGAATCCCAATAAGGGGGAGAAACAAAAATCACCTAAAGAAATACAAGAGAACATGGGTCAACGAGTAGAAGTCATAAAGGAGGAAACACAAAAATCCCTTAAAGAATTACAGGAAAACACAAACAAGCAACTGAAAGATCTGAGCAAAACCATACAAAATCTAAAAACAGAAGTAGAAACAACTAAGCAATCGCAAAGGGAGACAATGTTGGAGATAGAAAACCTTGGGAAGAAATCAGGAGTCATAGATGCAAATATCAACAATAGAATACAAGAGATAGAAGACAGAATCTCAGATGCTGAAGATACCATAGGAACCATGGATTCAACAATTAAAGAAAATGCAAAATGCAAAAAGCTGGTAACCCAAAACATTCAGGAAATCCAGGACACAATGAGAAGACCAAACCTAAGGATTATAGGGATAGATGAGAATGAAGATCTACAACTTAAAGGGCCAGCAAATATCTTCTACAAAATTATGGAAGAAAATTTCCCCAACCTAAAGAGAGAGATGCCCATGAATATACAAGAAGCCTATAGAACCCCAAATAGACTGGACCAGAACAGAAATACTTCCCGTCACATAATAATCAAAACCCCAAATGTACTAAACAAAGAAAGAATATTAAAGGCAATAAGAGAAAAAGGACAAGTAACATATAAAGGAAGACCTATCAGAATTACACCAGACTTCTCACCTGAGACCATGAAAGCTAGAAGATCCTGGGCAGACCTCATGCAGACCCTAAGAGAACACAAACTTCAGCCAAGACTACTATACCCAGCAAAACTCTCAATTGCCATAGATGGGGAAACCAAGATATTCCACGACAAAACCAAATTTGCAAGATACTTATCTACAAACCCAGCCCTACAAAGGATAATAGGGGAAAAATACCAACACAAGGGGGGAAACAATATCCCAGAAGAAACAAGATAGAAACCCCATCTCATCCAACCCAAAAGAAGAGAACCACTCAAACACAAATAATAATAACAATTCCCAAAATGTCAGGAAGTAATAATTACTATTCCTTAATATCTCTTAATATCAATGGACTCAATTCCCCAATCAAAAGACACAGACTAACAGACTGGATACGGAAACAGGACCCTACATTTTGCTGCATACAGGAAACACATCTCAGTGTCAAAGACAAACACCACCTTAGAGTAAAAGGCTGGAAGACAGTTCTACAAGCAAATGGTCCCAGGAAACAAGCTGGAGTAGCCATTCTAATATCAGATAAAATCGACTTTCAACCTAAAGTCATCAAAAGAGACACAGAAGGTCACTTCCTGCTTGTCAAAGGGAAAATCCACCAAGAAGAATTCTCAATACTGAACATCTATGCGCCAAATGCAAGGGCACCCTCATTCGTAAAAGAAACTTTACTAAAGCTTAAAGCACACATCACACCTAACACAATGATTGTAGGTGACTTCAACATTCCACTCTCCTCAATGGACCGATCAGGAAAGCAGAAACTAAACAGGGACACAGTGAAACTAATTGAAGCTTTGGACCAATTGGATTTAACAGATATATATAGAACATTCCATCCTAAAACAAAAGAGTATACCTTTTTCTCAGCACCGCACGGTACCTTCTCAAAAATTGATCATATAATTGGTCACAAGACAGACCTCAACAAATACAAGAAGACCGAACTAATCCCATGTCTCCTATCGGATCACTATGGAGTAAAAGTGGTCTCCAATAGCAAGAACAACAACAGAAAGCCCACATACACATGGAAACTGAACAATACTCTACTCAATGACACCCTGGTCAAGGAAGAAATAAAGAAAGAAATCAAAGACTTTTTAGACTTCAATGAAAATGAAGGTACGACCTACCCAAATCTCTGGGATACAATGAAAGCAGTGCTAAGAGGAAAACTCATAGCCCTGAGTGCCTCCAAAAAGAAACTGGAAAGAGCATACACTAGCAACTTAACAGCACACCTGAAGGCGCTGGAACAAAAAGAAGCTAACTCACCCAGGAGGAGTAGAAGAGAGGAAATCATCAAACTAAGGGCTGAAATCAATCAAGCAGAAACAAAGAGAACCATACAAAGAATCAACAAAACCAAGAGATGGTTCTTCGAGAAAATCAACAAGATAGATAAACCCTTAGCTAGACTAACCAAAGGGCACAGAGATAGTATCCAAATTAACAAAATTAAAAATGAAAAGGAGGATATAACAACAGAAACAGAGGAAATTCAAAAGATCATCAGATCCTACTACAAAGGCCTATACTCAAAACAACTGGAGAATCTGGAGGAAATGGACAATTTCCTAGACAGATATCAAATACAAAAATTAAATCAGCATCAAGTAGACCAGCTAAACAGTCCCATAACCCTTAAAGAAATAGAAGGGGTTATAGAAAGCCTCCCAACCAAAAAAAGTACGGGACCAGATGGTTTTAGTGCAGAATTCTACCAGACCTTCAAAGAAGACTTAACACCAATACTCTTCAAACTATTCCACAAAATAGAGACAGAAGGGACACTGATAAACAACTTCAGCAACGTGGCTGGTTATAAAATTAACTCAAGCAAATCAGTAGCCTTCTTGTACTCAAAGGACAAGCAGGCTGAGAAAGAAGTTAGGGAAATAACACCCTTCACAATAGCCACAAACAACATAAAGTACCTTGGCGTAACTCTAACCAAACAAGTGAAAGATCTGTATGACAGGAACTTCAAGTCCCTGAAGAAAAAAATCGAAGAAGACCTCAGGAGATGGAAAAATATTTCTTGCTCCTGGATTGGCAGGATCAATATAGTAAAAATGGCCATCTTGCCAAAAGCAATCTACAGATTCAATGCAATCCCCATCAAAATCCCAAATCAATTCTTCATAGATCTAGAAAGAGCAATTCTCAAATTCATCTGGAGCAACAAAAAACCCAGGATAGCTAAAACTATTCTCAACAATAAAAGGACTTCTGGGGGAATCAATATCCCTGACCTCAAGCAGTACTACAGAGCAATTGTGTTAAAAACTGCATGGTATTGGTACAGCAACAGGCAAGCAGATCAATGGAATAGGATTGAAGACCCAGAAATGAACCCACAGACTTATGGTCACTTGATCTTTGATAAAGGAGCCACAACCATCCGGTGGAAAAAAGATAGCCTTTTCAACAAATGGTGCTGGTTCAACTGGAGGTCAACATGCAGAAGAATGCGAATTGACCCACTCTTATCTCCTTGTACTAAGATCAACTCCAAGTGGATCAAGGACCTCCACATAAAACCAGACACACTGAAACTATTAGAAAAGAAACTTGGGAAGACCCTGGAGGACATGGGCACAGGGGTAAAGTTCCTGAACAGAACACCAGTAGCTTATGCTCTAAGATCAAGAATTGACAAATGGGACCTCATAAAATTACAAAGTTTCTGTAAGGCAAAGGACACTGTCAGAAGGACAAAACGGCAACCAACAACGTGGAAAATGATCTTTACCAACCCCACATCTGACAGAGGGCTAATATCCAATATATACAAAGAACTCAAGAAGTTAGACCCCAAAGAACCAAATAACCCTATCAAAAAATGGGGTACAGAGCTAAACAAAGAATTTTCACCAGAAGAAACTCGGATGGCCGAGAAACACCTTAAGAGATGTTCAACATCATTAGTCATCAGGGAAATGCAAATCAAAACAACCCTGAGATTCCACCTCACTCCAGTCAGAATGGCTAAGATTAAAAACTCGAGAGACAACAAGTGCTGGCGAGGATGTGGAGAAAGAGGAACACTCCTCCACTGTTGGTGGGATTGCAAAATGGTAAAACCACTCTGGAAATCAGTGTGGCGGTTCCTCAGAAAATTGGGCATGCCACTCCTAGAGGACCCTGTCATACCACTCCTGGGCATATACCCAGAGTATTCCTCTGCATACAACAAAGACACATACTCCTCTATGTTTATAGCAGCCTTGTTTATAATAGCCAGAAATTGGAAGGAGCCCAGATATCCCTCAAAGGAGGAATGGATACAGAAAATGTGGTATATTTATACAATGGAGTACTACTCAGCAATTAAAAATAATGAATTCATGCAATTTGTAGGTAAATGGTTAGATCTGGAAACTATCATCCTAAGTGAGCTAACCCAATCACAAAAGAATACACACGAAATGCAATCACTGATAAGTGGATATTAATGAGCCCAGAAGCCCTAAATACTCAAGGCACAATTAGCAAGTCAAATGACTCTCAAGAAGAAAAAAAGGAGAGGACCCTGGGCCTGTAAAGATTGGATCCAGTATTGTAGACCCAGAACAGAGAAATCGTGGGGGGGGGGAAGAGTGGGGAATAGCATGGGGGGGAGAGGAATTATGGGACATATGGTGGGGAGTAACTTGGAAAGGGGAAAGCCTTTGGAATGTAAACAAAGAATATAGAAAATAAAAAAAAAATACTATATAGCAGGTACCTTAGGCCATAGAATGTTTTCCTTTAGACTTACTTTTTTTTATATCATGTGTAGGAATGCCTTGCTTGCCTATTGATGTTATGCCCAAGTTGCAGGTATACCAAAGACCACCTATAAAGCCAATTCTGATGTAAAAACAGAAGGGTCTTTATTACAAGTTCTCGAGCTAGGTCTCTCACCTTCCCAGTTGCAGTGGGTGAGAGTGAGAGCCCCAAGTCTAGACATGTAGAGTATTTATTGTAGTTACAGCAATCTTGGGGAATTTCTATATGGGTCAGCAAGTTAATATTTTAAAAACTGTATTTCTGGCAAAATCTATAAGAATCAAACATGAGGGCAAAAACACCTGACAAACAGGATGGCTAAGTTATCTATTCTCTGCAGGATGTCTTAAATTATCTATAGGTATGTTGACCCCACTATTGTAGTCTGACTGAGTGTTGCTAAGGGGGTAGGTTTTCATAGGATGCTTGCCCAGGAGGACTCTGTGATTTTCTTCCTGGAATTGAAGTTTAGCTCCTAGTATTGCCCAAAATGGAGTTTCTTAAAAAACAAAACAAACAAAACAAAACAAAAAAGCAGGGTTGCTTAGACTTTAAATATATATCACACATTCCTTGTTCCCACAGAGATCAGAAAAAGGCACTAGATCTCCTGGAACAGGAGTTAGTGGCAGTTTTGGACTATCATGTGGCTGCTGTTTTCAAACCCAGGTCTTTTGCAGGATCAAGAAGTTCTTTTAATAGATGAGAACCTATTTTAATATTTATAATCAATAAACATGTATCTATTTTAGTTCAAAAGTTTGGTATATCCAAAACCAAGTTACAAAACATACAGTGCATAGAAAAGGCCTGATTCCTGATTCAGTAATTCGCGAATAGAGACATGACAGCAAAGGAGAGAGAAAGGTCACAGTAGAAGCCTGTACAAAGGTGGTAACTTCGTCACTACATGTTCTGCCACCATGATCTGATTATTCCTCAAAAGGTCTCAATGCCCTTTAAAAATATTTTAAACTACTTGATTATTGTCACACATGTGCATATATCTGTGGCGTGTGTGTGTGTGTGTGTGTGTGTGTGTGTGTGTGAACTTATATCTGGAAGTCAGAGTGGATAACATTCAGGAGCTAGTTCTTTCCTTCTACTATGGGTCCCAGGTACCAAATTCCTGTCACTAGGTTTGCATAGAAAGCACCTTGGCTCTCTGAGATAAGCCTCAAGAACCCAACATCTAGTATCATTATTTAGAGGATTTGAATTTCAATACATAGATAGCCAACAAACCTGTACTTTATGTTAAATTTTCATTTGAACTTATAACTACCAATATTTCTGTGAGTATATTAATAACTCTTGTGCAATTCAAATAATTTTGAAAACGGTACTACAGGCTAGGGTAATGGTTCATGAGCCTTTCATCTAAACTTACAAAAATTTTGACTCCAGCAATCATTGTAATATTACTATGAGTGATTTATTCAATGTCTGTAAGTCTTGGTATCTAAGCCAGAGTAATAGTTAAATCTTCACCTTGGATAGTTGTTATAAGGCAAAAGTACAATATTGATATTTAGGCTCTTAAACATTTCAGTGGTTGGCCATAGGAATCATCTGATTAACATTATCTTCTCCCTCTATATTCCTGTGTCACTTTAGAGAGAATGCGACTAAAGATTACATTTGTTTACATACTAAGCTAAACAGATTTTGGAGTACTTAGCACAAGGACCATGACTTCATTTTCTTTCCTCAGAACTAAATACCAGGCCTGAGATGTTGAAATTCAGCAGACACACATTAACTTCAACAGACAATAGGTAAGAAGATCAGCTAGTATTTTCACATCAAGATCTTCTAACAAAATAACTGAACCAGTTTTTAGATTCATTTCATATTTATCTGTGTGTGTTTGTGTGTGTGTGTGTGTCTGTGTCTGTGTCTGTGTCTGTGTCTGTGTGTCTATGTGTGTCTGGATCTATTCCTTTTGAAGTTAATCTTGTGGTTTTGGAAGCTTTATTCATTTGGAGTATTAATAACAGTTATTAGGGAAGTTATTTTATTTTTCCTCTACTATGTTCCAGGTACTTATTTCCTAAAATTTATTATTTATATTGTATTGTTTCTCAGATTGGTCTTTTCTCTCATATTGTTTAGGTCTGTTGTTGTTTATTTTTGTCATTCTATTTTCAGGCAAATTTTGACTTTCAACTTTTTCCCTAATTTGAATAAAAATTCCAATCTCCTCTACATGGAAATGGAAAAATAAAGAGTACTAAAATTCACAGGCACCTCAAAGGACTCCACAATAGTACTGTCAAAGCAATTATAAGCAAAAGAACCATGTTGGAGGGATTATAATTTCAGATTCTAGATTTCAAGGTGTATTACAGAGCTATAGTAACAAACCAGACTGGCACAAGAACAGACATGCAGACCAATGGAACAAATAGTTTCTCAATATTGTCTTTCACACTAATGTTATAAATACATTACTGACATAGGATACCTTATAAAATAAAAATGCCACAAGAAAAACAGTAAATGCAACATGTTTAAACTAAAAAAATAACAAAACTAAAACCAACCTACTCATGCCTGAAATCTGTGAGTGTTCTGTAGTATATGGTCAAGTGTGAATAGGATATGTGTTTGTTTTTCTACAACAGATACATACTAATCTCCACATGCAGTGTGTTTGGTGCTTCTGCTGTATGATAAATGAACCAGTGGGCATTGTATATTCTAGTTGGTATTAGGAAGAAACTTAAAGACCTTAACAATAGAAGGATGTTTCTCCCCCTCATTCTAATCCAATTTCGTAGTCTCACATTAAGCTCATCCTACTTGTCTTCTAAATAGTGTGTTCTTGTTAACTATGGCTTCCTTATCAATTGAGGAGGTGATTATTTATTCCTGGCCTGACCTTGTTCTAAACATGTGTGTGAGGCTGTAAGCACCTCCAGGTAACTTATCAAAGTGCCTTGGGAAATGACTTGCCTCCATGACTTATCTCAGCTGTAGAGCAATTCGATGGTCAGATGGAGCTTTTCCTGCCATTTTTGATTAAACTGCTATTAGTGTATAAGTTGAGGGAAAAAATTTTTTTGGAAAGGCTTTATTAGACAAATAATAGGCGTTTGCTTTGGAAATAACCTATCACGACTTTAGGCTCCATCGTTCTCTTGTTAGTTTTGCTTAAGAGAAATAGTGTGTCCAAAGTCGTTTTCATAGTTGCCAAAATCTAGAGCCCAAACAATTGTCAAGTGTTTATCAGGTGCTTAGAAAACAGTAATTTTTATGAAAAATTAATTTTATGAGAACCAGAAGATATATGTGGAGATATTAATGAGAATTTAAGGGGTTCAGAGAAGTACTAAGACATAAATATGACTACCAAGTATTTTGCATAATTCTGGATAGAATTAGGGACCATAATTTGTTACACATCTCATAAACTGACAATGCAATTTATAACACTGATAGTATATGACAGACTCATTTACACTATAGGGAATATTTCTCAGATAATTTTTGGATGAAGGCGAAGGGTCTCTAAGTTGAAAACATGTACAAACATGTTATGAATTTATATGATACATGGCTTATTTGGTTATTAAAATACTTCAGAAATAATTGTTAGCAATTAGATCACTTTACAATCTACTGACCTTGTATTTGACAAAATATCTCTGGGTATAATGGGGGAGATGCATAAAAGTGAATTTCCCAGACAAGGATGCTTAGAAGGCACATGCAACACCAATTAGTCATGTCAGTGACGGTGTAGCACTATGGATAAACTAAGGTCATAATGGTGACAGGAAAGAAGAAAAGATCTTATATTAGGATGGGAATGTAACAGAGTTTTCCTGAGCTATATTGCAAAGCTAATATAGTTTACATTGAAATGCCAGTCTTCCCAATAATTGCAGTAATGGAAAGTGACTCCAATCTGCTCTTGTAGGATCCTACTGAAGAAACATGAACCTTTTAACAAATATCATTTCCCAAAAGCCTGGGATTATACCATCAGTTTCCCTCTCTCCCTCTCTCTCTAGTGGGGTTTTCATACATCACTTCATTAAGTGACTTTTTCAACTTCTTTGTCGTAAGTGAAATTTGATTTAATATGTTTTTCCAGTTTAATTGGTCATAGCTATAAAAAATCTATATTTTCTGGAGTGATGAGAAGATTTCAGAGAGACTCACTCACAGCTGTGGCAAAGATTCTTGAGGATGTCCCACTGGGTCATCTTTGCTTGTGTCTTTTGCCAAAAAAATCTGTCATGTTCTGGATTCAATAAATCTCACACACGAGAACCAGTTGTCATATCCTACTAATGACTACTACAATGCTCAAATCATTTGCATTCATAGGAAAACATTGATTTTTACATGTCTGAGTGACACAGGGACTTCATCTGTTTTCAGAAATACATTCATGACATAAGAGAAGAAAATAGGCCTTCAATTAGCTCCATCTTTTAATATTTAGCTAATATAAGTCCTTTCTTAAAATTATTTCTCATTCTCTTAGATGTTTTCAACATCATGACTTTTTAAAATATCTATTGTATGTTACTCTCTACATTGCTTCCAGGATAATAAAATTCCTCCTGTTGAATTCATTGCTTCATAATATGGCTCAATCCTAAGGAAGGGCTTAGATGGAATGAAATGATTAAACAGTGAAAATGAAGAGACTTCTTTTATGTTTATCATGAGTGAAGTATTAACCATAGCACTGTCAAGTCATGAAATCATATCTGATGATCAAGGCTACATAGAGTCCTTTAAAAGAGTGTATCACTTTAAAAGAGTTTAGCAGTGTATATGATAGGAAAAGGCATCGTAGACCCAGGAAACCTTATGTATGAACTTCAATATAAAATTGAGGAGGTGATGCAATGCCTTCAGAGATGCAGATTTTCATTATACTTTATAGATATGATCAAGGCTTAGCATACATAGAATGGATACCACTGTTGTACATCCATGTTATATGGAAATTCCTATTATTTTATATTCTTATACATATCCTTATTATAATATCACTTCAAAGCAGAACTTCTTAATTTGTGAATGATAAAATATAGCTTCTTTGATTTTCAGGAACATGGTAAAATAAATGGTAGACATAAGATTTAATGGTAACAATATCCCTTGTATTTTCACAGCATCATGAAACTTGGGACATCTACTCTGTTATGAAACACAGAAGAGAAAGGAAAAGAAATCACTATTCATAAACAAAAAGTTTTACATGGATTGAACAACATGAATGAAAATGTTTCCATTAAACGCTGCTGAAATATTACTTCTAGGAATATCCATGTTTAAGGTGATGGGCTGTGTAATTGTCAACTCGACACAAGTGGGCATCACCTATGAGAAGAATCTTGGTGGTGATTGTCTATGTTAGTTGATGTGTGGACCTGTACACGGATTATTTTGATTGCAAAACAGGTTTGGATATTTCAAAATAGCTATGAATAAAAGGTTGATGGATAAAAATATGACCACCGGGAATGGAAGTTCAAAGCTCTATTTTACATTAATAATGTTAAAAATATAAATATCTAGATTAAATTTGCATACCTCTAAGATATATGTACTGTATTTGGTACAAAAAACTATCAAGTAAGTTAAGTGTTTTAAAGGAAAATTGAAAAGGTATAAACAGGTAGGGAGGTCAGGTCAGGGACTGACTTGCTAAAAGGGCTCTGATCTTTCTCGTGGAAAGCCAGCAGTGAGGAAAATGAATGCCCAGGGACAAAACTCTGGTGAGATAATATAGAAGATGGGAGGTTCCAGGCATCTTACAGAATGCCTAACCCAAAGACCCTGTGGGAGACTCCAAACACTGGGTATCTTCTAGCGTCCTGATAGGAGATTTTAGCTTGCCTCACTGAAGCTGTCTTAGTAAGGGTTAGTGTTGCTAAGGTAAAACATCATGATGAAAAAGCGTGGGAAGGAAAGGGATTATTTGGCACACACTTTTACACTGTAGTTCATCACTAAAGGAAGTCAGAGCAGGAACTCAAACAGGGCAAGAACCTGGAGGCAAGAGCTGATTCATAGGACATGAGGAAGTGTAGATTACTGCCCTATACCTCATGGATTGCTCAGCCTGCTATTTTTGCTTTTCTTTTTGAAAGGAACCTTATTTTTTATTGATTACTTTACTTATTGACATTTCATGTTGAATCTTAGAGGAGCAGCAGGCAGCTCGAGGGTTGTGGTCATTCTTTTTTTTTTTTTGGTTTTTCGAGACAGGGTTTCTCTGTATAACCCTGGCTGTCCTGGAACTCACTCTGTAGACCAGGCTGGCCTCGAACTCAGAAATCCACCTGCCTCTGCCTCCCAAGTGCTGGGATTAAAGGCTTGCGCCACCACGCCCAGCTTCTTATTGACATTTCAAATGTTATCTCCCTTCCCAGTTTCCCCTTCACAAACCCTCTATCATATCTCCCTCCTCCTGCCTCTATGAGGGTGCACCCCAACCTGCTCCCCACTCCTGCCTCAGTACCCCAGCATTCCCCTACCCTGGGTCATCAAGCCTCTGTGGCACAAAGGCTCCTCCCAGTAATGCCCGGTAAGGCATCCTATCCCCTGTTACATATCTAGCTGGAGCCATGGGTCCCCCCCCCCCATGTGTACTCTCTGGTTGGTGGTTTAGTCCCTGGGAGCTTTGGGAGGGTCTGGTTGGTTGATATTGTTGTTCATCTTATGGGGTTTCAAACCTCTTCAGCTCCTTCAGTCTTTGCCCTAACTTCTCCCTTGGGGTTTCTGTCTTCAGTCTGATGTTTGGCTGTGTGCAACCACATCTGCATTGGTCAGGCTCTGATAAAACCTCTCAGGGGACAGCTATGCCAGGCTCCTGTCAGCAAGTCCTTGGCATCAGCAACAGTGTCTGAGTTTGATGTCTTCAGATGGGATGGATGACTAGGTGGGGCGGTCTCTGGATGGCCTTTCCTTCAGTCTCTGCTCCAACTTTGTCCCTGAATTTCCAGAACTGAAAACCACCAGCCCAGGGATTGGCAAACACAATGGGCTAGGTCCTGCCCAATCAGTCACTCGTTACAAAGATACAACTGGATCTTATGAAGAAACTTTTTCAGTTGAGGTTCCTTGCTCTCAGATGACTCTTGACTGTGTCAAGTTGGCATAAAACTAGCCAGCACGAAAGTACCCTTTTCCTTTGCTCTCTCTGTCTCCATTTCAGTCTGTTGTATTTCTTTTACAGCCAACTCTTTGTCTGCCCCTTGGGATGAACTCAGCAAATACTTGGATTCCTGGCACATCCTGAAGACTGGCTATGGTGGTTCACACATGTAATCCTAGCACTTGGGAGGCAGAAGAGGCGAGAGTTCTGCAAGGCTGAAGCCAACCTGATCTATAGGATGAGTTCGAGGACAGGCTAGCTACTGTTGGTAAACAAGCCACTGTCAAAATAGGGAGCAGTGGGAAGAAAAGAGAATAATTCTCCTTGGGAAAAAAACCCATGATAGTAAAAAGATAACACACACTTCCCATTTCTCAGTTAACTATTAGAATTTCTTACCTAGCACTGTCTTCTAACCATTTATTAACAAGCTATTTTAGGAAGTGCCTTCTCTTTGACCTCTTCTCCATAATTCTTAGACCATTTGAGGATCTTAAGAAGTGTAGTCCTATTGGACCACCTTAAAATACATATGGGTGATCAACTATTCTAGTTGGAAAATATGTCCTATTGTTAACAGTATATATACTTCCCTCCTTCTCTGCTTTTCTCTCCAGTGAAATAGACGTAGGGAAGCATAAATCCAGACTGCTGCTGGTGGCAATAAGAGCTGTGTTATGATGATGATAACAATGGCAATGACTATGATGATGATGAAGTTATAAGCAGTAGATTGGAAAGATACAAAGAACAAGATCATCAAGCAGTTTTGAGCCAACAGTGAAGAGCTGTATACTCTTTCACTATTTCAAGAAGTTTGCATCATAAGTTCTACCACTTTCAACAAACAAACATCTTGACCTCTTTTTTAACGAGAGTGATCGGCATCAGGCATAATAAAACACATGTCTATAAGTGAAAATAATATCTCAAGATGTAATTAGAGGACAGAAAATTTCACTGTTTGGAATCATACATTTTTGGACGATGGATGTAACTTGTTTTGATACCCCAAAGGCCATGCTAGTGTGATGCAAAACTTACTGCAACTGAGAGATGAGATAGGAAAAGGTCCTAGACATTAGATACTGTACTTCTGCCTTCCCAGGACAAATACAAAATGAGCCACCATTCAGGCTACGTGTGAGCACCTCTAAGTGATGATGCTCATGAGCTAACATCAGTACTTTAAGTCAGGCCAAGCTTACCTCATTTCCTTTCATGAGAAGGTTAACAAGAGAGTAGATTAGATGAATTTAATAAGCAATTTATCTGAGTTTCACTGAGGAGTTTGGCAAAGATTTTGATAACTTCTTGGCAGACAAGTCAGTGAAACATGCAATGGATAATAGTACAGCTTAACTCATAATTGTTTTAAAATGTATAATCAGTGAACAATTATTAATGGATAATGCACTTTGGAGTGAGAGCTCACAGTTCATGAAATGTTATTTTGCATCAATATGAATACAAAGGGCCAGCCACGTAGCTCCAGGGGTAAAAGACACTTGTTGCTGAGCTTGCGTTTAAGTCTTATGATTCTCTGCAATTTGTCTTCTCAAATCTCCATGTGGATGATGCCATATCTATGTCAGAGGGTGTATACATGTGTTGTGCTCACAAATGAATACACATGTGCAGAAACATTAGGGATATAATAATAAAAACACAGTGGGATAAACCAAAGCAAACAGGGGACTAAGCTGAGTGTGGAATTAAATATTGTCTGGATCCTTGGTCTGGGATTCTGAAAAATGCTTATTTCCATCATTGAAATCTAAAGTCTCATGGGTACGAAGTTGGTATAAAAATATTAGTTCCATAGCTTACTATGTATTAGTAAACATGTCCTACATAAACAGCACACAGAGCAACATGTGAGAGGCCACATTTGTATCCTTGTTAACAATGAACACAAAGACATATGAGCCAAGAGAAAGCCTAGATCAGCAACACGGTATTACTAACTTTCCCAGCACACTTAGGCCAGATTTTTATAACTTTTAGATTCACCGTTTTATTTTCCTAAAAACTACTTCTGCCTTAACTCTAATTTTGCTGACTATAAACAAAAAGCATCACAACTTGATGGTTGCCAAGGACATGCCAGTACTTTAACCACCTTCATTCTAGCCTTCTCTGTAATTTTCTTGCCTTGTCTCAACTTTGATTTCTTGCCACACAAGAAAGACTCTTCAAGCTAAAAGATCATAGTAATAATATGAGGAAGAACAAAGCTTAAAGTGTATGTGTCATTGCTAGAGTCTTTGGGAAAATTTCAAGGTTTTCCATAATATTAAAATATATCCATCTCAGCTGTCTTCCCTATTGTGTGTCATCAATATACCACACGTTCTCATTTTCACCCACTTGCTCATGCCTGTATCCTGCAAACATTTGGTCTCTCCTGTAAGATCAAAGCCATAAACGTTGTTGATTGAATCATTACAGTTTTCTGGGTTTCAAAAAATTCTAAATTGATTTTATGACTATTGAATAGTCAACATTTATGGCATAAATGTTGAATAAGTAGATTATTTTATAAAAATGCATGTATGCTGGAGTAGAAAGTATATAAATTTCTGTTATACTGTTGGGTGCATAATATTGTGAATCCACGGATATGATGTATGGTCTTTTTAAAAGCCATGTAACTAATTTTTATTAATTTATGCTTCTAATTCATTATATATTCATCACCCCTGTTTTTTAACTTGCCACTTTTATGATATGTATAAACATAAGAAACAGAAAGAATTAAAAAGCAGTTCATGAAACAGGCCCAGCGTTGAGGGATGTGGGTTGAATGTGAAGAGGATATTTGGTTTCTAAGCTTAAATTTCATTGAGTTCACGGTGATGTGTACTCTCTTCTCTGTGGGCATCAGATCTTTAGTCTGAGGATGAGGAAATAAAATTAGATCAAGTCTGTTTTTTTCCAGTGGTGGAAATTTAAGTGGTATTGAGTCTTGATTAAGAGTTTGGAAAAGGCATTGTGTTATTAGAGACAAGTCAGGCAGGCATGGGTCAGATTCCAGTTCTTCTGCCATCTGTGTGATGTGGGGGCACTTGGTGAACTCTATAAGCCTGGAGCATACAGAGTAAGAGCTTGGACTCAGTTGATAGTCCCAACTGGGCAATAAATGACCAAGCAAATTGGGACAATGTACTTAATATCTGTTTAGTTTCTTTTATAAGAATTTAATAAATGAATACTCATAAGACAGTTGTCATGGGTGGAATCTGAAATGTCCGGCACAGGCTCATTTTTGGAAAGCTCAATAAAAATATAGCGTGTTGTACCATTTTGATGGAAGCCTTGCAAAGTGGAGCTTGGTTGGGATGGGCTTTAAAGGGCTTTTATTTGGTTGTTGGTTAATTCTGCTTCTCTATTCCCCCAGTTTTCTTATCAGCCACCATGCAGGTGCCTCTCCCTGCTTCTGCTGCCATGCCTTGCCCTCCATATTGGACAGAGACTGTGGAAAATGATGAGCCAAGGTAAATCTACTCTTCCTGAGTTAGGTCTGTCAGGCGTTTTTTCCTCCCAGTGATAAGAAAATAACTAACACAATAGATTCAGTGTATAGTTTAAACATTGCAGTACCAGTGAATGGAACCAAGGCCTTGTACTTTATAGGGAAACTGTAATCTACTGTTGAGCTACATCTTCAGCTAAGATATATAGTATACAGATTAAATAATTGAATGCTCAATACAATAAAAGTTTCTATTGTTATTATCATGGTATATCCTATCTCTAGCATTACACTTTCCTCAAATATGCAGTTATGATAATACTATATTCAACACTGTTTTTGTGTTTTATAAGATTTTCCAAAAGAACACAGAACACGTGTTAGTCACTGAATGCTATTGTATAAGTATAATATATAATGTATATCCTTATACATATATATTGAGTAATGACTTGGATAATTTGCATGTCATGGTTGCCTTGGAAATGTACAGTTCTTGTAGACTCACCCTCAGATTTTACTATTTTGTCATTTATTTTTGAGTGAAGCAGCTATTTTACTAGAAAAGACAGGATGGTGTGACTACTTTTCATATAGCAAACATTACAGGAGCAAACCAAGATGAGATGCAAAAATAACTGTATATTGTTTGATAGTGCAGTTCTCTATAAGGTAACTGAATTAATTATGGGAAATCACAACTCACAATGAAGATTAGAAAACTATTAAATATAAAGTTCCAGGCCTTTTTGAAGAATCTTCTGAGTGTCTGTGAAAGGAGGATTCCTCTCAGAACATCAATACAAAGTGGAATCATATGTCTTCATTGTCTCACTTCATTTCACATCCACTTTCTCCTCTTATTCAATCTGAATTTTAAATTCCTGTGGTCTCCTTGCCCCTCAAGTTGTTCCTCTTTTTTTCAGACTCTCTGATGGGTAGGTGATTAAAAAATATGGTCATATCATGATGTATCATGTAAAGAAAATAGGTGACAATATTTAAGTTGTGGTTGTCAGAACAGACACCAAGAATGCTTTTTGGTTTAAACTTGCTGATAGAATTGAGATAGACATCTCTATTCTGGAGTTTATGTCAAGACTTTGTGTGAGCCTGGCTGAAAAGCATCCATCTTCTTGCCCTGCTGTCTGTGACTACAAGGTCATGAGCACAGGTAAGCCTGTTAAGTAATGGCTTGGTCAATTAGACAGTTGATAAATGTATCCTGGAGATAGATTCACTTTTATTGTGTCCTTTTCCACATCATTCTTCAAGCAATTTCAAATGGGCTTCACATGTGCACAGTGAAGACACACCTATCAGTGATGAACTCAGCTCGAGGTACATTTAAACCAAAGCAGCTAGAGAACATCTGATAGCAGTATGCCTCTACTATCAATCCTTTAACCCAAAGGATTATGGGAAGAGGGAAAAAATCAGACTATTTTAACACTGTTTTCATACTGGGCCTATGGAGACAGTAGTAACAGCTGCCCTTATGAGCATATCAATAGGAACTCATTATCTCTACAAACCATTATCTGCTAGACATTGCATCCTTTAAGCAGCCTTATTTCAAATATAGCTGTACAGCGTTATATTTGCCCTGAGGCAGTGAGTATCAACGTGGAAAGATTTTCTTTACTCACCAATGTAATGAAACCAATTTGCTTTATCATTAGGTAGGTATCACAAGTGTGTGTTATAAGTAAGAATTAATGTTTTCAAATCCTTACTTCATACTTTCTTGGTACACAGATTTGAGTAAGATCTGACTCACTGTCCCAAATTTTCCTCACTTGTAAAATCTGGATGAAAATGACTTAGACATCTTGTGAATATTAAGCACTATATTAAAACCACCAAGACAGTTTGGTTGCTGACATACAAATACACTGAATGCTGGATGGCATTATTATTCTAATATTATGTCTAGGAAGAGAAACATTTGGAAAATTAAGTGTCTTGCTCAAGAATACAGAGATAAAAACTGCCAATGTTTGACCTTAAGCTTTGTTTTCCTGTGATTCATACTCATCCTTTGAATTCACAGTGTGCTTTATGCCTTCTGAGTAGTGCTGTTGAGAAATGGGTAAAATGTATGCCTAGTCTGCAGGAATATTCCTGATCACGCCAGGTAAAAAGGAACTCTTGCCATAGAAAGGTACAGGAAGAAATTTTGGCTTATATATTTTATTCTTATTATATTTTACTCAAGGAAACTACAAATATTTACTGATATGTTGCAAAGAATTTGAACTTTTCACCATCGTTTTTATTAGGAAAATTTACCAAAATACCTTTAACTGACTAAAAGATTTTTCTGGGGAGATAATATACACAAACATTCTGACAACTGAAGGTCCTTTGGTTGAAGGAAAGGCATATACATAACAGATAAGCTACATTAGGGATGGATAAAGAGCTCTAGAGAACAGGTAAAGAAGGAAAACATTAGATTTTTATTTTTATGAACCTGTTTCACTTTCCCTAACATGCTGGCAACATCCATTGCCAAAATGGTGCGTCCCAAAGCACAAACCACAAGATGTTTCAAGAACTGGACTGATCCAGGGATCCTTCATTTATCTCCAGCTTCTCCCCTTATATGCTTGAGACTCTCATCTTATCTATGTGCTGCCATTCACTGTTTCCCAGTGCCCAGTAGTCCTTCTTTTTTTAATGCCCCCTGAAAGTCCGATGAGCCCTCTTCCCTCTGTTCTCCAATCAACCCCTTCCCACTTCCCTGTACTGGTATTCCCGTACACTCCTGCATCAAGCCTTTCCAGGACTAGGGGCCTCTCCTTTCTTCTTGGGCACATTTGATATGTGAATTGTTTCTTGGGTATTCTGAGCTTCTGGGTCTGGGCTAATATCCTCTTATCAGTGAGTGCATACCATGTGTGTTCTTTTGTGACTGGGTCACCTCACTAAGGATGACATTCTCCAGTTCCACCCACTTGCCTAAGAATTTCATGAATTCATTGTTATTAATAGCTGAGTAGTATTCCACTGTGTAAATATATGACATTTTCTGTATCCATTCCTCCGTTGAGGGATATCTGGGTTCTTTCCAGCTTCTGGTTATTATAAGTAGGGCTGCTATGAACATAGTGGAGCATGTGTACTTATTACATGCTGGGGAATCCTCTGAGTATATGCCCAGGAGTAGTATAACAGGGTCCTCCAGTAGTATCATGCCCAGTTTTCTGAGGAACTGCCAGACTGATTTCCAGAGTGGTTGTACCAACTTGCAACCCCACCAGCAGTGGAGGAGTGTTCCTCTTTCTCCAGATCTTCACCAGCACCTGCTGTCTCCTGAGATTTTATCTTAGCCATTCTGACTGGCATGAGGTGAAATCTCAGGGTTGTTTTGATTTGCATTTCCCTGATGACTATAGATGTTGAGCATTTCTTTAGGTGCTTCTCAGCCATTTGATATTCCTCAGGTAAAAATTCTTTGTTTAGCTCTGTATTCCATTTTTAATAGGGTTATTTGGCTCTCTGGAGTCTACCTTCTTGAGTTCTTTACATATCTTGAATATTAGCCCTCTGTCGGATATAGGGTTGGTAAAGATCTTTTCCCAATCTGCTGGTTGCTGTTTTGTCCTTTTGACAGTGTCCTTTGCCTTACAGAAACTTTATAATTTTATGAGGTCCCATTTGTCAAATCTTGATCTTAGAGCATAAACTATTGATGTTCTGTTCAGGAAAATTTCCCCCTGTGCCCATGTGCTCAAGCTCTTCCCCAGTTTCATTTCTATTAGTTTCAGTGTGTCTGGTTTTATGTGGAGGTCCTTGATCCACTTGGACCTTTTTTTTTTTATCTTTTTTTCCACTGGATGCTTGTAGCTCCTTTGTCAAAGACCTTTTGATGTCAATTTCTTCACCTTGAAATCTACTTAATCATGGCATCTTAGCAGAGGTGCTATCTTCCCAATGTGACTTAGCTGATGGAATAAGAATCCTGTTCTCATCCACATGACATCTTGCAGACCAGTCTTATTTCATGTTTCCTCCTGTTTCATGATTTGGGCCCTTAATGGATTATTTCTTGCCATTTGTGTGGACTTTTCCTTTCTTTGTCATGATATGGGACAAATCTCCCTGTCTATTAAATGTGATATATCTCTGGGGCAGTGAAATGAGGAGGGATTTCCCACACATCTGTAAGCATCCACAGCCAACTAGTAGCTCTTCTGATTCTCTATGTGTTGTGATCATAAAAAGATAAAGTGGTTTATAAATATGTTCTATGGGGGTGTGGTGAGGTGTGGGAGAAAGGAGTGCCTCAGTGGACCCATGCTGAGGCATCCCTTTCCCCTGAGGGACCAGCCACCCAATGGTATAGCATAGACTAGAGTTTATTCAGGGCATGGAGAGGGGAGTTAAGAGAGTAGTAGAGCCAGAGAAAGGCAGAGATAAGGAGAGTAGAGAAGTGGAGGCCAGCCATGACCACGTGGAGAGAGGGGGGAAGGGAAGGTAAAGGGAAGAGCCCAAGAGGGTAAGAGAGGCATGAGTAAGAGAGTAAAAGAGGCAAGAGAGAAAGGAGGGGGCAGGTAGCTTCTTTTATAGTAGGCTAGGCCTACCTGGCTATTGCCAGGTAATTGTGGGAGGAGCATATCTGAATGTTTCCAGGTAACACTGGGGGTGGAGTCCAGACATAATACCAACACTATGCATCCATTGCTACCTCCTCTATGCAGACACTTCCACTGACCTAGGAAGATGACGGTTATCTCAGATTCCTTTCTTTTTTTTATCATTCAAATTATGTTCTCTTTCACTTAGCTTTAACAGGAAATTTCCCAAATCAATGATGTACAAAGATTTTATCTACTAAAATACTCAAACATTCCATTATACTGATGATAATTCAGTGTATGATATATAAATCTTTTAGGGTCTCATAGTTGATTTTAAGCCTTTACTTTTTTTTTAGTCATTTGATAATTTTGAACTTGTATGTGATACATTTTGATTAAGTCAACTACCCTTTCTCTATCTTTTGATTCTGTTTATTCTTTTCCAAAATAGCCCTTTCCAAAATTCATGTACTTTTGAAATTTTTAAAATTAATATTTGAAAATCTCATATACCTATAAAATATATTTTGATCATGCTCACACCTCATTCTTGTCCTTCTAGCTCCTCAAAGATCCCCCGCTATCTCTGTCTTATAGTGTCTTTTTCATTTGTAACTCACTCAGTTCAATTAGCGATATTCATATGTGCATGAATGAAGGCTGTCTACTGGAACAGGGTCCTCAGCATGAAGAAAACTTGAATCTCTCTCCTTTTGGCAATTATCAACTGTCAGTATTCATCCAGAAAGTTGTAGGTCATCAGAAGGTTCCCAAATCCATACTAGAATTTTGGTTGGTTTGATTTTGCATGGCTCTTGAAGAACTAATCCCAACAACTATGAATTTTTGACTTCAACAGCCTTGTCATCTCCAAAACACACTGGTTTGCAGGAACTCCCCAACTGATGGTTTACAATCTTTCTTCCCCATCTTTGCCATGACAGCTAGGCCTTGCAGGGAGGGGCATTGTTTATTTTCAATAGGCATTCTCTTGAGAGACCAATGTGATGTGTCATGAACACAGTAAGCATTAAATTTATAGAATTAGATCTGTGAAGTATTTTGCTTTTATTATTTTCAGCCAAATAAACATCTACTATGAGCAATATGCAGTTTTCTTCTCCCCTTCCTCTTTCTCTATTTTCCTTCCTCATCTTTCTTTTAACCTTCTCTGCTTTCTTTCCATCCTCTCCTTCTGTTTAAATCAGTTGTATAAATAATCCTTTAAAGTTTTGCTATTTCTAGAGACAAAAGATCCTGGCATGTCTTTGATCCTGGAACATCTTTAGTAAATGAGTGCTCAAGTGTAATTTTCATTTCTATTGCTCTACTTCACAGGCAAAAGAGATTTGTCCACTTGACAGTCTATCCACTGCCTGTTCCTTGCTAAAGACTCAACTCAGATATTGCTGTACTAGAAAACCATAGAGGCTTGCAGTCTTGCGGAAGAATTGGGGGAAGAATTGAGGGACCCAGAGGGGATAGAAAATATGTAAGAATACCAACAAGGACCCCCGGGGGCACCCAGAGCATAAATGAGCTGGACCTAGGCCCCCTCCACAGATGTACCAGATGTGCTCACTCTTCGAGGGGATCCCCCAACAGATAGAGTGAGAAGTATCTCAGACTCTGTTGCCTGCCTTTGGATCCAGCTCCCTTAACAGTGGAAGAGCATGTGCCCAGTCCTGCAGTGCCTTGATGGGCAGAGTAGTTTGGTACCCAGGATGGGGTTCCCAAGGCTCAGTGGAGAAGGGGAAGGAGAATGGGGGGAGGATGTGTGGGAAGTGGGCTGCGAGGAGGGTAGCTGAAATCAGTGTATAAAGTAAATGAATAAATTACCGGAGAGAAAATAAAACCATTTTAAGCCATATTTTAATGATTTCCCTCACCCACACACTATTTTGTATTTAAAAGTGGAATATTGTGGCAATAGAAGTTATTTATACCTTATTGGTTTCTCCCTTGGTCAATGTGAATTAACAGTTCTAGGACTTATCTTGATTTTCTAGGAAATCTGGTTAACTAATTATAACACTAATTCTACAATAGTGTTCACACAACAGACTACCTATTTGTTTGAATTCAACAAACAAATATGAGCCCCCAGAGGCTCATATACTTGAGTGCTTGGTTCCTAGGTGGTAGGACTGCTTGGGAGGGATGAGGAGGTATGACCTTATTGGGTAAGGTTTAACTCAGCATGGGCTTTGAAGTTTCAAAAGTCTGTGACTTTCACAATTAGTTCTCTTTGTTTCATGGTTGTATCTCAAGATGTTAGATTTCAGCTGCTGCTCCAGTGTTATGTCTACCTGTTACCTTGATCCCTACCGTGATTGGGATCTCTAAACCTCTGGAATTATGAACCCCAAGTGATGCATTTTCTTTCATATATTTACTTATAATGACATTTTGTCACAACAATAGAAATTAACTATGACACCATTTTTGACACATTCCACCTATGTTAAGCAGTACAAACTTTCTTGTTAATCTTATTATATTTGTTATTTTGTACATTTACTATAGTGATACAAATGAAGTTATTAATGAACTGATATTAATCGCTTGGCTTGGAGTTTATATAATCAATGCTGTCCAATTGAAACAAAGTCCAAGTTTATTTTCAAATGTGAACTACTACATTTTATACTAGCTATACCTCATAAACAAAAACAAAGCCAATTTATAATAATATATTTGGATACAATTTAGTTAGTTGTTATTTTGAAGTGTGGTGAAAAATCTAATAATTTAGGCATATAGGCAATGTTTTGATGCTAATACATTGAGGAATATATGTGATATCCTCAGCCATCTTTCATTTGGAAGAACCACACTTCAAATGTTCATCTACTACATGCACCTGACAGCTGTTCTACTATACACACAGGTCTGAGGGACAGGATCCTTTCCAGTCTACATCTTTATGTTAGATTGCAAAGGACCAATGCCTTTGGTATAGAAGTTCTAAGTTTGCAATTTGATTATAGGTTAAATCAATAAATCATTCATTAATAAATGTCATATGTATTAATATATGCCAATAATGTACTACTTTATGACTGACTGATCAATTGGTTTATGACTTCCATAAACTTCGAAATGGGGAACTGTTCCCAGTCTAAATATAGTATTTTTCAATAAACGGCAGCAGACTTACTTATAACTAGATAATAAAAGATGCACACTTAATTTGGAAGAAATCCATACCTACATTTAAGAAATGGAGTAAGATCAAGTGACCATAAGTCTGTGGGTTAATTTCTGGGTCTTCAATCCTATTGCATTGATCTACTTGACTGTTGTTGTACCAATACCATGCAGTTTTTAACACAATTGCTCTGTAGTACTGCTTGAGGTCAGGGATATTGATTCCCCCAGAAGTCCTTTTATTGTTGAGAATAGTTTTAGCTATCCTGGGTTTTTTGTTACTCCAGATGAATTTGAGAATTGCTCTTTCTAGATCTATGAAGAATTGAATTGGGATTTTGATGGGGATTGCATTGAATCTGTATATTGCTTTTGGCAAGATGGCCATTTTTACTATATTGATCCTGCCAATCCAGGAGCAAGAAATATTTTTCCATCTTCTGAGGTCTTCTTCGATTTCTTTCTTCAAGGACGTGAAGTTCCTGTCATATAGATCTTTCACTTGTTTGGTTAGCGTTATGCCAAGGTACTTTATGTTGTTTGTGGCTATTGTGAAGGGTGTTATTTCCCTAACTTCTTTCTCAGCCTGCTTGTCCTTTGAGTACAAGAAGGCTACTTATTTGCTTGAGTTAATTTTATAACCTGCCACTTTGCTGAAGTTGTTTATCAGCTGTAGATGTTCTCTGGTGGAGTTTTTTGGGTCGCTTAAGTAAACTATCATATCGTCTGCAAATAATGATAGTTTGACTTCTTCCTTTCCAATTTGTATCTTTTTGATTTCCTTATGTTGTCTGATTGCTCTCGCTAGAACTTCAAGTACTATGTTGAAAAGATATGGAGAGAGAGGGCAGCCTTGTCTAGTCCCTGATTTTAGTGGGATTGCTTCAAGTTTCTCTCCATTTATTTTGATGTTGGCTACTGGTTTGCTGTAGATTGCTTTTACTATGTTTAGTTATGGGTCTTGAATTCCTGCTCTTTCCAAGACTTTTAGCATGAAAAGATGCTGAATTTTGTCGAATGCTTTTTCAGTATTTAATTAGATGACCATGTGGTTTTTTCTTTTAGTTTGTTTATGTAGTGGATTACATTGATGGATTTCCGTATATTGAACCATCCCTGCATCCCTGGGATGAAGCCTACTTGATCATGGTGAATGATCATTTTGATGTGCTCCATCCAGTGGAAAAAAAGATAGCCTTTTCAACAAATGGTGCTAGTTCAACTGGAGGTCAACATGCAGAGGAATGCGAATTGACCCACTCTTATCTCATTGCACTAAGATCAACTCCAAGTGGATCAAGGACCTCCACATAAAACCAGACACACTGAAACTATTAAAAAAGAAACTTGGGAAGACCCTGGAGGACATGGGCACAGGGGTAAAGTTCCTGAACAGAACACCAATAGCTTATGCACTAAGATCAAGAATTGACAAATGGGACCTCATAAAATTACAAAGTTTCTGTAAGGCAAAGGACACTGTCAGAAGGACAAAACGTTAACCAACAAAGTGGGAAAAGATCTTCACCAACCCCACATCTGACAAAGGGCTAATATCCAATATATACAAAGAACTCAAGAAGTTAGACCACAAAGAATCAAATAACCCTATCAAAAAATGGGGTACAGAACTAAACAAAGAATTTTCACCAGAAGAAATTCGGATGGCCGAGAAACACCTTAAGAGATGTTCAACATTATTAGTCATCAGGGAAATGCAAATCAAAACAACCCTGAGATTCCACCTCACACCAGTCAGAATGGCTAAGATTAAAAACTCAAGAGACAACAAGTGCTGGCGAGGATGTGGAGAAAGAGGAACACTCCTCCACTGTTGGTGGGATTGCAAAATGGTAAAACCACTCTGGAAATCAGTTTGGCGGTTCCTCAGAAAATTGGGCATGTCACTTCCAGAGGACCCTGGCATACCACTCCTGGGCATATACCCAGAGGATTTCCCTGCATACAATAAAGACACATGCTCTGCTATGTTTATAGCAGCCTTGTTTATAATAGCCAGAAATTGGAAGGAGCCCAAATATCCCTCAAAGGAGGAATGGATACAGAAAATGTGTATATTTATACAATGGAATACTACTCAGCAATTAAAAATAATGAATTCATGCAATTTGTAGGTAAATGGTTAGACCTGGAAAATATCATCCTGAGTGAGTTAACCCAATCACAAAAGAATACACGTGAAATGCAATCACTGATAAGTGGATATTAATGAGCCCAGAAACCCTAAATACTCAAGGCACAATTAGCAAGTCAAATGATTCCCAAGAAGAAGAAAGGAGAGGACCCTGGGCCTGTAAAGATTGCATCCAGTTTTGTAGAGAAACCATGGGGGGAGGGAGAATGATTGGGGAATATTTAGGGGGGAGAGGAATTATGGGACGTATGGTGGGGGGGAACTGGGAAAGGGGAAAGCCTTTGGAATGTAAACATAGAATATAGAAAATAAAAATTAAGAAAAAAATTCAAGAAATAAAAAAAATTAAAAATTAAAAGAAATGGAGTAAGGCCTATAGGGATCGCTCAGTGGTTAAGATCACATGATGGATTTTCTCAGGATCCCAATCAATTCTCAGCACCCACATGGTGGCTCCCAGCCCCTTTGTATCTCTTTCTTTTGGTCTTCAAAGACATTGGGCATGAACATGGTACTTACTTAGATGCAAACACTCATGCACATAAAATAAAATTAAATACCTAGTTTTAAAATTGGGGTTTATCATAAAAATAGAATTCCATTACCCTTATAGACCAAAGAACAAGGCAGTGTGTAAGGTAGAATGGGATATACTTCTTTTTCTTTCTGACCTATGTGATAATGATGAAAACCTCTTAATTCCAGATCGACATTCTACTAGGGCTTTCAAACATCATCACGAGAGCATTCCATGCAGGAAAAGAATGGGTTTATTCACATTCACTTTTCTCCCACTAAAGATTTCCATTTGTTGTTTTTGTGACTAAATTCCATAATACTTTGACTTCAGCTTCTGAATCAGCTTGTGTGTTGACAGCCTGTTTCTCAATTGTCTACCCCATTCTCCTCATCCCCTCTCTCCCTGTTTCACTGTTCTTTGGCTTCTCTCATAACAAAACACTGAGTAAAAAAAATTACATCTGATCCAAACTTTTTTTTCAGTTGGGAAGAATTCTCTTAATGCTCTGAATGTTTTCCTGAATAAGCATGTCAGCAGTCATGGGTTCACAATAGTACTGGTTTCCAGTGTAGTCCTCAGGAAGTGCTCCACTTGTTCTCACAATATCCCCCTGATGAAAATAATCCTGTGGCTTGTAGGCACACTATTTTCAATCAGAAACAAATGCAAATGTCAGTCTCTTTATTAGCCCTTATTTTATTTCTCACATGCTACATTACTTAGTTGATAATATAATTAATCCACAAGGCATCTTTGTGGATTAATGCTGCCCTGTCCCCAAAATAGTGTTTACTGTTCTATGATGTGGATATGAGATATTCTCCTAAAACATGATATGTTGAAGACTTGGTACTGAGCTGGTGGATCTGATCACTGAGTGATGAAGAGACCCTGAAGGTTCTGTCTTTACCAAATGATTAGACCACTGATGCATTTACAGTTCAAAGGAGAGGTGGTAGACTATACATCATGGAAGTTGTGCTCTTAAAAGATGTGTCCAATACCCAGGCATTCTTCTGCATCCAGATTCCAACAAGGCGCTGTACTCTACCACTATCGATTCACATTGATACTCTTCTCCTCTCAGGCAAACATAGCATGCTTCGGTTTCATGTTCATTTTCCAAGGAGATTTGTGTCTCTGAACAACTACTGTTTTTCCTTTTTCCAAGTGCTTCTAAAGCCCATGACGTTCCAAATAACTTAGTTTCATTTCTTGAGTCCCAACACCTTTGTCCTCTTTGTCCTCTCTTTGTCCTCTACTCATTTCTTCCTATCTTTGCCCTTCTGTTCCTAATTTTATGGGTTCACATTCTGCTTTCAGCATTCACTAACTAGCTAAAAGAGATTCCAAAGACTACCTGTGTTCCTTATCAGACATTAAACCATACACAATTCATATAAAACTCAATAACAAAATTCACGTCTCATTGTCTCTTTATCCCAGTTCTTATACACCATATTCCACAGACACTACCTCTTACAACCCTCTTTAAACTTTGACTCACAGCATTCGTTTTGCCTGTCAAATTGGATTCTATTCTACCTCTTACCTGACCCTCTCTCTTCTTCCTTCTTACACATTATATAGAGTGGATCTTTCATATATTAACAGTTTACTCTCTCTTCAGCATTACCTGTTCTTTCTTTGACTTTTTATGAGCCTCATAAGAGTGAAAACTGACCTCCCCCAGGATGGAGTATTCTTATTTGAGGAGGGGGTGTTGAAAGCTAGCAATCTAAGAACCTACATTGAAAGGCAGCAGGAGGCAAAACCTATGCAAACATGCATTGTTGCTTTTGCCTTTACATATGCATGCTTACGGCTCGCCCGTGCAATGGATAAAACGTGTTCTGAGTCCAAGATAAACTGATCATAAATTCTTTAAGCAAACCCATTGATTTCATGGTGGTTTGACATGAGTACACTCACTGTAAAGAGGTCTTATGTTTTATTTACAGCTTCCATGACCATAAATTGATGTCCAAAGGATTTGGTTCTTGCTTTTATTAAAATAAAAATCTGATGTGTATGGAAAGAGAGTTGTTAGATGTGGCTTTGCCCCCAACAATGTTTTCCAAATAATCTGTTACAAATGTTGAAATTGGGCAGCAGTGAAGAGCTTTCTGTAAAAATGTGCATAGTCCAGATCTTGGTCTAGGATAACAGGCAGATACAATGACATCTACCATTGAGTTTTCCAATTTTTAAGTTTCCTGGTTTTACAGCTCTGGATACACTTTAGATTGAGAAAAGACAGATGGGAGGGAGAAAAAAAAAACAAGTTCTCTTGTTGATTTGAACTTTAGACTGTTTTCCAGGAAACATGCAGGGTAAGTTCACTGGTTGCTTCTCTGAATTTTCTAGTGATGCTGTCGCTTACACCACACATTGCTATGTTCTCTGACAATATTGTACATGTTTCCTTTGTTCATGTATGTCATCTTTGTGACCTTTCATATTATGTGGAGCAGGAGGAGGTTTTTTTTCCACACTTTTCTCATACAGTTCCTACACAACAAAATTCTTAAAATCCAGAGATAAGAAATTGGGAAGGAAGAGAATAAAAGTTGAGGGCTCTCTATGCATCTAGTTTTATGATAAATGTATCAGTGAATTAATTTTTACATGAATACAACCTTACAGTGAAAGTATACTCTTCTTAACTTTAAAGTACAGATTTGGAGATTCACAAAGACCCTTTACATGATTTTATTATTGGGTGTGAGTATGTGAGTGAGTAAGTGAGTGAGTGAGTGTGTATGTGTGCGCATGTGTATGTGTAGGCAAGGTAATGCTACTGTTTGCACGAGGAGGTCAAAGGACAACTTCCTAGAGTTGATTCACTCCTTTCATTGTGATTATGGATTCTGGGGATCAAACACACATCATCAGACTGGGTAGCAAGCACTTTACCTGCTGAGGCATCTCACTAGGCCCACAAAGACTATTTTTATTCGTATAGCATAATATCACTAGATATAATACTTCTGAGATTTCTGTATTTTTCATAAAGTTCCTTTTGTTTATTTTTATTAAAACACTAATTGAGAATTTCCTGCATGTATAGACTGAAATATGCTCTGTCACATCTACCTTCAATTTTTATCCTCCAATGCTCCTGTGTCTCCACAAAATGTCAACTTTATGTATTCCCTCTATGTCTGTGTCTCTGTCTCTCTCAGTCCCTCTGTCTCCCTCTCTTCCACCAAGTTCAATTGATGTTGTACAGATTTGTGTTTCCCTTTTAAATTTCTCTAATCTTTAAACTTTTACTCACAAAATATATGTCTTAAGTGCTAAATAAGTGTGCTTTTGATATATAGAATGTTTTTTCCCTTTAATGTGGCATCATTATACCTCTATGCCAGTTTTTAGCCTCTGACACGTTCATTCAAAGCCCTAGCTCTTCCACGGAGAATTGTTTTAATACATGCAAAAGGGTTCCTTTTCACAGGTCATACCTGTCACTTTGCTTCTGAAGCAGGTTTGTGACACAGTGAGTATATTTTCTTCCTCATTCCTTACTAACAAATTCATTCTCAGTCTCAGTCATGTTCTGGAATCTCTCGGTTTAGATGAGTGAAAATTAATGATGAGAGAGTTTGTTTCTGCTTTTCCCTCTAGACTATTTATTCAACACCTTCATTGGGGCAGATTCTCAAAATTCAGAAATCACAGATGATTTGAATGCAGCATAGGTGTGTGTGTATATGTGTGTGTGCACACTTATATGTGAGGATGTACATACATGGGTGAATGTGCATACATATGTCTACATATGTGTATAGAAGCTAGAAAAAAATCTTAGATATTGTTACTTAGTCATTATCTACTTTATATTGAGACTTAGTCTCTCACTAAGACCTGGACATTCAATTAGGTTAGGAAAACAGGTAGTGATGTCCAGGGATTGGCCTGTCTTTGTTTCCCTACTACTAAAATTGAATGTGAACACTAGTATACATAGTTTTTTTGGGGGGTTATTGTTAGTTAGTTTGCTTGTTTTCAGATAGATTCTGTGATAGGAACTTTGGCTCTATGCTTGGTGATCAGAACTGAGCAATTTCCTCAGTAAATTTTCAGAATTGTCTTATTACAGTAAAAATACCTAGTCAGGTTGACATTTTATTTTAAAGATTAGGATGGAGAAACACATGCTTGAGAATGCATTAGAGAACTGAGTTATAGTAATAAAGGAAATGAAAGAATGATGAACATTAATGGAGAAGTCATTCAGAACATTTGTAAAAACAGTGAAACTAAAAAAAAGACTGATGAAATAAATGCATACTTATAAATGTGAACAAAAATACAAAACACATATGATGCTGATTTTGAGTTGACAAAGGAGATAAAGAAGACGCTGACTTAAAGACCATCTGTCGTTCATTTTCCAAGTGCATGTCCATTGAAATTCTCATCTGCAATATGTGAAGATCTGATAGGGTTGAGAGGGGTTCTTGAATGCTTGGGCTCTATTCAGAAATTTAGAGTCAAGATAGAGTAGGCAAACTCACAGTGTTCAAGGGCTGTGTATGCAAGGGCAAATAAACATTTTCAAAAGTCTGTGAATATGTGCTTTCATTTAGAAAAAAAGAAATAAGTTTTACATGCAAAAATTAAATTTCTAAAGCACACAGCCTTCTTTTCCTGTTGTATTAAAGATTAGATCATTTATCCTTTAAGAGTATTCCTCTTAAACTTAGATCCTCAGTCTTCTCCAGCAAGTCCTTCATCAACTGACACATCTCCCCACCCTTTAAGTAGATTTACATTTCAGTCTAAATGTGCAATATAACTTTCAGGAATACTATGAAATATTTAGTATCAAGTATCCCCCATTTTCTTAAGGATTGTTGTGTTTTTTTTCTGTGCTGCATACTTTATTCTGCATATATTTATAAACAATACTATGTGTGTTTATGTGTGTGTATGTGAACTCTTGTGTGTGTGCATGCATGTGTGTACATATCTGTTTGTGTAAAAACCAGAGATGATGCTCAGGTGTCTTTGTCCTCTCACCTTTCACCTTGTTTGTTTGTTTGTGTGTTTGTTTTTATTTACCCATTGTCTACATATGTGTGTGGTAGGCATGAGTGCATGTGTGTTGATATATACACTGGTATGTATATGTGCTCAGATAAACCTGCTGTGTACCTTAGGAGCCCAAGGTTAATGTCAGGAGACTTCCTTGAGTTCTCCATCTTGTACTAAGAGGCAAGGTATCTAGTCAAACCAAAGGTTTACTATTTTCAACTAGTCTGGCTAGCCAGCTTGCTTTTTACTCCAGGGACTCCCAGATGATACATCCTGTGAATGAGGCATATAGATGGCCTGCTATGTAGGTTGTGGGGATACAAAATCCAGTCTTATACTTGGGTAATACAAATTTTATTAGCTGAGTCACCTTCACAGCCTTATATTTGGTGAGACAAGATCTCTCACTGACTCTGGCACTCACCAATCTGCTAACATGGCTCACTGGACTAGATGAGCTCTGAGGATCCTTTTGTGTCTGCCTCTCCACTCTGAGTTTGCAGGTTTGCACCAACATGCTTGGTCTTTTACATGGGTGCTGGGGTGTAACGATGATTTTCAAGCTCATCCAGCAAGACTGTCACCATCTGGGACATCTCCAGAACCTCTCAAATTATTTTTAAATATATTTGCATTTCAGTCTAAATGACCACCAAAAATATATTCTAATAATTTTCAAGAATACTGTGAAATATCAAAATTTTCAAATGAAAAAAATAAATAATGATAATGGAGTGTCTGTTTATATACTTAAGGCTGTGGTGGCAGGGAGGACACACAAAAATTACAGTAGTGTTATTTTAAAAGTATGTTATTTAAAAGACTATATCAGAAGTGTTGAACTATGACCTATAACCCTTAGGCATTCAATTAAAGTTTAGTAATTTCAATAATGATGAGCAATAATAATAAAATAATTTGATTGTGTTGACTCTGCCCCCAATAGCTCATGCAAACACCTGCACATAAACATTTTCTGTGTCCTGTCCTTTATACATACATATGCATATGCGCACACACACACATAACACAAAACACAACACATAACATACAACATACACAAAAATTCTTTTTCTTTTTATCACATACATTTAACATGTTTGTTTGTTTGTTTGTTTTTTCCAAGAACACTCAATTATAACAGGGGATAAAATTGTCAAAACCATAAAATTAAAGTTGGTGAAAATGGACATGTGGGTACAAACCTTTAATCCCAGTTCGAAGGAGAAAGTAGCAGACAAATGTCTGCATTCAAGAGCAGCCTGATCTACATAGAGCTTCAAGGTATCCAAGGCTATAGAGGAGACCTTGTTTCAAAATAGTAAACAAGTAAAATCTGATTATGAAGATTACAAAAAGCTGCTTGCCTAGACTATGTGGAGAAAAAAATCAGGTGAATTCTGGGATCAGAAAAGGTACCATAATCTAACCTCTGTGTCCCTGGTAGTGAATTTTGCTCTGCAAATGGTATTAATATCTTAGGGATCAGGCAGAGAGTCCTGTTTTCATTTTTATCTCCATCTCTAGCTATTCTTTTAAATCAGGGAAAGTAGAAAAGGCAGAGAGGAAGAAAGAAAACATGCCAGGAGGGGTCAAGCACTTGCAGCAGCAGGGAACAATGAAGGAAATAGTGTTATCAAAGAAATATAACACATGTCCCATTATTGCAAAAGCATACTGAATTCCGTTTGTTTAAGTCTTGGTTCACATCTAGCCCATATGTGCAATTGGAAATCTCAGAACTACATTTCGTAAAGTGAAGGGAGCTAGAGATGCCAAATGATTTACTGAAAGGATTTGTTTGTGAGTAATACATGTAGAAATGCAATCCAATGCTTAAGACTCAGCTTGAGCACCAGTTAAGTGCATGAATAACTTCCTGTGTGTGCATTTATATAAAAAGATATGTAAAATGTTGCAAGCATTCACTTGATTTAGCATCAGTTAATAACTGAAGACTGAAACAAGATGTTGATGACATGCAGTCAATTTTTAGAACTCTGGGATCTTTAATTAAAAGGGCAAGAATCAAGAGATAAAATGAAGACGGAAATTCTCAATTACTCGTGTCCAAGGGCCATTGTCTGCCTAGCAAAATGCTAAACTTTCTTGACTCTGCATAAGACCAAACCTCCCAGGAACTGAATTAGATCTGGGCATGAAGAGCAACTTGTTGCCCAGTAGAATCTTACCCTGTCATCCAAATGTTATGAATCAATAGTGAATAACTGCAGAGGATAGTGATTTGTCTTAATCTTATTACATAAAATAATAATAATAAAATCACTGCTATGGACAGCAAATATTACAGGTCATTGTCGTCTTGTGCTCACCTGGCATTATCAGCAGTCTTTGCATCTTCCATCAGGAGCAAATTTGTTGCCTTCAGTATTTCTTTTCATTGAGGAAACAATTACTGAACACCCATAATCCCCATGGCTTGCTGGCTGCTGGATATTTCTAAAAGTACAAGAGACAAGGCTACAGTTATGCATTTCTTACTAAAAATTCCCATGACTTGAATGTTTCATTCTCCTTGACTCTCTTTCTAAATTTCTTTCTTTCTTTTTTTTTTTCTAGACAGGGTTTTTCTGTGTAGCCCTGGCTGTCTTGGAACTCACTTTGTAGCCCAGGCTGGCCTCGAACTCAGAAATCTGCCTGCCTCTGCCTCCCAAGTGCTGGGATTAAAGGTGTGCGCCACCACTGCCTTCTTTCTAAATTTCTATCTTAAAATAAACCCACCATCATTGATAATTATAAGGAATGCTTTGCTTTTTCAAACAGCAGAAATCTAGTTAATACCGAACCAAACGAACAAACCACCTTTTTTTCTTACATGAGTTAGAACATGAGGATGCCAAGTAGACCTGGAGCACTCCAGAAGCACTTACTTACTTTTTTCTTAACTCCCATCATCATAAATCATCTTTTTCAGCTCTAAATATTGTGCCTGCACTTAAGGTGGCATCAGGAAAAGTAAATAGTACTATTCACTGACCATTTCCTTTTATTATAAACATACAATCTTTTAAAAAAAAACCCTCATTTGAAATACTGACTAGAAATAAATGTGTTACAGAGCTGCATCAAGCTGCAAGAGAACTGTGGGTGCAAGTAGAGAGTTAGGAACCTTTTTGTTTCAAATAAAAAGAGGTTGTGATAGCAGGAAGGACCTGAGGATTGAGTCTTTAACACGTTGCTCTGTTTACCACTAGAACTGCACAGTTCAATTTTAGCTCCAAAAATTAACTGAACAATAAGTTGTCAGTTAAACTTTAGTCGTAGCCTCAAGCTGATGTTGGGAAACTTTGTGTCCTGTTCTTATGACTACTTGGAGATTTGCCTGAAGCTGCAATACCCTCTGGTGTTTTCATTCATGATTACAAAATGTAGCTTTCACCTCTGAACAGTTTGTGATTTTAAAAAAGTGACTTATATCAAACATACCTCGCAGTTCTTGGAAAGATTATCAACACTATCCCTAGATTTATAAACCGAGAAGTTTTTTTTCCCAAATGTTTGAGTTAAAATCACGGATGTTGAGCTGTCCCCCATCTAGTTCAGTAGCCTTGTGTGTGTGTGTGTGTGTGTGTGTGTGTGTGTGCATGTGTGTATGTAGTTTTTCTAAAAGTATTTATAGAAAAAACTTGATAAAAAAATCAGACATCCCGTCACATAATAATCAAAACTCCAAATGTACTAAACAAAGAAAGAATATTAAAGGCAGCAAGAGAAAAAGGCCAAGTAACATATAAAGGAAGACCTATCAGAATAACACCAGACTTCTCACCTGAGACCATGAAAGCTAGAAGATCCTGGGCAGATATCATGCAAACTCTAAGAGAACACAAACTTCAGCCAAAACTACATTACCCAGCAAAACTCTCAATCGCCATAGATGGAGACATCAAGGTATTCCATGACAAAACCAAATTTGCATGATATCTTTCCACAAATACAGCCCTACAAAGGATAATAGGGGGAAAACACCAAGACAAGGACAGAAACTACACCCGGGAAGAAGCAAGATAGAAACTTCCTCTCATCAAACCCAAAAGAAGATAACAACTAGAATATAAAAAATAAATAAATAAAAATAAAAATAAATAAATAAAAATAATTTCAAAAATATCTGGAGGAAATAATTACTATTCCTTAATATCTCTTAACATCAATGGACTCAATTCCCCAATAAAAAGACATAGATTAACAGACTGGATACAGAAACAGGACCCTACATTTTGCTGCATACAGGAAACACATCTCAGTGTTAAAGAAAAACACTGCCTTAGAGTAAAAGGCAGGAAGACAATTTTACAAGCAAATGGTCTCAGAAAACAAGCTGGAGTAGCCATTCTAATATCAGATAAGAGAGACTTCCAACCTAAAGTCATCAAAAGAGATGCAGAAGGTCACTTCTTGCTGGCCAAAGGGAAAAATCCACCAAGAAGAGCTCTCAATACTGAACATTTATGCTCCAAATGCAAGGGTACCCTCCTTCGTAAAAGAAACCTTACTAAAGCTAAAAGCACACATTACACCTAACACAATAATTGTGGGTGACTTCAATACTCCACTCTCCTCAATGGACCGATCAGGAAAGCAGAAACTAAACAGGGACACAGTGAAACTAATTGAAACTTTGGACCAATTGGATTTAACAGATATATATATATATATAGAGAGAGAGAACATTTCATCCTAAAGCTAAAGAATATACCTTTTTCTCAGCACCGCATGGTACCTTCTCCAAAATTGATCATATAATTGGTCACAAGACAGATGTCAACAAATACAAGAAGATAGAGCTAATCCCATGCCTCCTATCAGATCACCATGGAGTAAGAGTGCTCTTCAGTAGCAACAAAAACAACAGAAAGCCCACATACACATGGAAACTGAACAATACTCTACTCAGTGACACCTTGGTCAAGGAAGAAATAAAAAAAGAAATCAAAGACTTTTTAGAATTCAATGAAAATGAAGGTACAACCTACCCAAATCTATGGGACACAATGAAAGCAGTGCTAAGAGGAAAACTCATAGCTCTAAGTGCATCCAAAAAGAAACTGGAGAGAGCATACACTAGCAGCTTAAGGGCACACCTTAAAGCCCTGGAAGAAAAAGAAGTTAATTCACCCAGGAGGTGTAGAATACAAGAAATCACCAAACTCAGGGCTGAAATCAATCAAGTAGAAACAAAGAGAACCATACAAAGAATAAACAAAATCAGGAGCTGGTTCTTTGAGAAAATCAACAAGATAGATAAACCCTTAGCCAGACTAACCAAAGGACACAGAGACAGTATACAAATTAACAAAATTAGAAATGAAAAAGGAGACATAACAACAGAAACTGAGGAAATTCAAAAGATCATCAGATCCTACTACAAAGGTCCATACTCAAAACTACTGGAGAATCTGGAGGAAATGGACAATTTCCTAGACAGCTACCAAATACCAAAATTAAATCAGCATCAAATAGATCAGCTAAATAGTCCCATAACCCCTAAAGAAATAGAAGGGGTTATAGAAAGCCTCCCAACCAAAAAAAAGTACGGGACCAGATGGTTTTAGTACAGAATTCTACCAGACCTTCAAATAAGACTTAACACCAATACTTTTCAAACTATTCCACAAAACAGTAACAGAAGGGACACTGCCCAACTCATTCTTCGAAGCCACAATTACGCTAATACCTAAACCACAAAAAGATCCAACAAAGAAAGAGAACTACAGGCCAATTTCTCTTATGAATATAGATGCAAAAATACTAAATAAAATTCTTGCCAACCGAATCTAAGAGCACATCAAAACAATCATTCACCATGATCAAGTAGGCTTCATCCCAGGGATGCAGGGATGGTTCAATATACAGAAATCCATCAATGTAATCCACTACATAAACAAACTGAAAGAAAAAAACCACATGGTCATCTCATTAGATGCTGAAAAAGCATTCGACAAAATTCAGCATCCTTTCATGCTGAAAGTCTTGGAAAGAGCAGGAATTCAAGCCTCATACCTAAACATAGTAAAAGCAATCTACAGCAAACCAGTAGCCAACATCAAAATAAATGGAGAGAAACTTGAAGCATTCCCACTAAAATCAGGGACTAGACAAGGCTGCCCTCTCTCTCCATATCTTTTCAACATAGTACTTGAAGTTCTAGTGAGAGCAATTAGACAACATAAGGAAGTCAATGGGATACAAATTGGAAAGCAAGAAGTCAAACTATCATTATTTGCAGATGATATGATAGTTTACTTAAGCGACCCAAAAAACTCCACCAGAGAATTTCTACAGCTGATAAACAACTTCAGCAAAGTGGCAGGTTACAAAATTAACTCAAGCAAATAAGTAGCCTTCTTGTACTCAAAGGACAAGGAGGCTGAGAAAGAAGTTAGGGAAATAACACCCTTCACAATAGCCACAAACAGCATAAAGTACCTTGGTGTAACTCTAACCAAAAAAGCGAAAGATCTGTATGACAGGAACTTCAAGTCCTTGAAGAAAGAAATCGAAGAAGACCTCAGAAGATGGAAAAGTATTTCTTTCTCCTGGATTGGCAGGATCAATATAGTAAAAATGGCCATCTTGCCAAAAGCAATATACAGATTCAATGCAATCCCCATCAAAATCCCAACTCAATTCTTCATAGATCTAGAAAGAGCAATTCTCAAATTCATCTGGAGCAACAAAAAACTCAGGAAAGCTAAAACTATTCTCAACAATAAAAGGACTTCTGGGGGAATCTATATCCCTGACCTTAAGCAGTACTACAGAGCAATTGTGTTAAAAACTGCATGGTATTGGTACAGCAACAGGCAAGTAGATCAATGGAAAAGGATTGAAGACCCAGAAATTAACCCACAGACTTATGGTCCCTTGATCTTTGATAAAGGAGCCACAACCATCCAGTGGAAAAAAGATAGTCTTTTCAACAAATGGTGCTGGTTCAACTGGAGGTCAACATGCAGAAGAATGCGAATTGACCCACTCTTACATCTTTGCACTAAGATCAACTCCAAGTGGATCAAGGACCTCCACATAAAACCAGACACACTGAAACTATTAGAAAAGAAACTTGGGAAGACCCTGGAGTACATGGGCACAGGAGAAAAGTTCCTGAACAGAACACCAATAGCTTATGCACTAAGATCAAGAATTGACAAATGGGATCTCAAAAAATTACATAGTTTTTGCAAGGCAAAGGACACTCTCAGAAGGACAAAATGGCAACCAACAAAGTGGGAAAAGATCTTCACCAACCTCACATCTGATAGAGGGCTAATATCCAATATATACAAAGAACTCAAGAAGTTAGACCCCAAAGAACGAAATAACCCTATCAAAAAATGGGGTACAGAGCTAAACAAAGATTTTTCACCAGAAGAAATTCGAATGGCCAAGAAACACCTTAAGAGATGTTCAACATCATTAGTCATCAGGGAAATGCAAATCAAAACAACCCTGAGATTCCACCTCACACCAGTCAGAATGGCTAAGATTAAAAACTCAAGAGACAACAAGTGCTGGCGAGGATGTGGAGAAAGAGGAACACTCCTCCACTGTTGGTGGGATTGCAAAATGGTAAAACCGCTCTAGAAATCAGTGTGGCGGTTCCTCAGAAAATTAGGCATGTCTCTTCCAGAGGACCCTGGCATACCACTCCTGGGCATATACCCAGAGGATTCCCCTGCATACAATAAAGACACATGCTCCACTATGTTTATAGCAGCCTTGTTTATAATAGCCAGAAATTGGAAGGAGCCCAAATATCCCTCAAAGGAGGAATGGATACAGAAAATGTGGTATATTTATACAATGGAATACTACTCAGCAATTAAAAATAATGAATTCATGCAATTTGTAGGTAAATGGTTAGACCTGGAAAATATCATCCTGAGTGAGCTAACCCAGTCACAAAAGAATACACGTGAAATGCAATCACTGATAAGTGGATATTAATGAGCCCAGAAGCCCTAAATACTCAAGGCACAATTAGCAAGTCAAATGATTCCCAAGAAGAAGAAAGGAGAAGACCCTGGGCCTGGAAAGTTTGAATCCAGTTTTGTAAAGAAACCGTGGGGGCAAGGGCAATGATTGGGGAATAGTTGGTGGGGAGAGGTACTATGGGACGTATGTTGGGGGGGAACTGGGAAAGGAGAAGGCCTTTGGAATGAAAACATAGAATATAGAAAATAAAAATTAAAAACAAAATCAGACTTCTTTACTCCCTCCATTATTCCAAGCTTCTTTGTGTGTTCAACAGCTGAGAAGAGATTACAAGAAGATTCTGGAAGAATCACATACAGAAACAAAACTGGGTTAGTACATTGTCGCTTTTATTCTCAGATACATGACAAAAAGTGTTTTGGCCAGCAAGAATTTGTCTCACAGCTGGAGGGCATAGTCCACCACAGTGGGAAGGTTACCAAAGCATCAGTACAATAGGGCAAGTGGTCGCAAAGGAAGAATCCTGTCATTCAGCAGATGTAGCAGTTGGCTTCTGAGACTTTTTTTTTAAAATCTAGAAAGCCAGACCAAAGGACACCACAACTTACATTCAGATCTCCCAACATTAGGATCTCAGAAAACCCCCTCAGCTATATATTCAAATGCACACGCAGATAGAACAGAATATAGTGACCTGGAAGGGCAAGTGGGGGATAATTTGACTTCATGTGTTCATTGAAGACTTATTATTGGCTTTGAAGCAAGGAAGTAAATGCCTCTCTCATGTGATTCACTCCAATACTCTCTAGTGACTGCAGAATCCTTCTGTAAAATAATTCACTATATGAGCTTTAGATCATTGCCTAGATAAATGAATATCTCAGCATTTATATTCGAAGAAAAATATTTCAGTGGAAAAATTGTAAATAAATGAAAATATGTATGTTTAAATTGAAAAACATATTTTACAAGTGCAAGAACATCATAAACCCAGGAAATATATCTTTTATCAATTAGTTGGTCGCTAACCAATGTGATGCTATACCTCTGTAATATTTTTCCTATATTTTAGTTGAATTATCTGCTTTTATTTCTTCCCCTTAATAGCACTTAAGTATTTTAATATTTTTGGGTTTGTTTATTTTTATTTTATATTTATGCCACATGCATAGAGAACCTTTTAAGGACCTGAAGAAGGCATACTATCTCCTTGGGACTGGAGAGGCAGACATTTATAAGCCTCCATGAGGATGCTGAGAATTGAACCTGGATCCTCTGGAAGAGCAGTCAGTGCGCTTAAACATTAAGCTATCTCTCCAGATTTTAGTTTTTTGAAAGAGAACATTCTATATACATAATTATAATAAAAATTAAATTTGTTTCCAGGATGAGGCTGAATATTTAATGTATATTTAGAATGTATAAAGCATGTAAGCCCTTCCAAAATGTATGTTGTATAACATACCATGCAAATAGTTAAAACCTATTCTAGTAGTGAGCATTTATAAAAGAAAGAAAACTGAAGACAGGGAAATGTGATCAGTTACTCACTGACTAAACTTAGTAGTAGAGTTTTATATGTCCTCTGCCTCGAAGCAATTTCCATGGCAGCTTTTGCATTAGGACATCTCAAAGCTGGCTCCTGCTCCTGTTTCCCATCTGCTCTGAATGCCTAATGTCATGAACATGTTGACACTATACTGCTACTTTAACCTCGCACATCTGCAACGTGGCAAGCCATTCCAACTTGGATAGCTAGCAAAAATTATTTCTATAAGTGGTGATTCAAAATTCAGATTCTGTTTCACTCAACTCAATGGAAATTTCTCAGTGACCCAATTTTCCATCTTTAGACTACACAAATTCTCTCTAGAGTAGAAAAACAAAACCCATCTATTCATTTCACCATTGTTGTTTTTCCTTTTCTTTTTATCTAGGTTAGAGCCATTCGTATGCTCATTTTCAGATTATATCTGTTACTTCTCAAGACTGAGGAGCTATGGAGAAGTTGAGATAGATATTTTAAGAACTTTCAGGACTTCTACTAGCCTCTGAGGTAGCTTTTGGAGAAAAAGTTTCACCAATATCAAGACCATCCTTCTGATTCCTTTATTGTGGTGTTTGTCTATAAACACTCATTCACAGAGCAAATCACCTTCCCTCATATATGACTTAGAGTGCTTGGATTTCCAAATTAATTGGACTAAAATTGGGGATTATATTGGAGAGAATGTCTAAGAAGCTAGACGTGGAGAAGACATATTGCATATAATCAATGTGAAGGTACTTCAGCTTCTCGCCAGTCCTCTTGCTTCTCCACTTCAGCATGCATTGTTTGAATTTCAGACTGAATTCCTTTCTGACTATAAAACTGCAGAAACTTCAGTCCTCAGATTCACATCACTTACTATCTCAGAGAAAGAGGGGTTTATATTGAATCTCTTAATTGTATCTCCGTGTGAACATTCTGTGCTGATTTCCATAAGCCCTGATACGGACTCTTCCCTGAAGACATAGTGAAGAAATAAGGATTAAAAATTCCACAGTTGTACTAATAGACTTATGGTTTAAGAGTCTCACAAGTTTGTTTCACAAGTAGAGCAACCGTCCTTGATTCTAGAAATCTATGTATATGTCTATATGCATTTATAGGACATTTTCAAATGGCAAAATATTTTATAGCATGTGTGCCGTTTTTCATGCATTTTGGAACTGTTCAAAACCTGAAAATGTGAGGTGCTCCATTTTATAGATGACAAGACTGAAGCTTTAGCTCTTTTCACATTGGTTTCTTGATTCTTTCTTTTTCTTTTTTGTTTTACAGAAGAAATCTATACAATATTTTATCTTTATCTCTCCCATCTTTTCTTTCAGATTCTTTAAAGCATAATTCTTGTATTGACTTGTGATATCACTCACAGAACTATGTCTCTGGGGAAGGAGCTGAGACCATAATGGTGTCACAATAATTTCCTTTTCTAGACAGGAAAATCATGTGAATTACAATAGGCTTTCTCACCTTTTAGATATATAATGTAGAAGATTTTAGTATTCAACCATCAAATCAAAGCTTTGGCACAGATTTTCTATGCATAATTAAATTTAAATTTGGGTTTTTAAATTTGCAAATATGTCTGTCTTTTTGCAAGCAACTTAAAATACTTTTCAGTTTTATTAACCTGAACAGGGGAGAAAAAGAAAATATGAAATGGCTTTAAAAGGAAATGGAAAACAAAGGAAATCTAGACAAAGTTCTCATCAGCTTTATTTACATCATCTGTTAATAATGACATACCTTGAGTGAGTTCTCTTTCAACATTTTAAAGTAAAAAGAATATTCACTATAAAGTCCTCAAGTATCATAAATAGAAATATGTGTAGACTTGTCAATGATAGTGTGGTTGAGAAAGACATGAACATTATGGACAATATAAACTCTAAGACTGTGTAAGCTCAGAGCTGGTTCTAAGGCATTGCTTTCATGGAAAACATCATGGGCAGGCTAACTCCATTAAAATATTTTTATCATAAATTTTAGCAATCTTGTAAAACTGCAAGTTTTCCTATAGCTTTTCAAACACTGTTAATGTTAGTCCTTCCTTCCCACATACATTCCTCTGCTAAACCCTCCCATCCCTTTCTCCACTTAAAACATTCTTTTTTTCTTTAAGATTTATTTATTTATTTTATGTGAGTGCACTGTAGCTGTCTTCAGACACACACCAGAATAGATCCTATTACAGGGATTGTTGTGAGTCACCATGTGGTTGCTGGGAATTGAACTCGGGATCTCTGAAAGATCAGTCAGTGCTCTTTCTTCTTGTTGTTTGTTTGTTTGATTGTTTTTCTTATTTTATTAGATATTTTCTTCAATTACATTTCAAATGTTATTCTCTTTCCTCATTTCTACTCCAAAAATCCCCTATCCTAGCCCCTTCCCCCTGCTCATCAACATACCCACTCCCACTTCCCTGCCCTGGCATTCTCCTACACTGAGGCATCGCGCCTTCACAGGATCAAGAGCCCTTTCTCTCACTGATGTCCAACAAAGCCATCCTCTGCTACATATGTGGTTGGAGCCATGGGTCCCTCCATAAGTACTCTTTGGTTTATGGTTTAGTCCCTGGAAGCTCTGGGGAGTACTAATTGGTTCATATTGTTGTTCCTCCTACGGGGCTGCAAACCCCTTTACTTCCTTGGGTCCTTTCTCTAGCTCCTCCATTGGGTACCCTGTGCTCAGTCCAATGGATGGCTGTGAGAGTCCACTTCTGCACTTGTCAGGCACTGGAAGAAACTTTCAGGAGACAGCTATATCAGGCTCCTGTCAGCAAGCACTTGCTGTCATCCACAATAATGTCTGGGCTTGGTAACTATATATAGGATGGATCCTCAGTCAGGGCAGTCTCTGGATGGCCTTTCCTTCAGCCTCTGCTCCACACTTTGTTTCTGTATCTCCTCCCATGGGTATTTTGATTGCCCTATTCATATTTTCATCTTTCTACTTCTTGAGCTTTATGTGGTCTGTGAATTGTATCTTGAATATTCTGAGCTTCCGGGCTAATATCCACTTATCAGTGAGTTAATACCATGTGTATTCTTTTGTGATCACTAAGGATGATATTTTCTAGTTCCATTCATGTGCCTAAGAATTTCATGAATTCATCATTTTTAATAGCTGAGTAGAACTCCATTGTGTACATGTACCACTTTTTCTGTATCCATTCCTCTGTTGAAGGACATCTGGGTTCTATCCAGCTTCTGGCTATTATAAATAAGGCTGCTCTGAACATAGTGGAACATGTGTCCTTATTACATGTTGGAGCATCTTCTGGCTACCCTTAACCTCTGAGCCATTTCTCCAGCCCACTTAAACCATTCTTGCTTATCATTCCTCATACTCCTACATGCAATCCACATTTGACTATCCTTTCACCCTTAAGATCCTCTCCTCTGCAGTTCTGGTCTATATATGAAATGTTTCCCCATAGGCTCATGCGTTCAAACCCACAGTCCACAAGTAGTGACACTGTTTGGAAAGGGTGTAGAACCTTCATATGATGAAGCTTGCTGGAGGAAACATGTGACTGAGAAAGAACTTTGAGGTTTTACAGTTTGGGCACACTTATTGTTCTCTCTTTGCTCTCTCTGAGTGAACGAATGTGAGCAGTCTGCCCCCTACAGTCAGGCCAATCTCACCTTCTATCTCCACACCTGCTTAGCCATGATGGACTCTACTCCCTCTGCAGCTATTAGCCAAAATAAAACCCTTCTCAACGGTTCTTTGATTACCCTGGGTACTCTTCCATAGCAAAGGAAAAGTAACTAATAATCTCTTGGCCCTTCTCTAGTTGGTTTTTCTTTTCCTTTTTTCTTTTCTTTTTTTTTTATTGTATATATTCTATATTTACAATTCATTTCCCTTTTTCTGGTTCCTCACCCCCAAAGGTCCCACATATCCCTTTCCCTCCCCCTGCTCCCGCATCCACCCCCTCCCACTTTACTGTTCTTGTACTCTCCCACAATGATGTTTTGGTCCACTCTAGCACCAGTGTCCACTCCTTTCTTCTTGTGAGACATCACTTGATATGTGATTTGTGTCTTTGGTGTTCCAAGCTTCTAGGCTAATATCCACTTATCAGTGACTGTATACCATGGGTATTCTTTTGAGACTGGGTCACCTCACTTAGTATGACGTTCTCCAGCTCCATCCATTTCTCTAAGAATTTCATAATTCATTGTTTCTAATGGCTGAATAGTACTCCATTGTGTATATATACCACATTTTTTGTATCCATTCCTCTGTTGAGGGACATCTGGGTTCTTTCCAGCTTCTGGCTATTATATATAAGGCTGCTATGAACATAGTGGAGCATGTATCCTTATTGCATGCTGGTGAATCTTCTGGGTATATTCCCAGGAGTGGTATGGCTGGGTCCTCCGGAAGTATCACGCCCAGTTTTCTGAGGAACCGCCAGACTGACTTCCAGAGTGGTTGTACCAGCTTGCATTCCCACCAGCAGTGGAGGAGTGTTCCTCTTTCTCCACATCCTCGCCAACACCTGATGTCTTCTGAGTTTTTAATCTTAGCCATTCTGACTGGTGTGAGGTGAAATCTCAGGGCTGTTTTAATTTGCATTTCCCTAATGACTAGTGATGTTGAACATTTTTTAAGGTGTTTCTCAGGCATCCGAATTTCTTCAGGTGAAAAGTCTCTGTTTAGCTCTGTACCCCATTTTTTGATAGGGTTATTTGGTTTTCTGGGGTCTAACCTCTTGAGTTCTTTGTATACATTGGAGATTAGCCCTCTGTCGGATGTGGGGTTGGTGAAGATTTTTTCCCAATTTGTTGGTTGCCGATTTATCCTTTTGACAGTGTCTTTTGCCTTACAGAAACTTTGTAGTTTTATGAGGTCCCATTTGTCTATTCTTGTTCTTAGAGTATAAGCAATTGGTGTTCTGTTCAGGAATTTTTCCCCTGAGCCGATGTCTTCAAGGGTCTTCCCCAGTTTCTTTTCTATTAATTTTAGTGTGTCTGGTTTTATGTGGAGATCCTTGATCCACTTGGAGTTGAGTTTAGTGCAAGGAGATAAAGTGGATCAATTCTCATTCTTCTGCATGTTGACTTCCAGTTGAGCCAGCACCATCTGTTGAAAAGGCTATGTTTTTTCCACTGGATGTTTTCAGCTCCTTTGTCAAAGATCAACTGGCCATAGATGTGTGGGTTCAATTCTGGGTCTTCGATCCTATTCCATTGATCCGCTTCCCTGTCACTGAACCAATACCATGCAGTTTTTAATACCACTGCTCTGTAATATTGCTTGAGGTCCGGGATATTGATTCCCCCAGAAGTTCTTTTGCTGTTGATGATAGTTTTAGCTATCCTGGTTTTTTTGTTATTCCAGATGAATTTGAGAATTGCTCTTTCTAGCTCTATGAAGAACTGAGTTGGGATTTTGATGGGGATTGCATTGAATCTGTATATTGCTTTGGGCAAGATTGCCATTTTGACTATATTAGTCCTGCCAACCCACGAGCATGGAAGATTTTCCCATTTTCTGATGTCTTCTTCAATTTCCCTCTTCAGAGACCTGAAGTTTTTGTCATATAAATCTTTCACATGTTTGGTTAGCGTCACTCCAAGATACTTTATATCATTTGTGGCTATTGTGAAGGGTGTCATTTCCCTAATTTCTTTCTCGGCCTGCTTATCCTTCGCGTATAGGAAGGCTACTGATTTACTTGAGTTGATTTTATAGCCAGCCACTTTGCTGAAGTTGTTTATCAGTTGCAGGAGTTCTCTGGTGGAGGTTTTTGGGTCACTTAAGTAAACTATCATATCATCTGCAAATAGTGATAGTTTGACTTCTTCCTTTCCGATTTGTATCCCTTTGACTTCCCTCTGTTTTCGAATTGCTCTAGCTAGTACCTCAAGTACTATATTGAAGAGATATGGCGAGAGGGACAGCCTTGTCTAGTCCCTGATTTTAGAGGGATTGCTTCGAGTTTTTCTCCGTTTACCTTGATGTTGGCTACTGGTCTGCTGTATATTGCTTTTACTATGTTTAGATATGGGCCTTGAATTCCTGTTCTTTCTAGGACCTTTAGCATGAACGGATGCTGAATTTTGTCAAATGCTTTTTCAGCATCCAATGAGATGACCATGTGTTTTTTTTTTTCTTTGAGTTTGTTTATGTAGTGGATTAAGTTGATGGATTTCCGTATATTGAACCATCCCTGCATCCCTGGGATGAAGCCAACTTGATCATGGTGAATGATCGTTTTGATGTGTTCTTGGATTCGGTTGGCAAGTATTTTGTTTAGTATTTTTTGCATCGATATTCATAAGAGAAATTGGCCTGTAGTTCTCTTTCTTAGTTGGATCTTTGTGTTTCTTTTTTCTTTTTTTGGTTTTGTTTTGGTTTTGTTTTTGGGTTTTTTTTTTGTTTTGTTTTTGTGTTTTGTTTTGTTTTGGTTTGGTTTGGTTTGTTTTGGTTTTTTTTTTTTGGTTTTAGGTTCTACATATATGGTAACACAGCACAGAAATTTAAAGATTTGAGCTGGAGTCACACAAGAGAGAAGTTGCAGACCTTCTGGGTTTGGGTATTTTTCACAGCAGAATGTTGAAAGAGCAAATGTGCGTCCACATAAAACCTAGAATGGAAACAGAGGAAAAAATATTTTGTCACACAATAGCAAAATAATTTGCATGAACTGTTCAAAAAGAATAAGAGCCTGCTTTTCCTTTTGTGTAAAGCTGGCACTCTTTAGAGTGATATAGTTCATCTATTGTTTCCTTTGAGCCATAGATATGTCCATTGAATGAAGTTGCAGAATCTACAGATTAGTATTTTTATTTTTTAACAAGGATGTAATTAAGGGCCAGCAATGGCTTCCTAAGAGGACATGTTAATATTTGGCATCATCCCAGGATAAAAGGAAAAACAATTTGACTTATTTTTTTTCTGTAGTCAAACCTGTGTCATCTGCATTACAGACAAGCACTATTTCCTTGAAAAGTATCCTGATCCCAGAAATGACTTTCTGAAAACATTTACTAAATTTGTGTTTCGGGCAATTTTATATGTTCTGATTACTGTTACACCCATTGGCTTTGCACCTCACATCATCCCCATTTCTATTCATGTTTGATTAATTTCTTGTGTAATATGATGAGTTTAACCAGTGTCATCTATGTGATCATCACTTTGTAGCTAACCATTGCTGCCTGGTAGGATTGACAGTTGATACGCAATTGAAAATGATGTTCTTCCTCCTCCAGGATCTACCAATAACCACTAGTTCTTCGGTGAGAGGCAGGGTCCCATAAGATTTTTCCCACCTGTGATTAACTGTTGGCAGGTCCAGTCTTTTGTTATGCCATATTGCAGGCAGCTGCAAATGTTCTGACATCATGGTTATATTAATGTATTCTTGCCAGAAAAAAATTAGAATCCTTCTTCCTAACTTTTGTCTTTTGCATTCTTTCCATTTCTTCTTCTTTGATGTTTCCTAACTCTCCCAAATGGGCAGTATGAGTGTCCCATTTTGGGCAATATATCCAACTTTCACTCATTTCAGAACCTTGAATTCTGAAGTTAAAAGATGAAAGGAAAATTTAATCATCAATCATATTAGAATTTCATTAAAACATCCTAGGGAAGAACAGTACTACCTTTTCTGAGTTAGTAAGTAAGACCTGAAGGAGAAAGAGTTCAGTTAAAAAGAAAGTATGGGTGCACACTTAGTAAAACTAGCTGCTGGTAAAGACAACTATAAGCAGTGTGATTCACAGAAGTACAAAGTGTGCCAGAGAGTCACTATCACATTTGGTTGGTCACTGAATACAGTCCGCATCATCTATGATCCCAATACTGTCCTAAGTTCTAGTGACAAAGCAATTCCCCATAAACAATGAAGAGAATCATCACAGTTATGGATAAGAAGAAATGGACTGCCATAGACTCTACCTATCTCTACTGGATCCTAATTATGAGAGCAAAACCTAAGAAACACAAGAAGAAAAAGTAATATGGGGCCATTTCCTTTTCATCTGATCATCTAACACACACACACACACACACAAGATGTAGTTTGTAGGGTTCTCTAAGTCTGAGATAATCTGAAGAAATGACAAATCCAGACTGAAATTAGGACCAGATGCAAAGGCAAGTGTGTTTTCCCTCAGCCTCATGTCCTGAAAATACACTGTCAGGGATCTTTGACCTAGTTGTGTCAGCTTGGAGAACACAACTCTCATGGAAGAACACACACTATTATGTATTTCTCTGAGCTAACCAACATTACCTTATGGCTACAGGATTCTTGATGTCCCTCTTCTGTATTATTGCTTTTATTGTTCCCAGATGTTTGGCCCTGTGCCTTAGGTTACCCAGGTTCACTGGCCCAACAAACAAAATAAAATTGGAATCAGGTTGAGGACATACATTTGCTGAAACAATGATATGTAAGAGAAATAAGAAGGACAGTGCCAGAAGGATGGAGACTGAAGTACTGTCTTCTGAGGGTAAAAGAATGAGTGCCAAGAACTTTTAAGGACTCAGCCCAGTAATCCAGAGAAATCTGTAATGTGTGAGCTAATTCTAGAGGCTACCAGAACAAGTCATACTTATGTATGACCCTTATAGCTTTGGAGGGGATGGGAAAAGATCTGACTGTGTGAATGATGAAATTCAGGGCCCCTGTTTGTCTTGAAACCCACTGCAGTGGCATTTCATCTGTGTGAACTTTGATGCGTAATACATTTTTGTAGACTAGATTGATTTTGGCAGATGCTTTTCAGTAAATCCCTATGCTCAGTAAATCATGCTATATGACTTACCTTAGAACAGAGCTTTGCCTGTTGCTCAAATAAACATGAGCTGTATGTTTAGTAACTTAAAGAGAGGAGCTTTCAGAGTCCCAGTGAACCCTTCACTGCACAGCATGTCATTTCTGCTGGCCTCTACATGCTGATATGACTGATGGTTCTTTAATTGGTCTCTTGAGGTTCTACCTCCCCGAACCTGACAGATAGGAACCATCAATGACGTATGTGATGTAATGGAAAAGAACGACTGACTGGAAGCTACAGAGCCCTGGGTAGAATAACCAATTTTCTGTTTATGAACTGTGGGACATGGTTATGAGCTGTGGGACATTGAATTGAAAATGCATTGCCTCCATGAGCCTCAGGTTGGGTTCTGATACACAGCTGGTCTCCTTAACAAAGTGAGTGTGATGGCTTTATAATGGTATTGGTGGAAGTACTTTACACAGAAACAAGGCCCTTCTACTTGGCAAAAATCTCCTGCATGTGAAAACAACATTTACATCTAAAACTTGAAGTTGGCAATATTTGACTGTTCAACAGACAGTTTAAGGATGCTTGAGAAAAATCATAAGCCATATCCTCAAATTATTTTTGAGATCTTTTAATTTGAGGGAGCCTAAGCTTCTTGTTATCATAATTCATGTTTATTTTGCATACTCAGAAAATACTAGATGCTAAAGACATGTGCTATGCCTTCTCATGGTTTCTACTGACCTGGTTGTATAGAAATGTTGTACCTGACTTCTTGGGTATAAAGCCTACTCTCTTTGCCATAATACACTAAGGTTCTAAATACACATTTATAAAAATTTATCTTTAGTCTTTGAGTATTAATTTCTGCATAATTAGTAAATTAATATATTAATTTATCTTCATTTTTGTGCACTATTTTGTGTGTGTAAGTATATCACGTGTGTACAGTGCCAACAGTTACTAGAAGGACTTGCTGAATTCCTAGAATATAGAGATGGGTGTGAATAGCCATGTATGTATTGGGAACTAAATGTGGGGTCTTTCTAGGAGGAATGAGTGCTCATAATCAATGTACCATCTCTGTAGCAGCCTATACAAACACATCACACTATAGCAGAAGAGAAATTACAGTGAGAAATCTCAAAATACATTAAATTAGCACAGTTAGGAGACAATCCAAATCATACTGGAGTCTTAATGAAAGATAGTGGTTACAGTGTTGGCATCAGCTAAGGAAAGATAGACATAGTAGATATTTTTAAGGAGGATAGTTTAAAGATTTAGCCCATATGACTCAGATGTAGATGTAAACATACTCTGGTATGGCTGGAGAAAAGTGTGTATGTAATCTACAGAAACTGAAACCTATCATTGCTTAGGAACTTCATATAGAGTTCCAATACTTTATCTAACAATTCATTACAGCCTGAGGTACATGTACTTGTTTTTATTTGATCTATGACTATCTTTATTGTAATATTTATTTCCCTTGCTGGACATCTCTTGAGTATTAAGTGGATGACCAGAGATAAACTTCATCTTGATACATAATCCATATTACCATTTCTCTACATATTGTTATAGAAATACTTTGCATGACAATTAATACAAATTTATTTCATAACAACTTATTATCTTCTTATTATCTATTTGGCCAAAAGAAAAGCACCAGAAGTACACATATAAAATTGTTTGCATTTGGGTCTATTTTATCTTCAGCGTTCTCATGAGTCCCTTAAGTTATATATATCTAAGCTCTATGGAATACTCTTCTCTGTGACTTACAAATAAAATTCACTGCAGACACTTTACATGTATTTAACTCACAATAGTCAGTGACCATCTCTGTATTGCCTCTGTACAGAAGACATTGGATATAAACAGTGTATGGTTAGTTGGAGGATCGTAAGGTTATGGTATATGGAGTTGCAATACCACAAGTTGTAGAATTACTAATTCTGGCAGACAATACTTGAGTTGCTGAGGGGAAAATTCCCTCAGCTGTAAAATGACAACGATGGTAAATATTGTCACTTTTCTGCTACCTTATCACTGTGTGAAAATACTTGGAACAAGCAAGTTAAGGAAGAGTTTTGCTACCCACATTTAAGGCAGTTCTTCCTACCTCAATTAAACCAATCTAGAAACTACTTCAAAGATATACAAAGTTGTTTTTATCTCAGTTGATTCTGTACCATGTCAAGTCAGCAATATTAACCACAATCCATGCATCCATGGCGTAAAGAAAAAAAAATCACACTAGACATTTTACTGTAACAGATCATGATGAACTCTAGATGAATCTGGAGACTATTTTTTTTTAACCAGACCAATTTCTATGATGTCATGACAGAAGGCACAAAAGTCCTGCAAAGAGAGTTCTCCATTTTCCTGAAGGTTTGCTCTTTTCTATCTCTTGTTAGCAGGCTGTCTAACTCACTCGGTGAGATAGTTGAAGGGCAGTGTTCTGCATTGTCCCATTGGCATTACAATGTTAGCATAGTTAGCATTCGTGCAAGCCATCTCCCAAGATTGGCTTGGAATTTTTTGCCGGCCTACTTTATCATTGACAGATCAGGCTGACAGTAGCAATGGCACTGACTGTGACTCGGTGTGAACAGTGGGAATGGCGATCTATCGTGTCTCATGTCATGAACAGTGGGAATGGCCAATCATCATGGCTCATGTAGTAGAAGGAAATAGAACATCCTGAAGACTTAGTGATCTGTAGATTTGGATTCTATTTTGACACTATTTAGTGAGTGGACCATCTGGAAATCATCACACAAAGATTTTCTGAATCTTAGTCCCTTTCCTATCACGATTGGCCATTGCCATAGTATAGAGTTTTTCAGTTCTTTTTTTTTAATTTTTATTTTCTATATTCTATGTTTACATTCCAAAGGCTTTCCCCTTTCCCAGTTCCCCCCCTCCCTATGTCCCATAATTCCTCTCCCCCCAACTATTCCCCAATCATTCCCCCTCCCCCCCCACGGTTTCTCTACAAAACTAGATCCAATCTTTACAGGCCCAGGGTCCTCTCCTTTCTTGAAAATTCCTTCTTGGGAATTCCTTCTTGGGAATCATTTGACTTGCTAATTGTGCCTTGAGTATTTAGGGCTTCTGGGCTCATTAATATCCACTTATCAGTGATTGCATTTCATGTGTATTCTTTTGTGATTGGGTTAGCTCACTCAGGATGATATTTAGAGTTTTTCAGTTCTAATGTATCAATACAGTGTGGGCACTTAAAATAATATATTATTAAAAGGTTTTAACAGGAATAATTACTAAATATTATTCAACAAAAAATTAAAGTTGTACCTTTAATAACCCCTTCATGAATAGTCTAATGATTTCTTTTCAGAAGAGGTTGGATTATAGGTACTGTGCTGAAATATTCTTATAGCCTTGCATACATGGAAGTGTAATGCACATATCAATATGTTTTGTAAGACAACAAATAAACAAAGAAAAACTTTTTAAAAGTTATATCTTTAAAATAATTTACCTAAGAATCACATAAGAGACTTACTTCATTGGGCATTTTTAGTATGCTATCAAGATATTCTGACTCAGAAATTCTAAAGTGGTGCAAAAATTATTACTATTGTATTTTCTATAGTGCATCAACCACTAACACTGTGGCTCAGTGAGACTGTTGTGTTAGTTCAGAGCACAAACTTTAAAAATGTTTCCAAAGTTGTTTGCAACTCCACACATGCCTCATGACTTCTCAAATCCAATTTAACTTTGAGTTTAGCTCATCCTTACTTTCATCTGTAAATGGAGAACAATGGAAGGACATTTTTCTCCAGGAGATCAGCTAGCTACTATGCATAAGGATTTTAGAGTGGTCCTTCAACCAAGCAATAAGCAAGGTTAGTGATTATAATTGATCTAAATGAGTTACAAATTTAAATATACAAGTAAAACAGTATAACATGTAAATAAATGCATTTCCTTCCCATTGCTTCTTGTATTTGTTCATTTCAGTGATGAGCAGATGGGTAGAGATAAGATAAAACATTTCAAATGTTCTTTTCCAAACACCAAAACAATTCAATAAATTGAAATCCTGCTAAGTCTTGTGTTATGCTGAATTAGAATTAGGAAAGGCCCCAGGGGGATGAGAAAGACTTCCATGAATGTTACATGAAAATGTAACAAGTTACCCCATAGGAGAGCAGCAAAATGTCAATTCTATCATGTGAGATATATTAGCCCAGAGGAGAGAGAAGATTGGATATCTTATGTAAAAATCATTACCACTTATAATGCAATATGTCTGAGTTGAGACTATCTGGGTTGTGGCTATAAATTGGTTCATTAAATTGGAGCTGGTAAAAGTGGTGTAGCCCCAGAGACCTATGGCAGCAGAGAGGACATTAACTCAGCTCATGTTACACAAGGGTCACTAATCCCTGATAATTTACTTTAAAAGAATTAAGAAAGTTTCTACTATGCATGTCACAGAGTACACAATTTCCATGGGCAGGGTAGAAATGGAACAACTGTTTTTCCAAACAGCAGTTTTACAAATATTAACATTTTCTAAGTCACCCAAATACCTTCAACACTACCCCAAGTCGCTAAATTACATAAGCTCTCTGAGAATAATATGGTGAACTTGGATGCCCAGTACACATGTGAAACAACATCCTACTGGGGGGTGAAAATGGTTCATTTTGATAAAGCAAATTAACATGATTTTTAAAATTTATGTGAATTATGAAACAAGTTGATATTACTAAGTTCTTTTGAGTTGTTCTGAACCATTTAGTGTGCACTTATGTGTTTGCATCTGGGTTGGGTAGATATATGTGTGATCATGTATATGTCATTGTACATGGGGCATGATTGTGATCAGAAAGTTTCTTGCCACGGTTGCTTCTGTCCTGCTGCCAAATGGATTCCAGGCATAGAATCCAGGCTTCTTGACCAGGATTTTTACCCTCCAAGCCATCTTGCAGGCTCTGATTATATTTCCTTGATAATGTATGGAAATTTCTCTATTAGACAAGTGCCAAATACACAGGCCGGTCTTCATTTCATGTGTTTGTTTATTTCAGTGATGAATGAAGATGAGAGCCACCATTTCAAATGTTCTTTTTGAAACACCAAAGATCAATAAATAATTCAAGAAGTCAAAATCATGCCGAGTCTTGGATCATGCTGAATTAGGATGAGGAAGGGTCTTGGGGGGAAGAGACAGACTTCCAAAAAAACTCAAAAATTAAATATCAGATGTGGGGAAATCTGCACTACCAACAATGTGTGAGAACACAGCATGAGCAAGTCTTTATCAGGTCAATAGCACAGAAGTCAGTAGATGGCACTGTGCTTGGACAATGGAGAGTGTAAGAGATGCTGAGAAAACCAAGGAACTGAGGCAGGCATGAGTTCAAATCTCTGGATTGCCTTTGGTTAGTGATACTTTGTGATAAAGTTAGTTTCCATTTTATATTAAAACTGAGTTGGTAACTGTCAAGTGGGAAGGATTAATACAAAAATTTGTATTTTATGCAAATTAGGGAGCGTTAGTTGAAGAAAAGAGGGTGTTTACTTCTCGTTCTGTATTTACTATTTTAGCTTTGTTTTGTAAGAAAAAATTGTTGGAATACACTAACATTTTGATTTATACTTAATAATATGTGATGAAATTATATTTAAAAATATTAGAATAAACAAAGGTCAAATTAATAATTGAAACTACATACAAATAATTAAAAAGAGAGGAGTAAATTTTGCCAAGGTAAAGGATATACTTGTGATCATAGGGAAATGCCAATAAAATCGAATAAAGAAAATAATTTTCTTTAAAAAAATGAAAAAGGAAGAAAGGGAGAAAGAGAGAGAGAGAGAGAGAGAGAGAGAGAGAGAGAGAGAGAGAGAGAAAGCCAAATTTCTGAAAAGACAAATGAAATGGATCAACATGAAGTTTGAATGATTCTGGAATAAAAAGTGCACACAAATTGCCATCACCACAACTTAAAGAAGGGATACCACTGTGGATCTTACAGAGAGCATGAGAGAGCTAGTAACAACTCTACTCTCTGAAATGAACAAAGAATAGACCATATTATATGTGCATCATAGGTCAATTAAATGAATATATGACAAAGGTAAAAGAGAAATTCAAACAGATCTGATGATGGATTCTGGTAGTAGGCAGACGTTCTGATGTTTGCTTTTCACACAAAGAGCAAAAAAACTAGAAAGTTTAGATGGGAGTACATAGGAGAATATATAGGAAGCAAAGGGAAGAGAGGGATGGTAAAACAAAAATTTCAAAAAGAAAGAAATGATCTAAAAATAAAAGTATGTTTACTTTAAAATATAAGTCTCAGGTCTTTTGTACTTTATTAACTTTTTTTGCAATATCGCCCAGACCTTTTCACATTGTTGTCAATACATTTCACCACAGAGCTCCAGTCTCATCCCCAACCCTACCTGTTTGATTTGAATCTTTAACCATGAATGAGTCACTAAAAGCCCTTTCATTTGTTGTAAAAATCTGTTTTTCCTGGTGGGACATGATGGTTGCCTTATGAACTCTCAGCAGATTGGTTACCTGAATGAGACTCTCTCAAAACTGGCTCCATCAAAGAACCATCATGGGTTACAGGATCCTCATGAGGATATCTTTCCTCTTTGAGGATGCATAAGACATTAATGGTTGTTGGAAAAGAGACACATTTCTTTGGTGGTTTAGTGGCCCATGACATACCAAGGTCCTATAAGTAATCCAAGTCAAGCTTATTTGGTTCACCAAGCTGAATTTCAGTGAAATCATGTCTTTTGTCTCTCCTTACTGCACTATCAAGGGTAAACAGGTATCTGTTCAGTTCTCTAGGAAATGTCCACATGACTCTCTTCAATTAGATTCCAGACCCTTCCCTTGGTTTTAGAATGTAGATTATATTTTTGAAAAGCATGTTCTTTCCTTGAAAAAGGAAGTAAAAACATTTTATGATAAAATTGAAGATTCACATGGAAAATATTTCTGATAAAATAGAAGAGATATATAGAAAAACACATTTAAATTGACAATTTTCATGGATAATTAAAGAGTAAAGTAGACATAAAAACATTGCTAAATTAATCGAAAAAGGAAGTAGAAACATTTTATGATAGAATTGAAGATTTATGTGGAAAATATTTCTGATAAATTTGTAGAAAAATGTAGAAAAACATGTTAAAATTGAAGATTATTATGGAAATTTTTATATAGATATAATAATGGTAGGCATAAAATGGTATGCACTACTAAGTTGATTGAAAGTGGAATTATAAACATTTTCTGATAAAGTTGAAGATTTACATGGAAAATATTTCTGATAAAATTGAAGAAATATATAGAAAACATGTTAAAAATGAAGATTATCATGGAAAATTATACAGGTAAAATGGTAGACATGAAAAACCTTTGTAAATTAATTGAAGGTGGAATTAAAAACATTTTGTGATAAAATCAGAGATTTACATGGAAACCATTTCTGATAAAATAGAAGAAATATATAAAAAACATTTTAAAATTGACGATTATCATGAAAAATAATGCAGATAAAATGGTAGACATAAAAACATTACTAAATTAATTAAAAGAGGAATTACAAACATTTTCTATAAAATTGAAGATGTACATGAAAAATATTTCTGTTAGTTTATGTCTTTTTATTGGGGAATTGAGTCCATTGATGTTAAGCAATATTAAGGAATAGTGATTGTTGCTTCCTATTATTTTTGATGTTATTTTTATGTTTGTGTGGTTATCTTCTTTTGGGTTTGTTGAAAGATTATTATCTTGCTTTTTCTAGGGTGTAGTTGCCCTCCTTATATTGGCATTTTCCATCTATTATCCTTTGTAGGGCTGGATTTGTGAAAAGATATTGTGTAAATCTGTTTTATCATTGAATATCTTGGTTTCTCCATCTATGGTGAGTGAGAGTTTTGCTGGGTATAGTATCCTGGGCTGGCATTTGTGTTCTGTTAGGGTCTGTATGAGATCTGCCCAGGATCTTCTAGCTTTCATGGTCTCTGGTGAGAAGTCTGGTGTAATTCTGATAGGTCTGTCTTTGTAAGTTACTTGCCCTTTTTCCCTTACTGCTCTTAATATTCTTTCTTTGTTTATTGCATTTGGTGTTTTGATTATTATGTGTCAGGAGAACTTTCTGTTCTGATCCAGTCTGTTTGGAGTTCTTAAGGTTTCTTGTATGTTCATGGCATCTCTTTCTTTAGGTTAGGGAAGTTTTCTATAATTTTGTTGAAGATATTTATTAACCCTTTAAGTTGTAAATCTTTGCTCTCTTCTATACCTATAATCCTTAGATTTTGTTTTCTCATTGTGTCCTGGATTTCCTGGATGTTTAGAGTTACAAGCCTTATGCATTTTGCATTTTCTTTGATGGTTGAGTCAATGTTTTCTATGGTATCTTCAGCACCTGAGATTCTTTCTTCTGTCTCTTGTTGATTCTATTGTTGATACTTGCATCTATGACTCCTGAATTTTTTTCAAGGTTTTCTATCTCTAGAGATGCCTCACTTTGTGATTTTTTTATTTTTTTCTACTTCCATTTTTAGATCCTGGGTGGTTTTGTTCAGTTACTTCACTTGTTTGTGTTTTCCTGTAATTCTTTAAGGGACGTTTGTGCTTCCTCTTTAAGGGCTTTTACCTGTTGACCCGTGTTTTCCTGTATTTCTTTAAAGGAGTTATTTAAGTCCTTCTTAAAGCCCTCTATCAGTATCATGAGATACGATTTTAAATCCAACTCTTGATTTTCCAGTTTGTTGGGGTATCCAGGACTTGCTGTGGTGGGAGAACTGGGTTCTGATGTTGCCATGTGGCCTTGGTTTCTGTTGGTAGGGTTCTTGTGCTTGCCTTTCACCATCTGGTTCTAGTTGGTATTCTTGTCTCTGGCTGGAGTTTGTTCCTCCTGTGGGCCTGTAAGCTTGTGTCCTTACTCTTCTGAGCTCAAAAGTGAAAGCACTGCTGGGAGATCTCTCTCTCTCTCTCTCTCTCTCTCTCTCTCTCTCTCTCTCTCTCTCTCTCTTTCTCTCTCTCTCTCCTGGTGGGCTATGCACAGAAGACTGTGGAGTCTCCTGGCTCCCTGGTGCAAATCACTGTGGGCAGGAAGACTTCTGTACCAGCTGCTCCACTGACCTTAAGCCCTGTGTACTCCTAGCTGGGTCCCCTCTAGAGAGAAGGTGGAGATCTCACCTGTGAGCTCAAAAGTGAAAGCCTGCTGGGAGATCATTCCCTCCTGGTGGGCTATGCACAGAAGGCTGTAGAGTCTCCCGGCTCCCTGGTGCAAAATCCCTGATGAACAAATTCTTGTCTGTTTAGTTTTTGACTTGCTTCAATCATCCACACTCTAACCCCATGCATACATTTAATCTTCAAGCTTTCCAGAGTTCAGTTCTAATGTCCTAGAGAGAAGGATGGTAACAAACATGTCTTAGGTCTGAGAGTCTTTACTTGAGGTTTTTGAAGACTATTCATTTTACACCTGATCTTAGCCAAAAGGCTGAGAAGCGATAGACTATTCATTTTAATCTGTGAGTATAACTGTTACTCTTTTCTGAGACTTTTCTACTGTAAATAAGAACCAAAGAAATCTTACTTAACACAAAGTGACACTACACAGGACAAGGTGACAAATGCAATTATATTTTAGTAGGACATGGGTTGGTTTGGGGTAAAAGTTTTTAACGGTCATTTTTTTTACATCATTATTATTGACTATCCTTGAGTTCAAATAGCTTTTTCTATTCTTATTTTTGAGATAGATTCTCACTGTGCATCTTAGCTAGCATAGAATTTGCTATGTAGACCAGACTGGCCTAGAAATCACAGTGATCACTGAGCACTGAGACTAATGGTGTGTGCCATCATGCCTGGATATACTTTGGCAACATCCTGGTTTGGAGCTTATACTTTCATTATTTTACATTTTTCACTAGAAAATTATCAATAACTATTATTTATTCTGTGGTACTTTAGATATAAATTCTACATTGTTTCTCATTATTATTGATATCTTTCTTTTTAATTATTTTCTTATGATTTAAAGAATTATTGGCTTTTATGCTAAGTATATAGATACTTTGTTTTTATGTATGTCTGTGTACTAAAAGCAAGAATGCTAATGGAGGGCAGAAAGGGGAATCAGATCCCCTTGTTCTGGAGTTATAGACATTTGTAGGCTGTTAAGTGAGTATAGATAATCAAATGTGAGTCCTCTAGAAGAGCAGCCAATATTCTTAACTTCTGGCTGTTTCTCCAGTCCTTAGCCTGGCATGTTAACCATCATAGCACATCTAATATGTACCTTCATTTTGTGTGCCTGTTTTTAATATTTTTGACATGCTTTGCACTAAGTCTAAATCTCAAGTTTCATTAGAAAACATTCACTTTGTTATATTTTACAATTAATTAGCTTCTACCATCTTGCTGTATATTTCAGTTATTTATAATTTCTGTGTTATACCAATTTACCTTTTCTGCTTTTAAAATTTTTTCCTTATTTGCTTTTTTCTCAGTCTTCTACTCTTTAGAATTCTCTATTACATTTCTTCTCATAGCACTGAGAATTAGATCCCTATCACTATACATAAACAAAGTAAGAACAAGCTTATAACATACTTTAATTCCTAAAACAGCACAAGGATGCTGTTTTTGTTGACTATTTTATGAATTAGATGGCTAAGCGAAAAAAATTATTTACCAAAGATCACACACCCATAAAGTGAAAACCAATTCTATGTGTTAGCAACATCTTTCCTCTGTGACAATATGTGCCTACTGCTTTTACTTATCTGATTATAGACTGTAAGAGATTAAACACCTCAAATTTCCTACTGTGACCCTATAGAATACTTTCTCTGGCATTTTTCCTCCATTGTTTAAAACTAGGTTTTTATATGATCGATAGTGATTTGCACAATAATGCTTAGATTTAACTACTTTCAGGAGATATTTTATAGCACTGTTTCAAGAGTATATTCTTGGGTTTTATCTTTAATTGAAGCAAACAGACATCTTGGAAATTTATAAAGCTACATCTTTCACCAGTGTAGACCAGAGATATTTTTTGTTGTCGAAATGGTCTTCATTCCACCTCTTCTATTATTTCCATGGATACTGCCCCTTCATGATTCTCACCTGATGCCAGAAATAAAAAGTCAGATGCTCATCTCAGATGAATTTACTTTAAAAATATATTTCTAGATCAGAACTTGGCCCTTTATTTCATTTCATCTTTGATTTTATTTGCTATCTGTAGGAATGGCCATTTTTGAGAGCTGGAATGTTTTGTTCAAAGTCACTGCATTGGGTCTTAATGTCCTTCATGAAGATTATTTAATATATAGACTATAATGGATAAATAAATGAACAGTTGGTAACAGAGTGATGACATCAATAAGGAATGCAGATAACAGTATAAAAACAAAAGATAGTATTAGTACAGCACCAAATCCAAGCAATGGGTCCAGTCTATGGGTACATTGCCCCAGCAAGAACAATAATTCTCATGCCTTCTATTATATCAGGCATGAGATTCAAGTACATATAATGGAAAGTAGGTATTGTAAAATCTGTACAAAGGAGAGTCTGAATCTCTCCATTCTCCTTTCCATAATAAAAATGATTTCATAATAAACTCTGAGGATATTTTATACATCTACTTAGCAAATAGTAATTGATCATTCATGTGGTAAAAATAAGGTAAGTCAAATAAGCAATGGAGAATAAAGTAGATATGGTGGCTGCTATCACACAGCTCATGCTTACTCTGTAGCACATGACTTATTCATGGTCTTTATGGAAAATGGAGTTTTCAGTTTGTCTTACTTGAAAGAAAAGAAGGGAATGGGAGAGATTAAAAGCCGGACTTGATGAGATCCCTGAACAACTGAAAAGTGGAAGAAAGGAGAATTGTATTTGTAGATGAGAATAGAGAAAAAGAAATGAAGTGTCTAGGTGTGGTGCTTTGTGGGACCATGGTCTATGAATTAAGCTATATGATGACATTGGTGACTGCTTATCAGAAAAATAAACAAGTCGAGATGCTAGTAACCTCTGTTCTTCCATCACATGGGTTGATCCTTGAATGTGCTTTTATGGTCCTCTCAGATATAGGTAATAGGAGTGAGTTTTGCTTCAGATCATACATCATTTCACAGAGGCTAATACCTGGGATGCTAGTACTTAAAATGATGAGGCAAGAGAATAATCAAAAATTTGAAACCATTCAGAGTAAGACTCCATCTCAAAAGCAAAGATCTGTATGATCTTCAATGAAGACATATGATAATGCTATAGAGAAATGAATGTGGTCAATGTAATATGAACTTCTGAATAGACACAAAATAAAGACAATCCTAAAATATTTGAGTAGAAAGACATCTTTACATAATTTGTTTGAGAAGAAGGTACTGTGATATGTAAGATAAGGCACTGTCTTTCCTTTGCAAATGTGCTTAGATTCAAGGTAGAACACTATAGAACAGTGGTTCTGAACCAATGAGTCACTATCTCTTTTGTTCAATAAAATGGTCACATATCAGACATCTTCCATATCAGATAGTTAAACTATGATTTATAAGCATAGCAAAATTACAGCTAAGAAGTAACAAGAAAATAATTATATGGCTGAGTGTCACTACAACATGAGTAACTGTAGCATTAGATAGGTTGAAAACCACTGCTGTAGATCAAAGATATACATAATTTGGATAAACAGGTGATGGATGCCAGACACCCCTATTTTAGATGGAAGATGGAAATACGCTCAGTGAATCATGAAATGATTATGGAAAAGAATGGTTCTTGGCACTGGGCCCTAGATGTAGAAAGTAATGGTCATTGTGGTCTATTACCATAAATTTTTATTCCAATGAATTTGTAGTATAATGATAGCTATTTATTATTATATTACTTTGTATATGAATAAATAAAATAAAGAAATCTTAAAACTTACTCAGTAAGTTTTGTTTTAATTTTGTTTTTATTATTATAATAAGGAATATGAGTATGAACTGAAAATTGGTCATTGATATTGTTAATTTTCCCTTGATACGTTTTAACACACTCCAGTCTGTTTGGCTCTAAGACATGATAGATCATTGCTCCTTACAACAGTAGTTTCTAAATAAGAGTTTTAGAAGAGGAAATTGGCCAGATGACTCTTAACCAGTCTGGGCATAAGACGAAGTTTCTAAGTAGTTTTGATTTGCATTTTCTTGTTGATTATGGATATTGAACATTTCTTACGTGTTTCCTGGCCATTTGAGTTTTCTCTATTGAGAATTCTCTATTTAGACATGTATCCCATTTTTAAATTGGCTCGTTTGTTTATAAGACATTCATGTTTTTTGTTTTGTTATTGTTTATATACTTTGAATATTACACCTTTAGCAGGCATGTAGCTGTTCAATTACCTTTTCTCATTTGGTAGGCTGTCACTTTGAATGAATGTGTTCTTTGACATACAGAAGCTTCTCAGATTCATAAGGTCCCATTTAATTTTTATGTCAGTGCCTGTACTCAGGATATTTTGTTCAGAAAGTCTTTTTATGTGTCCATAAGTTTATGACCGCTCCCTCCTTTCTCTGTTCTATTACGTTCACTGTCTCTGGTTCTGTGTTGAGGTCTTTGATTGATTGGACTCGAGTTTTGTGGAGAGTAATAAGTATGGATTTATTTAGATTTTTCTACTTATAACCATCTAGTTTGATGAGCACCACTTGTCAAATTATATTTTATACAATGTATGTTTCTGATTTCTTTATCAAAAATCCACAGGTTAGTGGAGTTTATGTCTGGGTCTTCAATCTGATTCCATTAATCAACATACCTGTTTTTGCTCTAGTGCCATGCTGACTTTACTACTACAGCTCTCTAGTAAAGTTTGATAACAGCAAAGTTTGATAGTTTCAGCAATTATTTTGCTATTCAAGATCATTTTAGCTATCCAGGGTTTGTTGGGTTTTTACAGAAAGCTGAAAAGTTTTTCTTTAGACTTGTACGTAATTATTTTAGAATTTTGATGGAGATTGCATTGAACCTATAGGTCACTTTGGTAGGATGGCTTTATTTATTGTGTTAATCCTACTGTTCTCTGAGTGTTCAAGATCTTTTTAATCTTCTGATATCTTCGATTTCTTTCTTCAATGACTTTGACTTTTTTTTATCCTGCAAGTATTTCCCTTACTCAGACATAGTTACCTCAAGATGAAAAGAATAGCTGGGCGGTGGTGGCGCACGCCTTTGATCCCAGCACTTGGGAGGCAGAGGCAGGCACATTTCTGAGTTTGAGGCCAGCCTGATCTACAGAGTGAGTTTCAGGACAGCCAGGGCTACACAGAGAAACCCTGTCTTGAAAAACAAAACCAAACCAACCAAACAAACAAACAAAAAAAGATGAAGAGAATATACAGCCCCATCATTTTCTAAATTCAATAGAATTGCTTTGAGTTTCTCCCATTTAATTTGATGTGCTTGATATAAACTGCTTTTATCACATTGAGTTACATATCCCTGCATTTCTAGACTCAACAGGATTTTTATCATAAAGGGGTATTGTAGTTTTCAAAAGTCTTTTTCTGCATTTAATGAACTGATCATGTTGTTTGTCTTTTAACTTGTTTATATGGTGGATTTTAATTTCAACTTATTTATGTTGTATTATCCCTTCATCTATGGGATAAAGCCTGCTTAATTGTGGAGCATGATTTTTTTTTGATGTGGACCTGGTATTTTATGGGAAAAATTGAATATACTTTTATAATGGAAATTGGTCTGTAATTTGCTTTCTTTGTTGGATATTTTGTGGTTTTAGAATCAGAATAAATGTCAAACCAGGGTAAAACAAATGAGGCAATATTACTTCTGTTTCTATTGTATGGAACAATTTGAAGAGTATTGGCATTAACTCTTCTTAGAATGTCTAGTAGAATTCTGTACTAAAACTATTTTGCTCTGGACTTCTTTTACCTGGTAAAATTTAAATTACTGCTTCTGTGTTCATTAGGTATTATAAGTCTACTTAAATTGCTTGCCTGATCCTGATTTAACTTTGGTAGGTGATATGTATTGAGAAAATTATCTGCCTTTTTTATTTATTTTTTATTTTTTTGATTTTCCAATTTGATTGAGTAAAGCTTCTTTAAGTATATCTTTTTACTTCTTTGGATTTCCTTGATGTTTGTTGTCATATCCATCTATTCAATTCTAATTTTGTTAATTTGTATCTTACCTTATTGTCTTTCAGTTACCTTGGGTAGTTGTTCATTAATCTTATTGATTTCCTAAAAAGGCAACACTTTACTTCTCTCATTACTTGTATTTTTTGATTATTGGGTACAATTTGTTGACTTCAGATGTGAATTGGATTATTCCTTGCTGTGTACTTTTTAGGTGTGCTGTTAAATTACTAGTAAGAGATCTTCTCCACCCCCTTTTTAGTGCTATGAATTTGCCTCTTTTTTTGCAAGTGTGTGTTGGTTGTAAATTCATTTTAATTCTGTTTAAGAAACTCTTCCACTTCTTGCCTTGCAGATTTTCATTCTCTAGTAAGTTGTTCATTTCATAAGTGTTTGTAGTTTTCTGTTTCTGCTATTGTTGATATCAAATTTTAATCTGTGCTCTTTGGAGACTTGCTTTGTGCAAGTGGTCATTTTTTTTTTTAAAGTTCCATGAGGTGCTGAAAAGAATGTATATTCTTTTACATTTGGGTGAGATGTTCTGTAAATAACTGCTAGTCTAGTTGGCTAATAAAACTTTTAGCACCAGCATTTCTTTGTTTAGATTTTGTTTGGAAGGCCTCCTTACTAGTAATAGTTGTGTATTAAAGTTACCCACTATCATTGGGATGGGTCACTATGGGATTTAAGAGGTAGTAGTGTTTCTTTTATGAAGTTGGATACATTTGAGTTTGATGAATATATGATTAGAATTGCAATATCCTCTTGCATTTGTCATTTGTTGATTAGTGTCCTTTTATATCTCTACTGATTAGTTTTGCTTTGAAGTCTATTTTGTCCACTATAAAAATGGCTACACTGGTTTGCTTCTTTAGTCTATTTGCTTAGAATATTGTTTTCTAATTTTTTTACCCTGAGATAATGTCTATCCTTAATAGTAAAGAGTGTTTCTTGGATAAAACAGAAGGATGGTTCATGATTTTGCATTCAGTCTGTTAGGCTGAATCATTGGGCAGGGGTGGGGGAATTGATATCATTAATGTTGAGAGTTATCAATAAGCAGTATATATTGATTACTATTATGTTTTGTTACAGTGAAGGATTTTTCCCTTTTTATTTTGGTGGTCTGGGATTATTTATTCTGCCTTCTGGGACTGGTTAACCCCTTCAGACTGGTTTTTCTTCTAGCTTCTCCCATAGATCTTCATGGGTAGATAGTGATCAAAACTGATTTTTATCATGGAATGCTTTTCTTCTCTATCAATCATGATTGATAGTTTTCTGGATTTAGTGACATTTGGGTGTGAGCTGGCAACATGGTCTCTCAGAGTTTAGAGAACATCTGTCCAGGCCATTCTAGCTTTTACAGTTTAGATTGAGAACTCAGATATTAATATATATATTCTGTGTTTTTAGTTTTTGGATTTTTATGTGGTGAGGAGAACTTCTTTTCTAGTCCAGTCTATTTGGTGTTGTATGTTTCTTGGAGTCTTAATCATCTACTTCTTTAGTTTAGTGACATTTTCTTCTGTGATATTTTTGCAAATGTTTGCCTTTTACCTGTTTTCATTTTACTGTGTTTCTTCACCTTCTTCTATTTCTATTATTCTTAGATTTGGTCTTTTCATCATCCCATAGAGTTTCTGAATGTTTCATGCCAGAATTTTTTTTCAACATTTTCTTTGATAACGGTGTCCTTTTCTTATAACATGTTTTCAAAACCTAAGATTCTCCTTTTCATCACCTGTATTCTCTTAATGAACCTCCTCCTCTAGAAATTTTCATTCCTAAAATTTCCATTTCCAGATTTTTCTCATTTTGGGCATTATTATTATTTTTTAATTTTTTTAATAAATATATTCTTTATTTACATTTCAAATGTTGTCCCCTTTCCTGGTTTTCCCCCAAAAATCCACTAACCTATCTCCCCTCCCCCTATTCCCCAATAAACCCACTCCAGCTTCCTTTCCTTTTTTGTGTCCTTTCACTAGCTCCCCCATGGGGACAATATGCTCAGTCAATTGGTTAGCTGTCAGCGATGGGTACTTTGATCCCCCTTCTAATAAGGACCAAAGTATCTACACTTTGTTCTTCCTTCTTCTTGAGTTTCATGTGGCCTATGAATTGTATCTTGGGTATTCCAAGCTTCTGGACTGATATCCACTTATCAGTGAGTGTATACCATGTGTGTACTATTGTGATTGGGTTACCTCACTCAGGATGATATTTTCTAGCTCCACCCATTTGCCTAAGAATTTCATGAATTCATTGTTTTTGACAGCTGAGTAGTATGCCATTGTGTAAATATACAACATTTTCTGTATCCATTCCTCTGTTGAGGAATCTGGGTTCTTTCCAGCTTCTGGCTACTATGTTGGGTAGCCAGAAATAAGGCTATTATGAACACAGTGGAGCATGTGTTCTTATTACATTCTGGAGAGTCCTCTGGGTATAGGCCCAGTAGTGGCATAGCAGAGTCCTCCAATAGTATTATGGCCAATTTTCTGAGAAACTGCCAAACTGATTTCCAGAGTGGTTGTATCAGTTTGCAATTATCACCATCAGTGGACGAGTGTTCCTCTTTCTCCACATCCTTGCCAGCACCTGCTGTCTCCTGAGTTTTGATCTTAGCCATTCTGACTGGTGTGAGGTGAAATCTTAGGGTTGTTTTGATTTGCATTTCCCTGATGACTAAGGATGTTGAACATTTCTTTAGCTGCTTCTCAGATATTAGATATTCCTCAGGTGAAAATTCTTTGTTTAGCTCTATTAATAGGGTTATTTGTTTCTCTGGAGTCTAACTTCTTGAGTTCTTTGTATATATTGGATATTAGTCCTCTGTCAGATGTAGGGTTGGTTAAAATTGTTTCCCAGTACTTGGTTGCCATTTTGTCCTATTGACAGTGTCTTTTGCCTTACAGAAACTTTGTAATTTCATGAGCCCCATTTGGCAATTCTTGATCTAAGAGCATAAGCTATTGGCATTCTGTTCATGCAATTCTCTTTCATGCCCATGTGCTCAAGGATCTACCCCAGTCCTTTTCTATTAGTTTTTAGTGTGTCTGCATTTATGTGGAGGTCCTTGATCCATTTAGACTTGAGGTTTGTACAAGGAGATAAGAAGGGATCCATTCGCATTCTCTGCATGCTAACCACCAGTTGAATCAGCACCATTTGTTGAAAAGGCTATCTTTTTTTTCCATTGGATGGTTTTAACTCCATTGTCAAAGATCAAGTGACCATAGGTGTGTGGGTTCATTTCTGGATCTTCAGTTCTATTCCATTGATCTACCTGCTTGTCACTATAACAATAACCTGACATTTTTAACCCCATTGCTCTCTAGTACTTCTTAAGGTCCAGGGAACTGATTTCCCCAGATGTTCTTTTACTGTTGAGAATAGTTTTAGCTCTCCTGGGTTATTTATTATTCCAGATGAATTTGAGAATTACTCTTTCTAATTCTATGAAAAGTTGAATTGGAATTTTGATGGGGATTGCATTGAATCTGTAGTTTGCTTTTGGCAAGATGGCCATTTTTACTACATTAATCCTGCCAATCCATGAGCATCGAAGATCTTTCCATCTACTTCAATTTCTTTCTTCAGAGACATAAAGATTTTGTCATACAGGAATTTTACTTGTTTGGTTAGAGTCACACCAAGATACTTTATATTGTTTGTGACTACTTTGAAGGGTGTCATTTTCCTAATTTCTTTCTCAGCCTGTTTATCCTTTGAGTATAGGAAGCCTACTAATTTGTTTGAGTTAAGTTTGTATCTGGCCACGTTGCTGTTGCTGAAGTTGTTTATCAGTTGTAGGAGTTCTCTGGTGGAGGTTTTTTTTTGTTTGTTTGTTTGTTTTTTGTCACTTATGTATACTATCATATCATCTGCAAATAGTGATAATTTGACTTCTTCCCTTCCAATTTGTATTCCTTTGACCTCCTTTTGTTGTCAAATTAATCTAGCCAGAACTTCAAGTATTATATTAAATAGTCATGGAGAGAGAAAGAGGATCTTTATCTAGTCCCTGATTTTAGTGGGATTGATTCAAGTTTCTCTCCATTTAGTTTGTTTATGTAGTGGATTACATTGATAGATTTCTGTATATAGAACCATCCCTGCATCCCTAGAATGAGACATACTTGATCGTGGTAAATGATCGTTTTGATGTCAATTTTGGAGAGGGTACCATAAGGTGCTGAGAAGATATAGTCTTTTGATAAAGGATGAAATGTTTTATAGATATCTGTTAAATCCATTTGGTCCATAACTTCTGTTAGTGTCTCTATGTAGTTTGTGTTTCCCTAATCTATTTATTGATGAGAGTGGGGTGTTGAAGACACCCACAATTAATGTGTGAAGTGTGATGTGTGTTTGAGCTTTAGCAAAGTTTCTTTTACAAATGTGGGTGCCCTTGTATTTGGAGCATAGATGTTCAGAATTGAGAGTTCTCCTTAGTAGATTTTTCCTTTGATGTGTATGAAGTGTCCTTCCATGTCTTTTTTGATGACTTTTGGTTGAAAGTCAATTTTATCTCATATTAGAATGGCTGCTCCAGCTTGTTTCTTGGAACAATTTACTTGTAAAATTGTTTTCCAGCCTTTTACTCTGAGGTAGTGTTTGTCTTTGACACTGAGGTTTGTTTCCTGTATGCAGCAAAATGGTGGTTCCTGTTTACCTATGCAGTCTGTTAGTCTATGTCTTTTTATTGAGGAATTGAGTCCATTAATGTTAAGAGATATTAAGGAATCGTGATTGTTGCTTCCTGTTATTTTTGATGTTATTTTTATGTTTGTGTGGTTATCTTCTTTTGGGTTTGTTGAAAGAAGATTATTATCTTGCTTTTTCATTACTTTTTTTTCCTTTTTTCGAGACAGGGTTTCTCTGTATAGTCCAGGCTGTCCTGGGACTCTGTAGACCAGGCTGGCCTCAAACTCAGAAATCTGCCTGCCTCTGCCTCACAAGTGCTGGGATTAAAGGCGTGCACCACCACTGCCCGGCTATCTTGCTTTTTCTAGGGTATAGTTGCCCTCCTTATATTGGCATTTTCCATCTATTATCCTTTGTAGGGCTGGATTTGTGAAAAGATATTGTGTAAATTTATTTTATCATTGAATATCTTGGTTTCTCCATCTATGGTGAGTGAGAGTTTTGCTGGGTATAGTAACCTTGGCTGGCATTTGTGTTCTCTTAGGGTCTGTATGAGATCTGCCCAGGATCTTCTAGATTTCATAGTCTCTGGTCAGAAGTTTGGTGTAATTCTGATAGGTCTGTCTTTTATATATTACTTGCCCTTTTTCCCTTACTGCTTTTAATATTCTTTCTTTGTTTATTGCATTTGGCATTTTGGTTATTATGTGACTGGAGGACATTCTGTTCTGGTCCAGTCTGTTTGGAGTTCTTAAGGTTTCTTGTATGTTCATGGGCATCTCTTTCTTTAGGTTAGGCAAGTTTTCTTTTATAATTTTGTTGAAGATATTTACTGGCCTTTTAAGTTGTAAATCTTTGCTCTCTTCTATACTTATGACCCTTAGGTTTGGTCTTCTCATTGTGTCCTGGAATTCCTAGATATTTAGGTATAGAAGCATTTTGCATTTTGCATTTTCTTTCACTGTTATGTCAATGTTCTATATTGACACATGGGTCAAGACAAACACCTGAGATTCTTTCTTCTATCTCTTGTATTTTGTTTTTGATGCTTGCTTCTATGATTCCTGATTTCTTTCCAAGGTTTTCTATCTCCAGTGTTGTCTTCCTTTGTGATTTCTTTGTTGTTTCTACTTCCATTTTTAGATCCTAGACGGTTTTGTTTGGTTACTTCATTTGTTTGTGTTTTCCTGTAATTGTTTAAGGTATTCTTGTGTTTACTTTTTAAGGGCTTCTACCTGTTGACTCATGTTCGCCTGTATTCCTTTAAGGGAGTTATTTATGTCCTTCTTGAAGTCCTCTATCAGCATCATGAGATGTGATTTTAAATCTAGATCTAGCTTTTCTGGTATGTTGGGGTGTCCAGAGCTTGTTGTTGTGGGAGAACTTTGTTCAGAGGGTGCTATGCTTCCTTGGTTTCTGTTGGTAATGTGCTTGTGCTTGACTTTTGCCATCTGGTTATCTCTGGTGTTAGCTAGTGTTGCTGTCTCTGACTGTGGCTTATCTGTCCTGCAAGCCTCTGTATCTGTGCTCCTGGGAGACCCTTTTTCTAGATATACATAGGTATGTAGGTACTCCTGTGAGACCAGTTCTTTTTGGTTGTATTTGGGTTTGTAGCTCTGTGGCCCCTGGTCACCTCTGGGTGTGGACAGAAACTGGAAGACTCCTGTCCCAGGCTGCTCCTGGTCTCTTGTGTCCTCAGGGATTTTGGCTGTTTCCTCTGAGCAGCAGGAGTGGTCCTACCTGTGCTGTCTGGCTTCTCTGCATTCCTGGGTGGTTAGCTACCTCCCTGTGTCACTTGCATATGGCACACTGTATCAGAGGATGGTCCCAAGCTGGAGACAGAAACCAGAAGTCTTCCACCAAAGGGTCTGTTTATTAATTCTATTTTAGTTTCAGGTCTTGAACTGATTTACTCATTTCCTTCCATTATTTGTATTTTCTTTAAGATATTCATTCACTTTCTTTTTAAAGACTTCTATCATATTCATAAAGAAAAGTGTATGGGTTTTGACTTGTACTTCAGCTCTGCTGAAATTCTTAGGGCATACTACAGTATGGCTGTGTGTATCTTGGAGACATTCTTCTGGTTCATATTTATTGTGGTTTTATGATGCAGTCTATACATTTGTGTTTGGGATGACCATAATTTTAGGTGCTGTTTTCTGTTTTGTCTTTGATGGGTTGTTTTTTTATTCCTTGGCTTCTGTTGCCTTTCTGATTCTTAGAAGGATGTGGGAGCTGTGTGTTGTCTGCTAGAGAGTTTTGGGAATTCTGCCAGGTGAAGCGTCTGGACATTCCTGGTAAAATATCTTTCTTAGTTTTGGAAGCTGACATTTGGGAATGGGCATGAGCTTAAAAATGAGCTCAGCAGGTCCATTGGAGGGAGAAATGTTCCACAGGATCTGCTTAGTCCTCTGGGAATGAAAGCAGAAATTGAGGAGTGGCCCCAAGAGGCAATCTGCTATAGAGCTAGGAATGAGACTGGGAGATTTGAAGGAGAGGAAAAGTGTGAGGATCTGAAATTCACCCACCTGCTTTGCTGGTCTACTTGATTAGCTGGCAGTTTAGTTGATGAGTTCTCAGGGAGTGCCTGCTAGAGCTGGGGTCTGGAATAACTGGAAGTGTTTGGAGGAATTTTTGGTTGATGTGCTATCTGTTACCAACTGGAATCTGGAATAGGGAGGTAGTGAAGTTGCAACATGTGATCTGCTACAGAGCTGAGGAAAAGACTGGTGGAGTCTTTGATTTGGAATTGAGGAGGGTGAGGTGATGCTCCCTAGTCATACTACCAGCTTCCCTGCCTGGAATCCACATATAGCTTTTTATGTGTAAGAGGAAATGACTTCTTTGATTAGAGATGATTGTGGAAAGAACTGAGTATATTCTTTTTGTTGAGTGTGTTGAGTAATCTGAACACAAGTGAATGCTGCACGTGTAGAGATACCTTAATTTATAAAAAACATAGTGATGGATTGGGCAGTAAATGCTCTTAGCCCCTAAGGAAGATGCTTTTGTTTTTTGTCTGTGATAAAGAAAGGTGCATATGCTTTATAATTTGGTCTTAATTGAAGATTCTATATGCTCCTAAGTGGATGGAACTAGATGACTAAATATATGAAAGCAAAGAACAGGAGTGAAAAGTTAATCTGTTTAAATTCTAAAGCCTATATCATAGTCATTTATATGACTGGAGTTGGGCATATTTTCCATTAACTGTAAAGGAGGAAGAAATGGAGTCTCTAAGAAAATGAGTCATTTAAAGCTGTATGTTGATTCTGGTGCTCAGCCCAGGCTGAGGTTAAGCTTTCTGATTCTATTTTATAACACTGGAATGTTCAGTTACCTCTTACTAAACCAAAGTGACACTTTTGGCTAATTTTTCATTACATATTGAATGCCGGCTTTGCAGTGGCCAATGAATGGATTGACAAAGCAAATTTAAGCCATTACAATATCCAATGTCCAAGTAAACACTAAAACAGTTTCAGGGAAAACAATGTCAAATATCAAGCAATAGGCAGGTTGGACCACATTTTAAAGACATATTTAAAACCCTATATCAGTGAACAAAAATGGCAACTCATCTAAAGAATACTATTTGAGCTTCAGCCATTAAAAAAATAAGGTTTCAAAGGCAATGATTCTAGGCACTTTTTTCTTTTCCTCCAAATCATCTCTTTCCTCTTTATTAATTTCACAGATAACTTTCACCAGTAAATTCAAGCATACAAATGTAGATTTATGTATTCCAAATGCATGAGGAATATTTTCTCTGTATTTTGTACATTGAGTGATGACATTGATCATCTTTTATTAGAGACAATTAATGTTTTTTAAGTATGCTAACCTCAGAGGATCTGATTAACTTGAAGATAGACCCATAAAGAGATATTTACATTGTTATTTACAGTCATTAATGCATCTTGAGGGAATGGGGTGCAAAGGCTCAGGGTCAACAAGCCGGGGATGGAATGACGAATGCATGCTTGAAAGTAAATGTCAGAGGTACATTTGCTTAGTCTATAGTGTCAGAATTGTAGACTACAAAGAGAAGGGTGAAGGAGTAACGACATTGTGAATGAAAATGGAACATAGGATCAGAAAAGATCTTCTAAAATGACTGTTGCAAAGCAGCCTTATCTTAGTTGGCTCAGGGCACTGAGGATGTTTCCACTGCAGAGCTCACATTAGAAAAAGTTTGTCAGGTTATCTGAAGGAAGTTGTCGCTCTGTGTGTGATATAGAGTGAGTCAGGGAAATCACATTATCTGTCAATATTTGGAATGGGAAGAATTACTAGAGATTGTGTATTGAACCAAGATGCAGACAGGTTTACCACATAAGACCAAGCAAACAAACACCAATGGGAAAACATTGTACCATTACATGGGACATGAAACCAGTTCATGCACATCTAAAGGCCAACCTAGACTAAGCTACTACTGTGTTTTGTTTGAGTAAATTTACTTGGTAGTATCATACAAAACTACTGAAGGTGATAAGAAAGAAAAAACAATTCTAGCCTCAAAAAAATGGATCTCAAAATGTTCCACCAGATGGCTGAGAAAGACCTAAAGAAATATTCCACATCCTTAATCATCCGGGAAATGAAAATCAAAACAACTACTTCACACCAGTCAGAATGTCTAAGGTGAAAAACTCAGGGGACAGCATATGCTGGAGAGTATGTGGAGAAAGAGGAACACTCCTCCACTGATGGTGGGATTGCAAGCTGGTAAAACCACTCTGGAAATCAGTTTGGTGGTTCCTCAGAAAATTGGAAACTACCTGAGGACCCAGGTATACCACTCCTAGGCATATACTAGAAGATGCTGCAACATGTAATGAGGACACATGTTATACTATGTTCATAGCAGCCTTATTTATAATAGCCAGAAGCTGGAAAGAACCCAGATGTCCCTCAATGGGAATGGCTACAGAAAATGTGGTATATTTACACAATGGAATACTACTCAGTTATTAAAAACAATGAATTCATGAAATTCTTAGGCAAATGGGTGGATCTGAAAAATATCATACTGAGTGAAGTAACCCAATCACAAAAGAACATACATGGTATGCACTCACTAATAAATGGATATTAGCCCAAAAGCTCAGAATACCCAAGATACAATTCATAGACCACCTGAAGCTCAAGGAGAAGGAAGATCAAAGTGTGGATACTTTGGTCCTTCTTAGAAGGGGGGTTCAAAATACCCATGGCTCACAGCCAACCAATGGACTGACCATAGGGTCCCCATGAGGGAGCTAGACAAAGGACCCAAGGAGCTGAAGAGGTTTGTAGCCCCATAGGAAGAACAATACCAAAGAGTACACATGGAGAGACCCATGGCTCCAGCTACATATGTGGTCTTTTCAGACATCAATGAGAGGAAATGCCATTGGTCTTGTGAAGGCTCAATGCCCCAGGGGAATGCCAGGTTATGAAAATGGGGAGGATGGGATAGGTGGTTTTCAGAGGGGTAACAAGGAAAGGAGATAATATTTGAAGTGAAAATAACAGAAATATTTAATAAAAATATTCTTAGGCTTCTTTAAATATTTTACATGATTGTCTTTCTTGTTCTCTCAAGTTTAGTCCTGCCTGTGGTCTTCAAGCAGACATCATTCAACAACTATTTATTAATGTCTCCCAAATTTATGGGACTAATTCTTTGAATCTATACAAGGCTTTAAAGTGTTTTTTTGTTTTTGTTTTTGTTTTTTTTTTTGCATTGTAGCTGAGGATCAATTAAAAATAGACACACATGTATATATTTAGTATAGTAACTCTTAGATTATTATGCAAATTTACATTGAGTTTTCATCTTTACAGAACCAAAGTCATCCTCCAGTTCACATTCTCTACTAGAGCTCTGTGGTAACACCAAAGTATGTTTAAATACTTAAGGAGTCCGCTCTTCTCTTATGTATGTATGCTTTGCCAGAATGAAGTTCTGTGTGCCATGTGTGCATCTGCTGCGCATGGATGCCAGACATGGGCATCAGTTACTCTGTAACTTGAGTCACAGATGGATATGAACCACTATGTGGGAGCTGGGAATCAAAGCTGGATCTTCCAGAATATCAGCCATTGTTCTTAACTGCTGAGTGATTTCTCTAGACCTAGGAGTACACCTTTAATGTTAATTTTTTTAAGATTTATTTATTTATTTTATGTGAGTACACTGTAGCTGTCTTCAGATACACCAGAAGAGGGCATCAGATCTCTTTATGGATGGTCATGAGTCACCATGTGGTTGCTGGGATTTGAACTCAGGACCTTCAGAAGAGCAGTTGTTGTTCTTCCCTGCTGAGACACCTCTCCAGCCCTCATGTTAAATTTTAATGTTACGTTGTATATTGTTTGCTATTTGAGCAACTTTTAGTTTAGAATTTTTAGTTAGAATTTTTAGTTTGGAAACAAAGAACAAAAGTTTTTCTTTTAGTTTTCTTTTTATTTTCATTATTATTATGGAGATAGTGTCATACAATGGAGCCGAGGATAGCCCAGAACCCACAGTTTTCTGGCCTCTACCTCCTAAGTGCTGGGATTGTAGGCATGTTCTATAAAAGAACATAAAGAACATATTTATCAAGAAAATGAAATCCAAGCAGAAAATCAAAACCTCTCATTTTAATTCATTACATTGATTTCTTCTGCAATACATTCCAAATGCCTTAGTTCTTTAAATGAGTTACTTAGCAGTCCACGTTCACTTTACACTCTTTCAATCAAATTAGTCTTATGAGGTTAAGACAGTGGCACTCCTGGTACTTCTTCAACGTTCGGTCCCCAGTTTTTGTCCTTTTATCATTCTTTTAATCATTCTCATAGCCTCACCTGAAATTCTACCATTCTTCTTTAATTGTAAAAGGGGGGTCATGCAATGTGGGACAAGCTTCCCATCTCAGACTTCATAATTACATCTTCAAATTCCTTTTGGTCAGGTTATATGGTGACAAATTCAGTAGCTAAATTGCAGGCACAGGTTGAGGCCATTTTTTTCCCTTTGACCAGTGTGGTGTGTGTGTGTGTGTGTGTGTGTGTGTGTGTGTGTGTGTGTGTGCATATCATACATAAGCTTTGAGGCAACAGTAGGTTTGAAAGCAAAAGTAATGAAGGATTCATCTACATTGTTTTTTAAAGAAAGAAAACAACCATGTCAGAAATCTTCATAACCCAATATGAGCACAATACAAACAAAATGTTGAGCTTTAAGTTTCTTCCAAAAAAAGTAGGTGAACTTTTGCCAACTCAGTCAGTTTATAATTTGTGTGGTCAAGAGTATGTAAGTCAGTTCACTGTATGATGAAACTGCTTAATATGCAACCAGAGAAGAAGTCTTTGGAAAACATACTATCTGCCAAAATAATATTACAATTTTAACCCATGAACCTAGCATCAGATACACATTTCAAATGTAAATTAGAATTATGAACTATGGAGAGTTAGAGGCAACATCATGCCCTAAATGTGCAAGGCAGATGCTCATTTGTCCTCTGAGTCAATGTACAACTAAAAGGTAGAAATAAGACCAAATAAAGGGGTCTCTGAAAGAAGTTAAAAAATAAAGGAGAGGAAAACAAGGAGGAAATGGACAGGAGGACAAGGAGGGCTGTCAAGACCATTTAGAGAGACACAAGGGCTATGAAGGAAAAACAAATGGTGTTTGTGCAAATCATTATTTAGCTTTGTATCATGGATTTGACACTCTTGTGTTATTTAGTCTAATTCTTTGGATGCCTATGAGATAGACACATTCATAAAAACATTCGAGTTTTTAGTTAATCTTATTATATTTTATTGTGATCTCTTAGAAGCAAGCCTGATATTTTTATTTGTAATATTTATTTATGTGTTTATGTATCTATTATATGTATTTGAGTACACTGTTGCTCTCCTCAGACACACAGAAAAGGGCATCGGATTCTATTACAGATGGTTGTGAGCCACCATGTTGTTGCTGGAAATTGAACTCAGGACCTCTGGAAGAGCAGTCAGTGCTGTTAAATACTGAGCCATCTCTCCCATCCGGACTAATCCTTTTAGTGACAGAAAGGGAGTGGATCCAAATTCAGGAGGAAATGGGAAAAAATTTGGAGGAGTAGAGGAAAGGGAAAGGCTAATCAGAATACATTGTGTGAGAAAACAATCTGTTGTCAATAAAAGGGAAAAAAATAAAACCAGATATTTTAACCCCACAAGATAGATAGATAGAAAGATAGATAGATAGATAGATAGATAGATAGATAGATAGATAGATAGATAGATAGAGAAATAAAACAATAGACACAGGGAACATTGAAAAAGAGGGGTTGGAAAAAATGTGAGAAATGGAGTTGGGGAAAGCATTATGAAGAATATCTTCTAGATATGACATGCCTGGAACTCTAGCATCTGTTGCTATCTACACAAGACTTTCAGAAGTCCAAGATGTTAAAGGAGAAGAGCTTCCAAGGTCTGTTCATAGTGGAGAAGCTACTAGTTGTTGATAGCTGCTAAGGGAGGAGAGTCATTTTTCCTGAGATTAGGGAACTATTGACCAGTAGATGACCTCACATATGTGTATGAATGGTTCTAATTGGGATCATGGAATAATAATAAATTAATAATAATAAAGTAACAAGAAGGGCATGAAGTTTGGGTGTAGGTATGCTATTGGGGCCTGGAGGGGAGGAGTTCAAGGGGGAACAGTGGTAGTCTAGCTGACAAAAAGCACTGTCTGTATAAAAAAAATTTAAAGAATAAATGAAAATATTGCCCTAAAAAAAGCCAGTTTTCCAGAGTTAAATGAACAGAGTCCCTGAGCAGCTCACTAAAAGTAGAGATTAAAAACACTTTGGGATGATATTAAATTAATAACCAATTAGGATGATTATTGCAGTAAAATGAGTATGACTCAGCAGGGATTCCTAGAGCAAGGTGTAGTCCTCAATGTTAGTAAAAACTTCATTACTCACAAACAGAGATTATTCTGTTATTATTCACCAGAGATTAGGAATCACTAATCATCAGGGATTAGTATGAATGAGCTGATCAATTTAATATAAAGAAATGACAGGACCCTCCTCTGAAGTCCAGTACTACTAGACCTTCTATATCGTTCAGGCTAGCTTTGAACTCAGAGCAATCTTCCTGCCTCAGCCTTCAAAGTGCTGAAATTATAGATGTGATCCATCACACCCAGAAAAGTTTAAGTGATTGAAACATAAAAACCTCATTGACTAAATGACATAGAATATGAAAAATTAAAAATCAAAAAAGTTGCTTGTAGATGTGTTACTTTATTCTTGACATTTTTTGATGTGGATTTGAAAGAAACTGTCATGTTCTACTGTGGTAGATTTCAAAGTGTCAGAGGCAAGAGAACAACATTTTCTAGATGACAAAAAAAAAAAAAAGAGGTGTAGATGACAGGGTGGCAATTTATGAGACTTCCCTAAATATTACCCATAGGAAATCACCTCCAGTCAGGCAACATGCTGATCTCGTACTTAGCATCTATGACTTCACAGGTCTCTCAGCATTGAGTGTCAATGCCTTCATCTGAAACAGCAGAATACTAAAACCACAAAATAATATGCTATTGAGCAATTAAATAGCTGCCTTGCATTAAGTCCATAAGAGACAGGAGCCAATTATCTCTTCAAGAATAATCTGATTCATTTGGAATAAAAATAACCTGACCTGCTTACCCTGTGCGCCTCATTACCCACAGAGGATCCATTTACAGGAATTCTCGATGAATCAGTGAAGCACAAGCTGTCATGACTCCTAAGACAGGATTGAGAGGCAACTCCAAAAAGACTAAGACAACTGGCTAATTTCACACCATCTCAAAGAGCCCAGATTGAACAATAACTTCATTATCTATCACAAAACATGACTGAAGTTAAGCCACTGCTAATCCCGGGAACTACTTATACTTTCCAAGAAGAGGGTGGGGGTGGATAAAGAAAGAGAAAATCCCCACAGCTCTAGGTAAATCTTTGCAACTGTTTACAAGACAAAAGAGGAGCTCTATAGAAACCGATTATAAACAGCATATGTTATTAAACTCAAAACATATGAAAGAATAAAGGAAAGCCACATATATTTTCTCTGTGTGACAGGGTCTGAGTCAAGTTCTGGGGGAAGTTGAATAAGGCCACAAAAAAGACCTTGGCATCTTTCATAGATCATTAAAATGCCCCCTTTCCCCTCCCAAATAAAAGCATTTGCCTCTTTAATATGGATGAAAGCCCATAGAATACATTAAATGTTGTGCACACATATCTACTCTTGTGTCCTGGAAACAGCTATAGCTGCATGATGTAAACTTATGATTGGGTAACAAAGCTCCTCCCTGCTGATCCCCGTCAAAACCCATAGGGGACGGTTTTCCAAGCAATTCCTTCTAATGGTTACAGTACACTTTTTATTTTTAAAAGGGTATTGAATATCATTTGTTTTAGAATTAGTCTTCAATAGGTTTATCCCCCTGTGTGTCTGCTTTCAATTGTTATAGGGCAAATTATCCCATACTTTGTTATCGGCTCACAAGTGTACAGTTGAGAAAGCCTGGCACAATGTGGCTGTTTTTTGTTTTCTTGCAGGATTGATTGAAGTCAAGCTGCGGGCTGACTGCATTCTTATCCCCCTAGCCATATTTCTTTTCTTCACAGAACTCCTGTCTTTGCAGCTAGGACTCTCAATTTGACAGAGAATGTAGTCCTGAAGCTTTGAATCTTTCTGGGTGACTCTTTATATGACTCGACAGAGGAAATCCTCACCATAAAAAGTTAACTCCCAGGACATGTAGGTCACGTGGCATACTGCAACATCAGAAGAGACTTCAGGATATTTATGAGCTCCTGGAATTAGAGTTTTCAGGTTTGAAAGCATCTTCTGGAAGTTGGCCGCCATGTCCTGGGTGGTGCTTGGAGCCCATCTTCTATTTAATAATGTGCATGCTTTCAGCAGCATTTTCCATTGTTTTGTTTGTGGCAGTGGCAACTGAACAGAGGCTAGCAAGAGCTCTAGCACTGGGTTGGGAACCCCAAACCATTCTTTACTTTTTAGTTTGAGACAGAGTCTCACTAAACTGTTCAGGCTGGCCTTGGGCTCACTTTGTATCTCACAGATAACTCAAGCTTGACATCTGCTTGACTCAGCTTCCTCAATACCTAGGGTGGTAGGCCTCCCAGACCAGACTATTCTTCTATTTAATTTAAATAGGCATCGTTACAGCCACACTCTCTAAACCATAGCTCTACTAGAAAATTGATGCTTAGCTTCTTGGTTAGTCCTTACAATTCTAAATATACTCACTTTGTGTGACACTATGTGTCAGCTTTCCTGGAGCTTGATATAAAGAAGACAAAGCTCCCTGCCCAAAGGATGATTGTACCTATGGAATGCATACATACATACATTCATGCATATGTACATACTTACATACATTATAAAATAAGGTGAAAATATGTAAAATGCTAGCTTATGGTCTACATACAGAGTTCTCCCCTAGTCGTACTTGGTAAGATAATATAGTATCTTTGACAGATAGTGTTAATATCCTATCAGGTGGATTACAGATAGCCTTCATTACATACTTACCTTTGCAACATTGGACTATAAGCATAATCTTTGGAGTCTCAGAATCTTAATAGATTTACTGTAAAGAACCAAGCACATTTCTTGGAATCATGGAAGAATTATCAATAAATAAAAGAATAGTACAACTTCATACCTAAAGCTCTTGCATTCATGTCTGTTTATCTTTCAGAAATGATTCATCAGCTCAGCGTGGAGATTACTCACATAAATTCTGACCATAAATGAAGAAACACAATGCATTGTTTCTTGGGATCCTGAAGGGATGGATCTCACACAGCAACTACCCTTTTACTGAGCCTCTCAAGTTTCCACTTACGCAATTAGTGCATTGAAAATTGATGGATCATGCTATACAATCACTTAGAAATGCAGACAGGAAATATGTTCATTGGTTTGTCTTTCTCACACGTGTTCTGATTACTTGGAGATAGTAGGAACTTTGAATGTGGTGACAATTACAATAAAACAAAATAACAACAATTTAGCAAAGTATTTAAAATGGGAATTTAGAAAGAGCCACTTCTTGAGTGGAAGGCATCTCACTGAAGCTTTCTAGATGGATCTGCTTAGTAGATTTTCCTTTTCAAGCAGATAAAATATTGTATTTTACATAGAATATCCAAGTGGCTCCAGATTAGTAAGACTTGAGTCAGTAGCACTTTCAGGAATAGGCGTGTTCTTTCAAGTATTCATCACCTGGGTTTCTTCTGAACCTGTGGAATTCAGTTCACAAAGATAGGCATCAGGCTTAATTCTGAGAAGCATGAACTTCCTGTGTTTATAAGTAAACAGTAGTCATTTGAGAAGTTGAGCTCTTTGTCAACTTCTTGATGAGTGACTTTGAAAAGATGAATGGATTCAAATGTCAGATAAGGCTTAGAGAACCGCATTGTGTATCCAGGTTGTCTAAATTTTGTTGGCTGTGAGACTTAACTTCAATGGCTGTTCATTGGTAAGCAAGTCAAAGGAAGCTCACAATACATTGTTGGCCCTCTGAAAACAAACTCCATCTGAAAACAAACTCCAACAAAAGAAAAATCACCCAGTTTCATTTTCTCTTCTCGTCTTATTCATGTGAAAAGTAGAGTTTTAAGAGCATTATATTCATGACACTCTCTTGTTAGCCACTAAGGTGAGCTGAACCTTTAGAATAATCCACTGTAATCTTTTGGTTTACCTAATAAATGCTCAATAATAATTTAATACAGAGAATTAAAAAAACAGATATTTCTATCATTTTTGTCAACTGAGGAATAGTGGTAGTTTGTTCTTTACCTTACTCTTTCCAACTTTTAAACTACACTCAATCCTGGGTATATACATAAATCAGAAAAATAATTCAGACTTGTCAATTGTTTCAAATTTTTATTGTGATACTTAAGACTTACCACTTCTGAATAATTGAGGTAGAATATGAATGTATGTGTGTGCATGTGTGCGTGTGTGCGTGTGTGTGTGTGTGTGTGTGTGTGTATGTATGTCTTTGTGTGTTTCTGTGTGTGTATGTGGAAATTCATGTGTGCTTTAATGTATATGTACTTATAAACTCTTAGTATTGTATGTAATTATTTATATGTTAACATATGTAAAAATTCAGGAAAGTTCTCCCTGACATGTGTCATAGTACGCACAATATTCCCATTAACCCTCTCTGAAAAAAAGATCACATCTCTTGTCATGTTGATTTACAACCTTGTTCTATCTTGTTTCCTATATTTCAATAAACCTATATTGGTCTGTATTAACTTTAAATTTTACCAAAGATATATCATCTGGGTTTGAAGGAGTAAAAATTCAATTAAATAAAATGAAACTTGTCAGTGTACTAAGCAATAGATTTAGCTGCACAGTTACTCAGCAATAAATATACAGTCACACTTAACCTTATGTGACTTTGATATGACTCTGCCTTCTGCTACCATTCTTCATTAATAGCAGGCAAGAATATTAGAAATGTTAATTTTTATTATCTCTCTGGAAAGTCCTTTATCTTCATTGAGACTGACATTTTAATTAAAGCAGCTCAGACTAAAGCAATACTTAGTTACTGCCAAAGTGACACAAGCGATCTTTGTGGCATAAATAGGTCAGAGGCTTCCCACTTTGTCACTTTAACCTCATAGATGATGACCACTTCAAAGTAGAACGTAGTTCATGTGCTATATTAATATGAGAGTAAAATGACAAAAAAAGAGTTATTTTATCAAGTCTAATTAAAGAGGGCAGGTAAAATTGATCTGTGATTCTAGTTCTTATAAATGCTACAAATTTTTAGCATGAAAATCATGAATAACGTATTTCCTCACTCTGGGAATAGAGTGATTGATTTTTTAAAATGCTCCATGTTGTCCATAATTCCATATTAAATAGTTTTAATTTGGAGAGAAATTCTCAGACTCTTAAAGCTCATCCTTTAGATTCTTTTACATGCCAGGTGTGGTGGTGCACGCCTTTAATCTCAGCACTTGGGAGTCAGAGGCAGGTGGATTTCTGAGTTCGAGGCCAGCCTGGACTACAGAGTTCTAGGACAGCCAGGGCTACGCAGAGAAACCCTGTCTTGAAAAACAAAAACAACAACAACAAAAAAACCCAAATAAATTCTTGTACATTTGAACATAGCTCATTATGATATTTTCTATACTTTAGGAAAATATTTACCTGCAATTATTTACAAATTCACCAACAATTACAAATTTATAATAATTTTCTAAAGATTAGGGGAAAAACCTTGTTTTGACTCTAGCTATTTGCAAGCAGTTATGAATTGAGAGTTACTAACTAATACATTAAATCTTAAATTCCAAAAGCTGGAGTTTAAAGTTCTACCTTAGTCATGCCTTAACCTCCTCTACTTGGACTACCAATTTCAACATAACAATAACTAAGTGGCTAATATGCTTATAGAATACACTCTTGGATATTTCAACATTTAAAATTACATAAATACATATAATTTTTAGCTTTTTTTTTTGGAGAAAGTGGCTTTTGAAATAATTATAGTTCATGGTTTTATTAACAAACCTCCATCCACAAAAGATGTTGGTAAGAAGTCAAATATCATCATAAGTGTATTTACAGGTTTCATTTTGAATGAAAATTAAAATAAAAATGTACTTTTTTAACCAAACAAATACCTCTCATATACCAAGAGACTTTCACAATGTAGAGCAGCCTTTCCAAGACCAAGAAGGTCAATTTGAAAGTACATGGCAAAGAAAGAAAGCTCTACTGCAAAACAAGGAGGGAAAGATGGCTAAGTGAAATTGCTTGTGCCTTTGGGAGAAATGTTTTGTTGTTATTATCCTGGCCAAGATCAGAATCTTGTGGTTTCAAGTATATGTGGGAAGTAGGATCGCTGATTCTGGAAAAGTGAACAGTAACTGTAGAGTAATGTTGCTCATCTATGCATTAAACATTTGGCTTTTATTTAACTCAGGGTGGAGCCATTTCAGTAAACATCTTAAAGACATAAGCAAAAGAAAAAAAAGACAATTGTTAGCTTATAATTATTCAACAAAATTAATTACCTCATGAGGTTAAGAAGAATTGTCATTTAAGTTTAGAAACATGAGAATATTTATGATAAAATGTATTGATATTTTTATAAGTTTTGTAAAATGTTACCATATTTTGAAATATTCATATAAGATGTAGTCCATGGCTTATAATCATTGAAGACTGTGATGGAGGATCTCAACAGCTCCTCTTTCAAGACACCCCAACTTTCTCTTGTTTAGTTTTGAAATCTTTCTGCAGATATTTAACTCATTAAGTATTGAAGTCCTCTTCCAACTGTAGGGTATTTCATCTAAGGTACCTCCCTTTGAGTCCTGAGAGTCTCTCGCCTCCCAGGCCTCTGGTACATTCTGAAGGGTACCCCTACTTCTTACCTCCAAAACATCCAACAATCAGCTGAAAAAAGTGAGATGCAAATATTTATACTAAACTAAAGGACAGAAGCTGCTGACTCCTGTGATTGAATTAGGGAAAAGCTGAAAGAAGTTGAGAAGGAAAGCAACCCTTTAGAAAGACCAGCAGTCTCAACTAATCTGGTCCCCCAAGATCTCTTAGACACTGGACCACCAACCAGACAGCATATACCAGCTGATATGTGACCCACATATACAGCAGAGGACTTCTGGGTCTCGAATCAGTCAGAGAAGAAGCACCTAATCCTCAAGAGACTGGAGGCCCCAGGAGGTAGGGAGGTCTGGTGGGGTGGAAGATTGGAGGGGTGGGGACATTGTCATGGATACACAGGGCAGGGAGGAGGTACGGGATGTAGACCAGAAGGGGAATGAAATCTGGTTTGTATAATTAAAATTCTTAAAATTAAAAAAATTTTAAAAAGTATTGAAGTCCTGTGTAATAAAAACATTGTGTGTGTGTGTGTGTGTGTGTGTGTGTGTGTGTGTGTGTGTTTAGGTTCCCTATGGAAAATTCAGGAATTTTAAAAACAATTATGGAATGTGTTTGGTCATTTTTTTTTTTTTGCACTTTTAAGCCACAACATTAAAATTAAAATCAGGAATAATAAAAACCAATATCATGAGTTTCTAACAATCTATGGATTCAGTGCAATGGTAAGAAGAGATATGGAACAAAACTTCCAAAGTATAGTTTTTACTTAAGAAGAGATGAGATAACTTGTGACATGAATACAATATTTAAAGAAGAAAAGTACTCATTAAGTCATGTAGTATGACAGGACTGTGAATGCTTACATGGGCCCCCAGGAGCTCTAATCCCACTACTACTCTCTTCTCAGCCAGATAATAAGCTTGACTTCATTCTCTAATACTGCATCCATGTTAGTGCCTCCATATACTACCTTTGTTGATGCTAGGTAGGTACCACATTAACTACAGAAAAATAAATAGCACACATACACATACACACACAAAAAAAAACCCAAATATTTTGCCATAAAAGACTTCATTTTTGGGTGGAGAAAGAAAATATAAACGTAGTAAATACATTCATAGTATACTGAAAGTTGAAGAACAGGCCTTTAAGTTCTGGGGTTAGTAAAAAAAAAATGACAGCTATAATCATATGTAAACACCTATTTTAAAGATGAAAGAGTGGATATGCATCCTACCTAAATAAAGAATTCAAGGGAAGAAGTCAAGGTATCACTGTTTTCAGATGATCTGATAGCATACATAAGGAACCCCAAAATTCTACCAGAGTACTCCTACACCTCATAAACAACTTAAACAAAGTGGCTGGATATAAAATTAAAATTGAAATAAATCTGTAGCCTTCCTGAGAAAGAGATTAGGGAAACAACACCATTCACAATAGTCACAAATAATATAAAATATATTGGTGTAACTCTCACCAAGCAAGTGCAAGTGAAAGATCTGTATGACAAGAACTCCAAATCCCTGAAGGAAGAAACTGAAGATCTCAGAAGCTGGAAAGACCTCCCATGCTCATGGATCAGTAGGATTAACATCATAAAAATGGCCACCTTACCAAAAGAAATCTACAGACTCAATGTAACCCCCATCAAAATTCCAACTCAATTCTTCACAGAGAAAGAACAATTCTCAAATTCAACTGGGATAACATAAAATGTAGGATATCAAAAACAATTCTCAACTATTAAAAAAAACAATCATCAACAACAACAAAAACTTGGGACTTTCCATCCCTGACCACAAGCTGTACTACAGAGAAATAGTGATAAAATCCACATGCTATTGGTACAGAGACAGAGAGGTTGATCAATGTAATAAAACTGAAAACCCAGAAATAAACCCATGTACCTATGGTCACTTGATCTTTGACAAAGAACCCAAAACCATACAGTCAAAAAATGATAGCATTCTCAATAAATGGTGCTTGTCTAACTGGCAGTCTGCATGTAAAACAATGCAAATTTATGTCCTTATTCAAAGCTCAAGTCCAAGAGGATCTAAGACCTACACATAAAACTAGATATGCTGAATCTAATAGAAGAGAAAGTGAGAAAAAGCCTTGAACACATGAGCACAGGGGAAATTTTTCTGAATAGAACATCAATGGCTCAGGCTTAATTTGAACAATTGACAAATGAGACCTCATAAAACTGAAAAGCTTGTTTCAGATAAAAGACATTTTCAATAGGATAAAATGGCAACATACATATTGGAAAAAGATATTTACCAATCCTACATCTGTTAGTGGGCTATTATCCAAAATATACAAAGAAGGCAAGACGTTAGACTCCAGAAAACCAAAATAATTCAGTTAAAAAATGTGATACAGAGGTAAACAATTAATTCTCAACTGAGGAATTTCGAATGTCCAAGAAGTACCTAAAGAAATGTTCAAAATCCTTTGTCATCAGGGAAATGAAAATAAAAGGACTCAGAGACACCTTACACCAATCAGAATGTCTAAGATAAAAAACTCAGGTGGCAGCAGATACTGGCAAGGCTGTGGAGAAAGAGGAACACTCCTCTATTGCTGGTAGGATTGCAAGCTAGTACAACCACTTTGGAAATCAGTCTGGTGTTTCCTCACAAAATTGAAAATAGTTCTACTTGAAGACCCAGTTAAACTATTACTAGGCATATACCCATAAGGTGCTTCAACACATGACAAGGACGGGTGATCTACTATGTTCATAGAAGCCTTATATAGCCAGAAGCTGAAAACAACCCAGGTGTCCCTCAACTGTAGAATGAATACAGAAATTGAGGTACATTTACACAATATAATACTACTCAGCTATTAAAATCAATGACTCCACAAACTTTGTAGGAAAATAGATGGAACTAGAAAATATCCTGAGTGAGGTAACCCAGACCCAAAGGACATGCATAGTGTGTACTCACTGATAAGTGGATATTAACTCCAAAGCTTAGAATACACATGATACAATTCACAGACATTATGAAGCCTAACAAGAAGAAAGGCCAATGCTTCAAACCCACCTAGAAGAGAGAACAAAATAATTACAGGAGGCAGAGGGAGGGATGTGGGTCAGGGAGGAGATGGGAAGAAACCAAGGGAACAGGACCAGCTATGGGAAGAGACAGGAGAGAAGTCCAGAGGGACAGGAAAATGAATAGAAACAAGTAGTAGTGTGTGTGTGAGAGGGGGACTTGGAGAACCACCAAAATAACAACAAAAGCTGTACTGGATATTTATTTATTTGTTTTTTTTAGATTTTAAAATAAATTTAAATAAAATCTGTAAGCCCACTTGTGTGTCTTAATCAAAATTCAATGCAAATTATATTATGTCTATCTATCTATCTATCTATCTATCTATCTATCTATCTATCTATCTATCTAAAATATATAGAGGTGAGAGAATTCACTTTACTGTTCAAAGTCTGTTAATTCCACCTTGTAGTGAGAATGGAATCAGAAGTTCATTGCATCTGTCCTCTAGACTGAAATGATGCAAACAATAATCTTGCTAGCAAACCTAGGTCAACTTCTGATCGGTGGTCTAATTTATTGTCATCTTAAATGTGTCCTAGGATGACATATTCATACAGAAATGTTTGAGGATCTGAGTTCTCTAAATGTTAGTAGCAAATCAAAATTGAATGTCTGAGTTTGACTTATAAGTTGACTTAAAAATCATCCCACCCTTTTGAAGAACAACCTTTTCATCTATGTAAGAAAGAGAAGGTAATTGCTTCAAAACAAATAATTAAATGGGTGTTTTCACACACACACACACACACACACACACACACTTATGTGTATATTGGCACATATATTCATATGTGTATATTCAGACACATATATTCATATGTATATAAATACCACATACATATGAATATATTTGTATATATACATACAGATAATGTGGTATATGTTCTACAAATGTATAGGAATCAATTCTACTTGTGTAACTGAATTGACATTAATTGATTTGACTTCACTGAACAAATTCCTTAATTAATAAAATAGATTAGACTAGGTCTATTGCTCTAAAGAACTATCAGACATTTGTCACTAAGATATTCTGATTGCAGTTAGAAGATGTATACTATTGGTATGGTGTAGGTAAAATGTTACAAAACATCTTACAGACCACAAGGCAGCCTCCTGTAACCAATTATTCAGGTCAAAATGTCAATAACAAAATGCTGGGAAATCCTAGATCACCAAAAATATTTGTCAGTGCTAATCTTTTCTGATCCTTAGATGTTATTGCTTCATAAAATACAAATATTTGTTGAGCTCCAAGAGGTGTCATTGTGGTGGCAGAGCATCTCAAATTCCAGCCATGACCTATAGACTCTGTGTGTGGCCTGCTCTGCCTTTCTGGGTTTATCTTCTGCCAGTCTGGTCTGAGTATACTATCCTGTTCCTTCAATATGGCAGACCCATTCTCCCCAGAAATATTGATATTCTTTTACATGTCCTCATTCTTTATAGATGTTTACTCAGAAGAGAATCAATAGAACCCAACAGACAGTTCATAATTATTGTACTGGACATGCCACCACCTCCATGTTTTCCACATTCACTGTCTCATGTTTTGGCAGTTTTATATTTTGTTAACAGACTCATCCATAGTGTGTAATATGGAGAAGGTTATCAACAAAAATTTGTTGAGTAAAAAAAGGATTTGAGTTCCTACTCCAGGCACACTAAATATATAGAAAATTTAATTAAAACAAAACAGACTCATAGTAATTTAAAAAAATTGTATATTGTTTTCGTCTTGCAGATTAGAAAACAATCATTAAACCATTTTCTATAGAGACAACTATGCATAAAAATATCAATGTTGGATTTGTTGGAGAGATTAATTGGCAGATTAATACTTCAGATTTTATTGTGTTGTTTGGTTTTACTTAATTTTTATATACCTTGAAAATGTGCTTGTGAAAAAGGTTTCCCACAAGAAGGACATATCAATTAAAATGCTCATTCTGAGTCAAAGGTATATCATGTAGGACACAGAACATGTTTTCTTTCCAACCTTATTTTGTTAATTAATAAAAAGACAAGATTTACTTATTTAATTTAAGAGGTTGAAATTGTGCCTACCTTCCTACAAATATCAAATATCAAATTTGAATCTTCCTATGATGTAAACATTGTAATTATACACTTATATGATTTATTAGAATCTATTGGTCTGTATCAATCCTAAAGAAAATGTGCTATGTGTTCCCTATAATAAAAATATAACATTAATATTAAGATCTTTCTTAATAGCCAGTAATTTAGACTTACACAGAAGTGGAGGATAGATGGGACCAGAAACCAGCATTCTACCTAAGTATAGTAAATGTAGAGATAATTAAGTTTTAGGTGTTGATTTCAGAATATTGGAAAGATCAGATAACTGTATCCCACTTTTACATTCCTTTTCATCAGGTACATGGGCCTAAATTTTTTAATCAAGTAGGTGAAAATCAATCAGGGTTCGCTAACAAAAATTAGCTCATCACATTCAAGTGTTCCATTATTTATTCCTTATGTCCTCAAGAGTTCTTTATATGCTAAGTGCTCCAAACATCTGGAGTTGCGCCGAGTATTTTAGAAAATAAAAATAAACACAGTGTAGATGTGTGACCTGAAATGTTTAGTAATTGTGAAATGAAAGAAAAAACATAACATCTAAGTGACTATATTAAGGAAAGGCTTTCTTCTGGCCTAGACACTATTGCACCCATGTTTTCAAAATCTGTAGGATATCCTTCTGGGGGAATTTCTCATGGAAAACTGACTAGTAGAACTCTAGACTCACATTCCTTACTTAACCACTGAAAGATTCACATGGATATTGCATAAATTGTAAGTTATGGCAGTATTTTACCCAAAAGGGTATGTTCACTTTACTCTGTCTTTCATATTTATTCCAACTGAAGTAAACTTCTGCCTCAGTTTCCACTAGGGAAGAGAAATTGTCTTACAAGAACTCTAAGGCTTCCATGTATCCAACATTTTCTCCATAGATAAGTTGAACCCCTAACTAATCTTTTAGTTTGATTTGGAAACTAAAGGCAGTCTACAATTTCTACATGGCATTTGTAATGCAGTCTCTCAAACATATTACTACAAACACAAAATTTACCATTCTCATTCTTAAATCCAGGAAATATTAACTACAAGTATAAATAGATAAATATGTGCCTGTCTTGTAGTTTCTAATGGTAGGTAGTGACCTGTGGCTCTTCTTATATTGTCAATCCAATGCTCTGAGCTCTTTGTCCATTTCCATGTGTCCATGTTCCTGTGTCCCTCTGTCCTTAGATGAAAGTCTTCCTATGAAGTGATAATCATGTTGAAAGCATGGCTCTGAGCATACTACTAGAATATAACTTTATCTTAATAGAAACAGGCAAGTTTTATTGAGGCCATCTAGTCTGTGCTATTCTGTTAGGGCATCCTTAAGTAATAATGTAAATGTATAAAATTCCAGAAGAAGAAAAAGAAGAGGCAGAGGAGAGGGATGAGGAAGAAACCATTATTTGCTATTTGAGAGTCTAAGCACAGTAATAAGAGTGGCTAAATTGGAGTTGAGTACTAGAGGACAGGTGGGTTGGTGGGTAAAATCAGAGGCAAGGGGGAAGTAGATAACAGCCATGGATAAAGTAGAAGCAATGGAGAGAGTTTGGAAAGCTCTTTGTTCCTGAATAACTCTAAATAATCTGTGTAACTCCAGCATACAGCCAGAGTGTGAAGTGTTTTCAGCAAAGCTTATTGCAATTTTCTTTAGCAATAAGTGAGTCTATATTAATGTAAAAATTTTCAAGCTTTTCAAATGTTTTGTATTGTGGCATGTGTGTCCATGCAAGAGTGTGCATTTATTTAAATGTGCATCAATTCCCATATGGTTTTTCTTTCTTATTTTAGTTTCTTTTTAATTATGGAAGCTATTCAACAAACATGTTTTTGTTTATCTGAAGCTAAGTATATAGTTTCAACATATGGAGTATATTTTGTTCTACTTCAGTTTATCTTAGGAAATCGGGTTTCCTAACTCGTGTTGGCAGTAGACACAAATGATTTCTTATTTTATATTTTCCCATCTACTTTCTCTCCCTCCTTTTATTTTGCTACCTTCTCACCTTCTCTGTTCTTTTCCTTTCTCCATTTTCCTCTCTTCTTCTCTTCTCTTCTCTTCTCTTCTCTTCTCTTCTCTTCTCTTCTCTTCTCTTCTCTCCTCTCCTCTCCTCTCCTCTCCTCTCCTCTCCTCTCCTCTCCTCTTCTCTTCTCTTCTCTTTTCTTTTCCTTTCTGTTCTTTTTTTTCTTCCCTTTCCCTTTTCACTAGAATGTCATGGAAGATTTTCTCTGTTAATGAACTGCCTCACTGAATGACAGGCTACAATAGCTCCTTAACTTGTAGATGTTTACTTAGTCTTGAAAGAACACATATGGAAATAATGTTAATAAACAAATCAGGAAGGTTGTTCATTCGTTCACTTAAAGCTACCAAGATCATGGAATTTAAGTGTTTTTATAACCTGGGTCTGAGCTTTAGCAGCCTTAGTTGACCTTTTCAAATATCATTCAACTTTCTGCACTTGCTTTACTTAGAGGGTGGTTTTCATTCCCAAACTCTATGGCACCTACATTATCTCCAAATTACAAACCCACATTTTTTCTTTCAAATACATTTTATTGTGGTGGCAGGTAAACTGATGAGCATCTCTTTTGGATTTGCCTGAAGTCCTACTCATTCTCCAATCATCCTTTGTTGTGATTTGTGTGTTTTTCATATAGTATTCATCTGGTATACTAGAGTAAAAAGGACTATTCCTTTCTCCAAGGCACATTGCCTAATACAATGAATGATTGACACAGGTTAGTTTCATAAATTATCATGAAAAAGTGCAAAATGAAAAAGTACAATTTTTTATAACCATACAACTCTTCTGAAAATCACACACACACACACACACACACACACACACACACACACACGTCAATCGGGAGACCACTCTTTGCCAGAAATATGGTACTAAAGGCAGTACCTGCAGAAAACAGTGTCACTATATTGATATCAGAATTTATCCTTTCTTAATATGCCCATTTTTATAGAAGAACCTCTAATGGATGCCAAATGCAATATAGAAACATAGCAATGTACTCACATGTACTTTTGCAGTGACACTAGACAGAAGGCCTCACTACTCATGCCAACTCTAAAACCTGGAAATCGTTAAACATAGGTGGTTGCTTAGATCAGGGGCAATGTAAGCAAGTCATGAAAGACATCACAATTATGTGAAGTGATGCATGTAAGCGATGCTTATCCTGTCTGAGTTCCCCTCCTTTTCTCTTGAAGTTTCATCTTAAACCTGCAAGTACATTATTTAGCACATTGCAAATGAATTTTTGTGTCTGCATACAGTTAATGCACAAACATAAGAATAAATAATGCCTTACTCTGATGAATAACTAGAATGAAAATTTATCAGATTCCAGATTCATAAATACAGTTCTGTGATGAACAATTCCATGATTACCATTGCACATTCTCAATTAAGTGTATCATCAGTTGTCTTGACAGTAGCCTTTCTGTTTTATGCGCTGCATTAACATATTGATGGTGTCTGTGGATGCTTATAAATCTTAGAAATAGAAATGATATAAGATAAGGAAAGAAATATGCATACAACTAAGGGGCCTGTGGGCTTATGTAAGGAGGTAGAACAGAGAGTAGACATAAGGAATGGAAGAGCTAATGGAAAAGTAGAAGCAGAGATACAGAAAATGGCCACAAAGTCCAAAGTCCACGCGCATCAGGAATCAGCCATGTAGCACCCCAAATTCTTACCATGTACTCACAAAACAAACATCCCTTCCTTGTGTCTCTACCTTTCTTTCAAGTAAACTCACTGAAAGCATTCTCATTTTGCAGTGAGTCCAACATAATGCCATTTTCATTCTCTTGTCAGAGTGCTAGGCCTGTGTTAGGCATATTTGTTCCATATATAGGCTATAGGCTTTGCCTTTTCCAATGCCACTAGAAAGGTACTGTGGAAAGGAACTATAGGTGGAAGAGTTTTACAAAGCATCAAACACTGCAGAAACCAGACCTGATAAGTATTTTAAATTGTCCCTTTGAGAGTATAATACCACAGAGCCCAGCTGCCTTGGGACCTATTGCCACTGCCTAAGCTGTATCTTCCTTCTGGTCTGCTCTTTTATACTGGGCCAGATCAGTGAACCCTTGCCCTCCCACACCCCACAACCATCCTGTCTCCCTGGAGGTCTGCAATAAACAGGGACATAGTTGTCCCAGTCTGCACCTCCATCTTCAACTGGGGAAGATCCTTTCCCTGGAAACCAAAGCCTGCCTGTATTCTAGGAGATTTGCCCTAACCAGAAACACAAGAGATCTGCCATAATCAGGGACACAGGAGGCACCCCCCCCAACCAGGGACAGCACTCTCTGCCTCCCAGGAGGGCTGCTCTAACACTACTGCCTCAAAGGTGGCTGAATACTGTCAGAGACACGCAGGCCAGTTAACACCAGAGATAACCAGATGGCAAGAGAAAAGCATAAGAGCATAAGCTACAGAAGTCAATATAATTTGGCATGATCAGGACCCGTTTCTCCCACCACAGCAAGTCTGTATATCCTAACACACATGAAAAGCAAGATTCTGACTGAAAATCCCAATCTCATGAAGATTATAGAGGCCTTTAAAAAGGATATAAATAACTCCTTTGAAAAAATACAGGAAAACATAGGCAAAAAGGTAAAATCTCTTTAAGAGTAAGCAATTAAATCCCTTAAAGAAATTTTAAAAAAAAATGCAATGAATCAGGTTAAGGAATTGAACAAAACAGTCTAAGACCTAAAAAGGGAAATAAAAACAATAAAATAAAAACACAAATGGAGGCAACCATAGAGATGAACAACCTAGGAAAGAGATCAGGAACTACAGATCCAAGCATCACCAACAAAATACAACTCAGGCATAGAAGATATTGACACAACAGTCAAAGAAATTATAAAGCACAAAAATCTCAAAACATACAAAAAAATTCAGGACATAATGGAAAGACCAACCCTAAAAATAATAGGAATAGAAGAAAGTGAAGATTCATAATTTATAAAGCATCAATTTATAAAACATCTTTAACAAAATCATAGAAGAAAACTTATTTAACCTAAAGAAAGAGATGGCCATAAATGTACAAGAAGCCTACAGAACACCAATTAGATTGGACTAGAATAGAAAGTTCTCCCATCACATAATAGTCAAAACACTAAATGCACAGAACAAAGAAAGGATATTAAAGCTGAAGGGAAGGGAACAGCTGGGATGGAAGTCTTCCCGCCGCCATTTGCATCAGGGAGCCAGGCAGTTCCACAGCCTTCTGTGCATGGCCCACCAGGAGAGAGTGATCCCGGAGCTTTCACTTCTGAGCACAGAAGTGAGATCTCCAACTTCTCTCTAGAGGGGAACAGCTAGGAGCACACAGGGAATACAATCAGTGGGGCAACTGGGACAGAGGTCTTCAGGCTGCCATTTGCACCAGGGAGCCAGGTGGCTCCACAGCCTTCTGTGCACAGACCCTGCCAGAAGAGAGTTGGTCTCCCAGGAGTAGGAACACAGGCTTAAAGGCCCAGAGGAGGGACAAGCTACAGCCAGAGACAGCAAGACCAACAGCAACAGAGTAAACCAGCTGGTGAAAGGCAAACACAAGAACCCTACCAATAGAAACCAAGACTACTTGGCAACATGAGAAGCCAGTTCTCCTACCACAGCAAGTCCTGGATACCCCAACACACTGGAGAGGCAAGAGTTGGATTTAAAATCATATCTCATGATGCTGATAGAGGGCTTCAAGAAGGACTTAAATAACTCCCTTAAAGAAATACAGGAGAACATGAGTCAACAGGTAAAAGCCCTTAAAGAGGAAACACAAAAATTCTTTTAAGAAATATAGGAGAACATGGGTCAATAGGCAGAAGCCCTTAAAAAGGAAACATAAAAATCCCTTAAAGAATTACAGGAAAACACAAACAAACAAGTGAAGGAACTAAAAAAAATAATCATCCAGATTCTGGAAGTAGAAACAATGAAGAAATCACAAAGTGAGACATCTGTGGTGATAGAAAACCTTGGAAAGAATTCAGGAGTCATAGATGCAAGCATCAACAACATAATATAAGAGATAGAAGAAAGAACCTCAACTGAAAATACCATAGAAAACACTGACTCAACAGTCAAAGAAAATGCAAAATGCATAAAGCTTGTAACCCAAAGCATCCAGGAAATCCAGGACACAATGAGAAGACCAAACCTAAGGATTATAGGTATAGAAGAGAGTAAAGACTGACAACTTAAAGGGTCAGTAAATATCTTCAACAAAATTACAGAAGAAAACTTCCCTAACCTAAGAAAGAGATGCCCATGAACATACAAGAAGCCTGCAGAACTCCAAACAGACTGGACCAGACCAGAAAATCCTCCTGGCACACAATCAAAACACCAAATGCACTAAACAAAGAGAATATTAAAAGCAGTAAGGGAAAAATGTCAAGTAACTTTTAAAGGAAGACATATCAAAATTACCCCAGACTTCTCACCAGAGACCATGAAAGCTAGAAGATCATGGGCAGATCTAATACAGACCCTAAGAGAACACAAATGCCAGCTCAAACTACTATACCCAGCAAAACTCTCAATCACCATAGATGGAGAAACTAAGATATTCTATAATAAAGCCAAATTTACACAATATCTTTCCAGAAATTTAGCCCTACCAACGGTAATAGATGGAAACCGCCAACACAAGGAGGGAAACTACACCCTAGAAAAAGGAAGAAAGTAATGTTCTTCCAACAAACCCAAAAGAAGATAACCACACAAACAAAAATAACATCAAAACTTACAGAAAGCAACAATCACTATTCCTTAATATCTCTTAACATCAATGGACTCAATTTCCCAATAAAAAGACATAGACTATCAGAAATATTTTTCATGCAAATCTCCAATTTTATCAGATGTTTGTAGTTACTCTTTCAATTAATTTAGTAATTTTATGTCTATCATTTTATCTGCATTATTTTTCATGATAATCTTCAATTTTAATGTTTTCTATATATTTCTTCTATTTTACCAGAAGTGTTTTTGATGTAAATCCCTGATTTTATCACAAAATGTTTTTTAATTCCACCTTCAATTAATATAGAAAGGTTTTTTGTCTATCATTTTATCTGTATAATTTTCCATGATAACCTTCAATTTTATTATGTTTTTCTATATATTTCTTCAATTTTATCAGAAATATTTTCCATGTACATCTTCAACTTTATTGGAAATTGTTTATAAGTCCACTTTCAATCAACTTAGTAATACTTTTATGCTGCCATTATTATAATCTATATAAAAATTTCCATGATAATCTTTAATTTTAACATGTTTTCCTACATTTTCTACAATTTTATCAGAAATATTTTCCACATAAATATTCAAATCTATCATAAAATGTTTCTACTTCCTTTTTCAGTTTATTTAGCAATTTTTATGCCTACCCCATGACTTCAATTTTCCATGAAAATTGTCAATTTTAATGTGTTTTTATATATCTCTTCTATTTTATCAGAAATATATTCCATGCAAATCTTCAATTTTATCATAAAAAATTTTTACTTCCTTTTTCAATAAAAGAACATGCTTTTTAAAAAAAATTTTAAAAAAAGCTGACAGGAAAAAGTAACTTATAAAGATAGACCTATCAGAATTATATCAGAGTTCTCAATGGAAACACTAAAAGCCAGAAGATCTCAGGAAGATGTCATCCAGATGCTACGAGTACACAAAGGCCAGCCCAGACTACTATACCCAGCAAAACTCTCAATCACCATACATGGATAAAGCAAAATATTTTATGACAAAACCAAATTTAAATAATATCTTTCTACTAATCTAGCCCTACAGAGGATACTGGAAGGAAATCTTCAACACAAGGAGGGTAACTGTAGCTACCAGCAGCTACTAAGAACTGGGTTCCTGGAACAGAAGCTGAGAGATAGATGGGAAAGTGGCGAAAAGAAAGCCAGGATGAAGCCTGGCGTCTTGGCGCACGCCTGTAATCCCAGCACTTGGGAGGCAGAGGCAGGTGGATTTCTGAGTTCAAGGCCAGCCTGCTCTACAGAAGAGTGAGTCTCAGGACAGCCAGGGCTACACAGAGAAAGCCTGTCTCTAAAACAAAAACAAAAAGAAAGAAAGAAAGAAAGAAAGAAAGAAAGAAAGAAAGAAAGAAAGAAAGAAAGCCAGGATGACAGTTTACTGATCCAGGCCAAAGTTTAATGGAGGTCAGACCATTTAACAGTTTGGGCCAGCTTCTCCTCCCAGACTCCGGGGTGAGTTGCAGGGTACTGGCCTGGCTGTTCTTTGGGCATTGGCTCCACTGCTCAGGCAGCTGGGTGGGTCACCTGCTTAATTCAGGAATTTGTAGACCTGGAGGAACAAAGAAATTCACCTTCACTCTGAGCACTCCAACCTAGGTGGAGCAGAATCCTGTATAGCACAGGAATCCCTGCTCGACAAAGGCTGGGAGAGGAAGTTCACCTTGATCAATGTCAAGTTCCTACCAAGTGGCATGACACCCCAATATGGCTCTGTACATTTCCTCCCTTTTTATTAATTTGAAAATGAGGAGGTAGAAAACAAGTGGATAAACAGTCGTCATAAGCCTTAACCACGGAGGGTAAACAGTGACTGTAATTCCTTTTAAATATTATATGAAGTCTTTTGCAGAGGAAGGGTAATAGGTTCCCTTATTATTTTAAGGACAGCCTATCGATGACGTCAACCCTTATGCAATCAGGTGTGCTTCCTGGGAACTCAGAGCCAGAAAATATCCTTTCTTTGCGGTGCTTTGCCTCACACCTCTCACTGGTGCCCATGTCTGCTCACAAGCAGATACACATAGATCTGAGTTCTATGTGGCTCCTAAAAGGAGATCCACTTGTATAAGTTTTGAAGCCAGTGGGTCTGCAAGTGTCTTTAACAGACACAGGATTTTTCAATCCAGGTGAGCCTGGGTGGAGACAGGCAGTCTGCTTAACAAACAAGGTCAAGAGTTAAAGGTGAAAAGCTGGGCAGTGGTGGTGCACACCTGTAATCACAGAACTCTGGGAGGCAGAGGCAGGCAGATTTCTGAGTTCGAGGCCAGCCTGGTCTACAGAGAGAGTTCCAGGACAGCCAGGACTATAAAGAGAAACCCTGTCTCGGAAAAAAAAATCCACCCCCCCCCAGAAAACAACAACAACAACAACAACAACAACAACAACAACAAAACAAAAAACAAAAGCAAAGCAAAACAAAAAAAGGTGGAACTGGATTAACTTGTCTGGTTATCTGAGTTATCCAATTCAGTTGTAAATTAGCAGTTTAAAAGACACAAAGCCTGGCCTCTAGGGTGGGAGAGGTAGCCTAGAGAATCAAGAGGTAAGCTGTTACTTCTCAGGAAAAGTGGAGAATTATATTTGAAATTAACTCAACTGGCTGAAGAAGATTGTTAGCCATCTTCATAATTGGAATCTCCAATACTGGATTTATTTCTAGACCAGTCTATGATTGAGTCAGTTGATCATATTAAAGGAAATAGAAGTCATTATAAATCCTCATTAGATTAATTTTTTTCTAAGATAGTTTAACAGTCTCCATGTTCTGTCCCACAAAGTCTAAAAGCTTAAAACAAGGCAATTTATCTACTCTGGGACATTTGACAATTAAGGTATGTCAAGAATATATACCCAATATAGCTCTTATGTTACCATTGTCTGGGCACTCAGCAGGCCCATAATCAGCATATCTTCAGGATGCCGCACCAATCACTCTGGCAGCTAGCATGCTTCTGAAGCATTCTGTGGAAAAATCATGAACATGCCTTCTTCCTGAATATTAAGTCAGGATCTTGGCATACGTCAATAGGTGAATTCCTATATCTCACCTAGGCATGAACATGCCTAGATAGAGGATGCCATATACACTCAGCAAGGAGTTCCTTGGTATACAAATTTTAAAATTTTCTTAAAAATATACAAGCATAACTTAAATAATATGCATGTGTATACTATTTCCCCTCTCTTTTCCTTTTAAGAAGATAGTGTTTTAAAATTTTTTTATATTACCTCATCTTTGAGAATATTAAAGAATTAAATTGTCAAAGACATCTCAAATGTTTGATAACTATTACTCATTAAATAGCCAGATCCATGGTCTGTTTTAATTTAAGGTGGAATACCAAGCATATACAATAATATAGGCAATAATTATGTAAGTATAGAATAAACATAGCATTTTTAGTTACTTTTCCTGTTAAAACAGTTGCAACTAGAAAGCCTAAAAATGAATCATTAGTCACATGCACATATTTTAATTTTCTAAATTAGAAATATGAGTCTCGTTATCTGTAATAATTAATTATGTAATCTAGAATAAACACCAATATGTGGTAGAGGTAGAGGTAGAGGTAGAGGTAGAAGAAGACCTCAGGAAATGGAAAAATATTTCATGCTCTTGGATTGGCAGGATCAATATAGTAAAAATGGCCATCTTGCCAAAAGCAATCTACAGATTCAATGCAATCCCCATCAAAATCCCAAATCAATTCTTCATAGATCTAGAAAGAGCAATTCTCAAATTCATCTGGAGCAACAAAAAACCCAGGATAGCTAAAACTATTCTCAACAAGGACTTCTGGGGGAATCAATATCCCTGACCTCAAGCAGTACTACAGAGCAATTGTGTTAAAAACTGCATGGTATTGGTACAGCGACAGGCAAGTAGATCAATGGAATAGAATTGAAGATCCAGAAATGAACCCACAGAGTTATGGTCACTTGATCTTTGATAAAGGAGCTACAACAATCCAGTGGAAAAAAGATAGCCTTTTCAACAAATGGTGCTGGTTCAACTGGAGGTCAACATGCAGAAGAATGCGATTGATCCACTCTTATCTCCTTGCACTAAGATACACCCCAAGTGGATCAAGGACCTCCACATAAAACCAGACACACTGAAACTAATAGAAAAGAAACTGGGGAAGACACTGGAGGACATGGGCACAGGGGGGAAGTTCCTGAATAGAACATCAATAGCTTACGCACTAAGATCAAGAATTGACAAATGAGACCTCTTAAAATTACATAGTTTCTGTAAGGCAAAAGACACTGTCAGAAGGACAAAACAGCAACCAACAAATTGGGAAAAGATCTTCACCAACCCCACATCCAACAGAGGGCTAATATCCAATATATACAAAGAACTCAAGAAGTAAGACCCCAAAGAACCAAATAACCCTATTAAAAAATGGGGTACAGAGGTAAACAAGGAATTTGCACCAGAAGAAATTTAGATGGCTGAGAAGCACCTTAGGAGATGTTCAACATCATTAGTTATCAGGGAAATGCAAATCAAAACAACCCTGAGATTTCACCTCACACCAGTCAAAATGGCTAAGATTAAAAACTCAAGAAACAACAGGTGCTGGCAAGGATGTGGAGAAAGAGGATCACTCCTCCATTGTTGGTGGGATTGCAAGATGGTACAACCACTCTGGAAATCAGTCTGGCAGCTCCTCAGAAAATTGGGCATGATACTTCCAGAGGACCCTGTCATACCACTCCTGGGCATATACCCAGAGGATTCCCCTGCATGCAATAAAGACACATGCTCCACTATGTTCATAGCAGCCTTATTTATAATAGCCCGAAGCTGGAAAGAACCCAGATATCCCTCAACGGAGGAATGGATACAGAAAATGTGGTATATTTATACAATGGAATACTACTCAGCAATTAAAAATAATGAATTCATGCAATTTGTAGGCAAATGCTTGGATCTGGAAAATATCATCCTAAGTGAGTCAACCCAATCACAAAGGAATTCACATGAATTACAATCACTGATTAGTGGATATTAATGAGCCCAGAAGTTCTGAATACTCAAGACACAATTAGCTAAGCAAAAGATTCCCAAGAAAAGGGATGGAGAGATCCTGGTCTGGAAAAGACTAAATCCGGTTTTGTAGGAGAGTACCAGAACAGAGAAATGGTGGAGGGGGGGTGATTGGGGAATGAGGGCAGAAGAGGACTCATGAAACATATGGTGAGGGGGGGAACTGGAAAGGGGAAAGCCTTTGGAAAGTAAACAAAGAATATAGAAAATAAATTATATATATATATATATATGAGTCTCATTTATCTGTAATAATTAATTATGTCATCTAGAATAAATACCAATATGTGGTAGAGGTAGAAATTGAGGACACTAAGAACAAGTCTTTATAATTTGATGTGCACAAAAAATATAAAATTATTTTTTATGCCATTACCCTTTTGATGATATAAAGAATATGCTTGTATGGCCAATTGTTTCTATATAGTCTGCCTGGGACACAAATTTCATGTGCCTTGCCTTAAGGGGTCTTGTCCAGGCACCTTTATAAAAATTAATTATATATAAGTATACTGTAGCTGTCTTCTGACACGCAAAAAGAGAGCATCAGATCTCATCCCAGGTGGTTGTGAGCCACCATAGGATTGCTGGGAATGAACTCTTATATTTTTGCTCATGAGCCTAGTCTTTAATCACCAAGCCACCTCTCTAGCCCCTGGATTAGCTCTCAAATATCCAGGACAGTCATTTAAAGAACATATCTTTTTTAACTTGAATTACGTTTGCATAAATAATTTAAGAATCAGCAGTATCAAAAAAGGAATAATTTTAAGCAATTGTAAACCATGATATATATATATATATATATATATATATATATATATATATATATACACATGTGTGTGTGTGTGTGTGTGTATATATATGCTATTATTAAAAGCTTGATTTTTTAAATTTTATTTTCTATATTCTTTGTTTACATTCCAAAGGCTTTTCCCTTTCCCACTTCCCCCCTCACCATGTGTCCCATAAGTCCTCCCACCCCCACCCCCACCCTGTGCACATTCCCCAATCACCCCCAACTCTTTCTCTGTTCTGGTACTCACCTGCAAAACTGGAACCAGTCTTGTCTGGACCAGTGTCCTCTCATTCCTTCTTCTTGGGAATCTTTTGATTTGCTAATTGTGCCTTGGGTATTCAGAGCTTCTGGGCTCATTAATATCCACTTATCAGTGATTGCATTTCATGTGTATTCTTTTGTGATTGGGTTAACTCACTTAGGATGATATTTTCCAGATCCAAGCATTTGCCTACAAATTGCATGAATTCATTATTTTTAATTGATGAGTAGTATTCCATTGTATAAATATACCACATTTTCTGTATCCATTCCTCCTTTGAGGGACATCTGGGCTCCTTCCAGCTTCTGGCTATTATAAATAAGGCTGCTATGAACATAGTGGAGCATGTGTCTTTATTGCATGCAGGTGAATCCTCTGGGTATATGCCCAGGAGTGGTATGACAGGGTTCTCTGGGAGTGTCATGCCCAATTTTCTGAGGAGCCGCCAGACTGATTTCCAGAGCGGTTGTACCATCTTCAGCACCCAAGTCAATTATCTGTGCTGAAGCAGGGGGAAACTCAAAAGAATAAGCATGTGATCCAATTACATGAGCTTCACTCTCACAGTAGATGTAGTCTTTATAGGATGTATGCATAGAAATATAAAATCAGATTGCAACAAATTATCTTTTGGATAATAATTATTAATTTTGCCTAAAAAGGCTTGCCAATGTAATAGATTAACCATCAATAATAATCAATTTGATTGCTGTTTTAAATAAGGAACAAACATTTTATCAGGCTCTTAAAACATTCCTTTTAAAATATTTTTAAAATTTTATCTTACAACACTTTATTAACACACCAATATATTTATCAGAGTGTGTTAAAACTTTACATGGAGATGAGAAAAGGTGATTTTACATTAATGTTCCCTTTGCCAAGGAATGGCAGTGAACATATATCATAAACAAATGATTATAGTAGCCTTCTCTACTATCTGTAAAGTTATTTGTCCTTTGCCAGTTAAATTATATCTACCTTGAAAACAGAGTTTTAAGTCCTCCAGTGGCCAGCTTAAGATGAGGTTAATATAAGATAAAGCTGAGGCAGCTGCCATATTGCCTGCAGCTTCCCGCCCAGCTGGTGGTGGGGAAGCTGGAGTGTCACCCAGCGTGCCAGGTGCTCAGAACCATCCGGCGGCGGCGGCAGAACCAGGTACCAGAGACAGCCCGAGCTTAAGACCTTCGGGGACTCAGGCCTGGAGTGGGAGTTGGGCACAGAATAGCGGGTGCACTCTGCACTCGCGGGGCGGACCCCGAGCTCCCTGCAGGCAGCTGCCATATTGCCTGCAGCTTCCTGTCCAGATGGTGGTGAGGAAGCCGGAGTCAGCCAGTGTGCCAGGTGCCCAGACCCAGCCAGAGGCCGAACCAGCCTCCCATCCAGCCAGTGGCAGGGAAGCTGGAAACCGGACCCAGCCAGCTTCCCAGCAGCTTGGGACCAGCAGGTGGAACCAGATAACTGAGATATCCCAACTTTAAGACCCCTGGGGAAACAGGATATCAGACAGCAAACCCTGAGCAGGAGCAGTGCAGAGCAGCCGTCCAACAGGCGGAACCAAATACCTGGGATATCCTGAGTTTAAGACCTCGGGGGACTCAGGCCACCTGTCAGCAATCTGTGAGCAAGACCCCCGCAGGACAGTGATTCAGGTATCCCAGTCGCTGGGAAATAGCCTTACAACCCCACAGGAGGGTCAAGCACCAGCTAGTATCTACAGGACCAACTAACACCAGAGTTAACCAGATGGCAAAAGGCAAACATAAGATCGCTACTAACAAAAATCAAGGCAATATGGCGGCATCCGAACCCAGTTTCCCAACAGCAATAAATATTGGATACCCCGAAACACCAGAAAAACAAGACTCAGATCTAAAATCACTGGTCAGGATGCTGATAGAGGAACACTTAGATAAATCTCTTAAAGTAATACATGAGAAAATAGATCAAAAGCTAGAAGCCATTGCAAGACAAACACAATTAAATCCCAGATATCTCAACACACCAGAAAAACAAGACTCAGATCTAAAATCACTGGTAAAGATGCAGATTGAGGATCACTTAGATAAATTTCTTAAAGTAATAGAGGAGAAAATAGATCAAAAACTAGAAGCCCATACAAGGCAGACACAAAAATCACTTAAAGAAATCCAGGAGAATATAGAGCAAAAAATGAATCCCAATAAGGGGGAGAAACAAAAATCACCTAAAGAAATACAAGAGAACATGGGTCAACGAGTAGAAGTCATAAAGGAGGAAACACAAAAATCCCTTAAAGAATTACAGGAAAACACAAACAAGCAACTGAAAGATTTGAGCAAAACCATACAAAATCTAAAAACAGAAGTAGAAACAACTAAGCAATCGCAAAGGGAGACAATGTTGGAGATAGAAAACCTTGGGAAGAAATCAGGAGTCATAGATGCAAACATCAACAATAGAATACAAGAGATAGAAGACAGAATCTCAGATGCTGAAGATACCATAGGAACCATGGATTCAACAATTAAAGAAAATGCAAAATGCAAAAAGCTGGTAACCCAAAACATTCAGGAAATCCAGGACACAATGAGAAGACCAAACCTAAGGATTATAGGGATAGATGAGAATGAAGATCTACAACTTAAAGGGCCAACAAATATCTTCTACAAAATTATAGAAGAAAATTTCCCCAACCTAAAGAGAGAGATGCCCATGAATATACAAGAAGCCTATAGAACCCCAAACAGACTGGACCAGAACAGAAATACTTCCCGTCACATAATAATCAAAACCCCAAATGTACTAAACAAAGAAAGAATATTAAAGGCAGTAAGAGAAAAAGGACAAGTAACATATAAAGGAAGACCTATCAGAATTACACCAGACTTCTCACCTGAGACCATGAAAGCTAGAAGATCCTGGGCAGACCTCATGCAGACCCTAAGAGAACACAAACTTCAGCCAAGCCTACTATACCCAGCAAAACTCTCAATTGCCATAGATGGGGAAACCAAGATATTCCACGACAAAACCAAATTTGCAAGATACTTATCTACAAACCCAGCCCTACAAAGGATAATAGGGGAAAAATACCAACACAAGGGGGGAAACAACACCCCAGAAGAAACAAGATAAAAACCCCATCTCATCCAACCCAAAAGAAGAGAACCACTCAAATACAAATAATAATAATTCCCAAAATGTCAGGAAGTAATAATTACTATTCCTTAATATCTCTTAATATCAATGGACTCAATTCCCCAATCAAAAGACACAGACTAACAGACTGGATACGGAAACAGGACCCTACATTTTGCTGCATACAGGAAACACATCTCAGTGTCAAAGACAAACACCACCTTAGAGTAAAAGGCTGGAAGACAGTTCTACAAGCAAATGGTCCCAGGAAACAAGCTGGAGTAGCCATTCTAATATCAGATAAAATCGACTTTCAACCTAAAGTCATCAAAAGAGACACAGAAGGTCACTTCCTGCTTGTCAAAGGGAAAATCCACCAAGAAGAATTCTCAATACTGAACATCTATGCGCCAAATGCAAGGGCACCCTCATTCGTAAAAGAAACTTTACTAAAGCTTAAAGCACACATCGCACCTAACACAATGATTGTAGGTGACTTCAACACTCCACTCTCCTCAATGGACCGATCAGGAAAGCAGAAACTAAACAGGGACACAGTGAAACTAATTGAAGCTTTGGACCAATTGGATTTAACAGATATATATAGAACATTCCATCCTAAAACAAAAGAGTATATCTTTTTCTCAGCACCGCACGGTACCTTCTCAAAAATTGATCATATAATTGGTCACAAGACAGACCTCAACAAATACAAGAAGACCGAACTAATCCCATGTCTCCTATCGGATCACTATGGAGTAAAAGTGGTCTTCAATAGCAAGAAGAACAACAGAAAGCCCACATACACATGGAAACTGAACAATACTCTACTCAATGACACCCTGGTCAAGGAAGAAATAAAGAAAGAAATCAAAGACTTTTTAGACTTCAATGAAAATGAAGGTATGACCTACCAAAATCTCTGGGATACAATGAAAGCAGTGCTAAGAGGAAAACTCATAGCCCTGAGTGCCTCCAAAAAGAAACTGAAAAGAGCATACACTAGCAACTTAACAGCACACCTGAAGGCGCTGGAACAAAAAGAAGCTAACTCACCCAGGAGGAGTAGAAGAGAGGAAATCATCAAACTAAGGGCTGAAATCAATCAAGCAGAAACAAAGAGAACCATACAAAGAATCAACAAAACCAAGAGCTGGTTCTTCGAGAAAATCAACAAGATAGATAAACCCTTAGCTAGACTAACCAAAGGGCACAGAGATAGTATCCAAATTAACAAAATTAAAAATGAAAAGGGGGATATAACAACAGAAACAGAGGAAATTCAAAAGATCATCAGATCCTACTACAAAGGCCTATACTCAAAACAACTGGAGAATCTGGAGGAAATGGACAATTTCCTAGACAGGTACCAAATACCAAAATTAAATCAGCATCAAGTAGACCAGCTAAACAGTCCCATAACCCTTAAAGAAATAGAAGAGGTTATAGAAAGCCTCCCAACCAAAAAAAGTACGGGACCAGATGGTTTTAGTGCAGAATTCTACCAGACCTTCAAAGAAGACTTAACACCAATACTCTTCAAACTATTCCACAAAATACAGACAGAAGGGACACTGCCCAACTCGTTCTTCGAAACCACAATTATGCTGATACCTAAACCACAAAAAGATCCAACAAAGAAAGAGAACTACAGGCCAATTTCTCTTATGAATATAGATGCAAAAATACTAAATAAAATTCTTGCCAACCGAATCCAAGAGCATATCAAAACGATCATTCACCATGATCAAGTAGGCTTCATTCCAGGAATGCAGGGATGGTTCAATATACGGAAATCCATCAATGTAATCCACTACATAAACAAACTAAAAGAAAAAAAACCACATGGTCATCTCATTAGATGCTGAAAAAGCTTTTGACAAAATTCAGCATCCTTTCATGCTAAAAGTCTTGGAAAGAGCAGGAATTCAAGGCCCATACCTAAACATAGTAAAAGCAATTTACAGCAAACCAGTAGCCAACATCAAAATAAATGGAGAGAAACTTGAAGCAATTCCACTAAAATCAGGAACTAGACAAGGCTGTCCTCTCTCTCCATATCTTTTCAATATAGTACTTGAAGTTCTAGCGAGAGCAATCAGACAACATAAGGAAGTCAAAGGGATACAAATTGGAAAGGAAGAAGTCAAAGTATCATTATTTGCAGATGATATGATAGTCTACTTAAGCGATCCAAAAAACTCCACCAGAGAACTTCTACAGCTGATAAACAACTTCAGCAACGTGGCTGGTTATAAAATTAACTCAAGCAAATCAGTCGCCTTCTTGTACTCAAAGGACAAGCAGGCTGAGAAAGAAGTTAGGGAAATAACACCCTTCACAATAGCCACAAACAACATAAAGTACCTTGGCGTAACTCTAACCAAACAAGTGAAAGATCTGTATGACAGGAACTTCAAGTCCCTGAAGAAAGAAATCGAAGAAGACCTCAGGAGATGGAAAAATATTTCTTGCTCCTGGATTGGCAGGATCAATATAGTAAAAATGGCCATCTTGCCAAAAGCAATATACAGATTCAATGCAATCCCCATCAAAATCCCAAATCAATTCTTCATAGATCTAGAAAGAGCAATTCTCAAATTCATCTGGAGCAACAAAAAACCCAGGATAGCTAAAACTATTCTTAACAATAAAAGGACTTCTGGGGGAATCAATATCCCTGACCTCAAGCAGTACTACAGAGCAATTGTGTTAAAAACTGCATGGTATTGGTACAGCAACAGGCAGGTAGATCAATGGAATAGGATTGAAGACCCAGAGGTTAACCCACAGACTTATGGTCACTTGATCTTTGATAAAGGAGCCACAACCATCAGGTGGAAAAAAGATAGCCTTTTCAACAAATGGTGCTGGTTCAACTGGAGGTCAACATGCAGAAGAATGCAAATTGACCCACTCTTATCTCCTTGCACTAAGATCAACTCCAAGTGGATCAAGGACCTCCACATAAAACCAGACACACTGAAACTATTAGAAAAGAAACTTGGGAAGACCCTGGAGGTCATGGGCACAGGGGTAAAGTTCCTGAACAGAACACCAATAGCTTATGCTCTAAGATCAAGAATTGACAAATGGGACCTCATAAAATTACAAAGTTTCTGTAAGGCAAAGGACACTGTCAGAAGGACAAAACGGCAACCAACAACGTGGGAAATGATCTTCACCAACCCCACATCCGACAGAGGGCTAATATCCAATATATACAAAGAACTCAAGAAGTTAGACCCCAAAGAACCAAATAACCCTATCAAAAAATGGGGTACAGAGCTAAACAAAGAATATTCACCAGAAGAAATTCGGATGGCCGAGAAACACCTTAAGAGATGTTCAACATCATTAGTCATCAGGGAAATGCAAATCAAAACAACCCTGAGATTCCACCTCACTCCAGTCAGAATGGCTAAGATTAAAAACTCGAGAGACAACAAGTGCTGGCGAGGATGTGGAGAAAGAGGAACACTCCTCCACTGTTGGTGGGATTGCAAAATGGTAAAACCACTCTGGAAATCAGTCTGGCGGTTCCTCAGAAAATTGGGCATGCCACTCCCAGAGGACCCTGGCATACCTCTCCTGGGCATATACCCAGAGGATTCCTCTGCATACAACAAAGACACATACTCCACTATGTTTATAGCAGCCTTGTTTATAATAGCCAGAAATTGGAAGGAGCCCAGATATCCCTCAAAGGAGGAATGGATACAGAAAATGTGGTATATTTATACAATGGAGTACTACTCAGCAATTAAAAATAATGAATTCATGCAATTTGTAGGTAAATGGTTAGATCTGGAAACTATCATCCTAAGTGAGCTAACCCAATCACAAAAGAATACACACGAAATGCAATCACTGATAAGTGGATATTAATGAGCCCAGAAGCCCTAAATACTCAAGGCACAATTAGCAAGTCAAATGACTCTCAAGAAGAAAAAAAGGAGAGGACCCTGGGCCTGTAAAGATTGGATCCAGTACTGTAGACCCAGAACAGTGAAATCGTGGGGGGGGGGGGAAAGAGTGGGGAATAGCATGGGGGGGGAGAGGAATTACGGGACATATGGTGGGGGGTAACTGGGAAAGGGGGAAGCCTTTGGAATGTAAACAAAGAATATAGAAAATAAAAAAATAAATTAAAAAAAATAATAAGATAAAGCCAATTAACACATCCTAACAACCTTTGAAAATCATTTACTTAAAAAATTTAAAAACCCATAGTTAAAAGCAAAGGCCAGTAATAAAATTCCATGAACAAGATACACTGAAAAATTTAAGATCCTAGCTTCTTGTATTGAAGCAGAGACAAAACATTTTTTTTCTCATATAAGGTAAGGCTACTAGCCATTCCTTAAGGAGAAAAAACCTTCTAATTAAATTCCTTTATTGTTTCTTTAAAGTTAGCTCGTAGAAGCAAGTGTTTTTATAATTATCCGAATGTAAAGCAAAACACAACCCTTTAAATTTATAATAATTTTGTATGGAGTAGGCAGGCCAAATTTTAATGCCTTCATAAGTTCTACATAGCCTTATTAACCTTTTATAAGTTTGAACTGCATTTTGAACCACACCTGGATAAGTCTGTCAAGAATGTTCTTTTGGCTAAACACTCTCTAGGTGGAGTCTGCAAGACAAAAGCAGTTCCTCAAAATCTTCCATTGAGGAAGCTCTGAGCTTTGCACTAACTCAAATGTAATTTTTTTTCTAATCTGTCCAAAACCTACCTGTCCTGCAAGGACATTGTATGAGGTTTCTCAAATGTTAATAACTTCTAATCTGAGCCTATTGTCTAAGACCAGACCCAAACCCACCTGTCCTGCAAGGACATTGTATGAGGGTAGAATAACAAAAGGAACCTATAATTTTAGGGTTCCTGGAAAAATTATACTAGCTGTGTTTTGGTAGTCAAAGGGGCCTCTTTGATACCAAATAAATTCCCACTGAGATCTCTCTTTTAATCCTGGGGGTGGGGTTAAATTTTGCTTTTACCACTGTAGCCAATAAACTTGTGAAAAAGTGGCAATAGGCCTATAATGGCCACAGCTGTATCACTCTTAAAATTATCTTAATTACAAAAAATGTTAAGAATCATGAGCCTTTAACCAGACTGCAAATTGCAGCCAATGGCACACTGGCAATTTTTATTGTAACTCTTAATTTTCTCTTGCAAATATTAGAGCATAAATACAATTTTGGAAAGTCAAGCCAATTTTAAATCATCTATTTTCTTTAAAATCCATGGCAAATGCATTAATTTCACACCACAAAGTTGTCTGACAGTTCTAATGTTCAACAGTATGACAGTGTAACTTATTAAAAAGACATTATTTTAAATCTTATTCCTTTCAAGTTTGATTTCTAGGATAAGATTCACATAAAACATGATGCCAATTTAGAAGCATCTTAGAGGCCTGTATTTCCTGAGTTGCATCATGTTGTTTAAGATGGCTACAACCCTGAACTACCAGTTTTAAACTAACTTCTGTTACCAACATTATACCTTTTAAATCATGTCCAATGCCTTATAAGCCAATACTCTATATAGTCAAGACATGCAAAACATACTTATACCTTTAAGACCAATTTTAAACAAGAATAAAGTGATTACACGAATCTCATAAACTTAAACCAAACAAAGTTTCCTTTTTCTAGCTTTAATTTCGAGAGAATAAAAAGCACTTTGAACCAAAAACCACAATTGTAGAGCTTTTCCTTTAGGAGAAACAACCATTAATCCACTTGTCCTATACTTGAGGCTGCTGGCCCTTTAAGAAGCCGTTTTTCCCCCAGCCATGCTTGACTCTCAGTTGAGTGTGCGGCACAGCTTTAAATCAGCCTCCGCTGTACAAATTGCTGCCAGATCAAGAGATAGACCACCAGCAGATGAAATCCTTACCAATTTTTCTTTTTAACATGAAACAAATAACTCATTCAAACAAAGATATGAAGAGGACACAAATGTGCACGAAGAGGACACAAATGTCCTCGTAGACACAGTGTACACCGAGGAAAAACAATGATACACAGAAAGGGAAGTGCACTTGTTATATAATTACATCCATTTTCCTTCTCTCTCTCATTTTTCATACTTTCTTGAAGCAGCTCTTGGAGGCTGTGGATATATGCCTATTTTTAAACCCTTTTCTTTTTGCCTGAATTAGCTCTTAAAGGCTGTGGACAAATGCCTATAAAGTTCCTGCCCCATTTTCCACTGTCTCCTCCTAAGCGGTTTCAGTGTTGGGTCAAAGATGCTTCACTTAGTCGGTATCCTTTTCGCACCTATACTTGCTCACTGTGCAGGATACCATCTTTTTCTGTTTTCTGTGAACCTTCGGGAAGACAGGGTCACCTCAGGAGATCTTCTCAAGTCCAGCCCCGCATTCAGGAGCCATTCTATAGCTGCAGGAAGCTACTGCAACCTGGGTTCCTGGAACAGAAGCTGAGAGATAAATGGGGAAGCAGTGAAAAGAAACAAGCGCCAGGACTACAGATCAAGGCTAAAGTTTAATGAAGATCAGGTCATTTAACAGTTTGGGCGAGCCCCTCCTCCCAGATTCTGGGGTGAGTTCCTGGGAACTGGCCTGGCTGTTCTTTGTGCATTGGCTCCACTGCTCAGGCAGCTGGGTGGATCACCTGCTTAATTCAGGAATTTGTAGACCTGGAGGAACAAAGAACTTCACCTTCACTCTGAGCACTCTAACCTAGGTGGATCAAGATCCTGAATAGCACAGGAATCCCTGCTCAGCAAAGGCTGGGAGAGGAAGTTCACCTTGATCAATGTTGAGTTCCTACCAAGTGGCATGACACCCCATATTGCTCTATACAGGTAACTACACCCAAGAAAACACAAGAAATAAAACACTTCAAAACAACCCCCCAAAAGAGAATCAAACACACATAATATTATCTCCAACAACAAAAATAACAGGAACTAACAATCATGAGGGAAATGCAAATCAAAATGATGCTGAGATTCTGCCTTATACCAATCAGAATGGCTAAGATCAAGATCAAAAACTCAAGTGGCAGCACATGCTGGTATGGATGTGGAGAAAAAGGAAGAGCCCTCGATGTCTGATGTATTTGTGAACTGGTACAACCACTCTGAAAATAAATCTGGCTGTCCACAGAAAATTGGAAATAGTTCTACTGATGACCCAGCTATATGGCCATATACCCAAAAGATGCTCCACCATACCACAAGGACACATGCTCCACTATGTCCACAGCAGCCTTACTTGTAATAGCCAGAAACTGGAAACCACCTAGATGATGATTCACTGAAGAATGGATACAGAAAATGTAGTTCATTTACACAATGGAATACTACTCAGCTCTTAAAAATCAAAGATATTATGAATTTTGCTGGCAAATGGTTGGAAGTAGAATGTATCATCCTGAGCCAGGTAACCCAAACACTGAAGAACATGCATGGTATGTGCTTACTGATAAGTGTGTACTAGCCAAAGAATACAGAATACCTAGATACAACCCACAGACCATATAAAATGTTTTAATCCCCTATAGAAGGGGGAACAAAATAATCAAGGAAGGGAGAGGGAGGGAAGGATCTGGGTGGAGAGGCAAGCAGGAAGGGAAAAGAACAGAATCAGATATGGAGGGGAGCAGGAGAGAAGCCCAGAGGGTCAGGAGAATGAATAGAAATCCATGGCTTCTGTAGGTGGGAGGTGGGGGGAATCCTCTAGAAAATTCCAGAGACCTGGGATATGAGAGACTCCCAAGACACAATGGGGGTGACAGTAACCAAAATTCCCAACAGTGGAGAGAAGGTATTAAGAGTCCACATCTAGTATGTAGACAGGGACAAGTGGAGGGAAGGGGGATACTAACCCACTGTCAAAACTCTGACGCAAAATTGTTCCTGCCTAAAAGAAATGCAGGGACAAAAATTGAGAAGAAACTGAAGGAAAGGCTGCCCAGTGACTGGCCCAACTTGGGATCCATCTTATGGAGGGCACCAAGAACTTGATGCTATGATGTGCTTATAGACAGGAGCTGTCCTCTGAGAGACCCTACCAGCAGTTGACTGAGAAGATGCAGATACTTATACCCAAGCATTGGACTGAAGTCAGGGACCCCCTCAGAGGAATTAGGGGAAGGACAGAAGGAGAAGAAGGAGAGGGCAACCTCATAGGAAGCCCAGTAGTCTCAATTAACCCAGACCCCTGAGAGCTCCCAGAGACTGAGCCACCTACTAGGCAGCATACACCAGTTGGTCAAAGGCCCCTGGCACATACACAGCAGAGGTCTGTCTGGTCTAGGCTCAGTGGATGGAGATAAGCTTAAGGCCCCAGAGAAGGGAAATGCTGGGAAGAGCACACCCCTGGGAGGTAAGGCAGATGGAAATGGGATGAGAAACTGTGGGAGGGGAGACTGGGAGGGGCAGTGGCTGGAATGTAAATAAATAAAATAATTATTAAAATTTTTTAAAAAAGAAGAGCAATATATTTTTTTGTGTAAGGAAACACTCTCCTGAAGTTCAGGAACTAGACATTATCGGTAACCTGTTTATCACGGCAGGGTTAGGCACCCTAATTTGTGACTTTTTTTTCCCCTTCACACTTGTGTCTTTTTGTCTTACACTATTTTTATCTTCACCTTCTTAATTCTTATCCCCAGAAACTAGAGAGCTTTGATAGCATACACAGGAAAAGAACTTCAGTTCAGAGCTTATATTTTAATTATAAAAGAAAAGCCTTGCCTATTATATTTACTATTAACTAAGAAGCACATTTGATTCTAATTTCAGCTTCACATCATATAATGTGAACACAGTTTTTTATGACTAGAATGGAACTTTGTTGTTAAAACATCTCCCACATCTGAAACCTGAGATTTTAAATATTTACTGAATGCCTCTTCTAGTGACAGATGAACAATGTGTCCATTGTTGAGTACCACAAGTTGTTTCTTCCATTCTCACAGGAGTCAATGCTCTCTGTACACAACAGTAAACACTTCAAATACCTTGAAAGAATGTCTTTCTAGCTACTTCTATTTGAAACCTTAATTCATTATCCAGTCCTCAGCCCTACAGCACAAAAGGCAACAGTTTTGTTGTAGAAGAAAATGGACCTTAACCATCTCTTTGGTGGAAAAGTATAGTGAGGCAGAATGAGAAAAAAAATCCCAGAAAAATGGTGGGCAGAAATCCAATATTGACATTTGTTTTGTTTTTCTGTACTCCACAGAAATAATTAACTTAATATCTATACATTAATATAATGTAAATTGATCAAATTCACTTTCATTCCCTATCTCCAGTTCCTCTCCTATCCCCCTGCCATGTCCCTCCTCACTTCATCTTTCTCTCTTTTTCTTTATTTTTCCTTTGTTACTATCCTTCTCCATCCCCTGTACAGCTGCAGGACTCTTAAAGGTACTCATACAGCCAGAAATTCATTTATGGGTTTCTTCCGTCTTCCTTCTCTTTCAGTCACACAAAGGCCTGTTCCTTTCCATATTTAATTTAATCATATATTCTTTGAACTTCCTATCATTAGCCAATATGTACCCGTGGAAGAATTCCATCTGTAGACACTAAATTCCCACCACTATTACTGATGCCAAGATGTGCTGACAGACAGGAGTCTAGTATGGCTGTCCTCTGAGAGGCTCAGTTAGCACCTAAGACAGGTACAGATACTCATAGCCAACCAGTGACATATTTGAAGGAAGGGCTGAAGGAACTGAAGGGGATTGCAGCCCAATAGGAAGAACAGCAATATCAACTAACTGGACCCCTCAGAGCTCCAGAGACCAAACCACCAACCAACAAGTATACATGGGCCGGTATTCTCTAGTATACCATGATTTTATCCTACACTTCAGTTGTGAGCTCAATCCACATGTTCTGGTATAGTCTTCCCTAACTACCCCCAACATTCTTTAGCATTAGCTGTTATGACTTGAATATGAAGTGTCACCTAAAAAGCTCATGTCTTCAAGACTTGGTCCTCTAGAGAAGCTGTTAGATCATCAGAGATCTGATCCAGTCAACAGACTAATCCAGTTTTCATTCTTAACATTATTAACTTGATGAGATCTTGAATCATCTATGAGACAAGTCTGTACTACACATGTAAACAATTAGCTAGTTTAGGTTAGAATCTGACCATGACTGATTATTTTGGTTGATTTAATTCAAGTGAGAAGATTCACCCTAAACAGTGGGTGGTACCATTCCCTTGGATTTTGATCTGTGGGGCAGTGGACTGTGAGAGAAAGCCTGATCCTTGGTTAAGCTAAAGGCTTTATGCCCCGGAGACCCTGAAGGGACAGTAGGAGCTTCATCTGCTCCACTCACTAGGCCCCTGTCACATAGGTAAGATTCGCTCATAGATTTGTGGCCATTGGTCACATCAGAATCTGTTGCCTATGGATCCCTTGCCAATAAATGGACTGCCTCATCTATCCTCAGTGGGATAGGATGGACCTAGTCCTGTAATGACTGTATGTACAGGGGTTTGGGAAAATAGGGAGGAGTATTTGATACTCAGAGGAGGGCTCCCCCTTCTCAGAGGAAAATGGGAGAGTGGAGTGGGTGAAATATCTCTACAAGGTGGGTATTGGGAAGAGACAAAGGCTGACATTGGGAAGTGAATAAATGAGTAAAATCTTAAAATGTATCCAGTGTTAGAGCCCAGCCTACTTTGTTTGATAGCATTTCTGGACTGGTGGATTTGGGCTGTGTAAGAACACTAGCTGATGGAGAACAAGTGCGGGAGGAACCAGTAATTCTCTGAGGTTTCTACTTCTAGCTCCTGCCTTGTGTGTGCCTCAGTCTTCTCTCAGTGGTGAACTGTGACCAGGAAGCATAAAATTAAATGACTCCTGTGCCCACCCCAGAGGAGATATATCTAACCATGACTATTTAAGGCTTAAAACATTCTGATTCTTATCATTGACCATGGAACTAAAGTTTATAATAATTTATAAATAAAACTCTATTGCTTATTTATAATGCAGTATCTGCATATCCCATAAGACAATCATGAAACTCTTGCATACCTATGATCATCTTAAATTCAGCTCTTGATACAACAACACTGTAAATTATTTCCCACATAGATCTTTTTTTTCTGACCATATAGCTTAAGTCACTGTGCTTATTCACTGTGGCTTTAAAACTGTAGCATGATGCACAGTGACAAATTATACCTTCCCTTTGAATCCAGGTCACACTTGTAGATATCATAGTATAGGTGGGTCACCATAAAAGCAAATGTTATAAATATAATTAAAGTTTATATCCAGTTGCCTAAAACTTAGTCCCAAGTCAATTTCCTGGTTGCCCTTGACCAATCAAGTGAACACTGTAAAAACATATTCTGCAGGCTGACTGTAACTCCAAGTAATCCCTTCCTTTCACCCTTTACCAGAAACCAAATAACTAATGTTCTGATTTATGATTCCAGGGGGAAAAAAGCATTGGAAAATATAAGCTGCTTTTTGTTGCTCAGTTTTGTATTATTCATTAGGTAAGATAAGAAAACATGCTCAGAGGGACTCTTGTTACTCAACTTACATTATCTACATTATTTCTACTATAGCTTATACCTCTTTGAAATAACCTTTATATATTTCCTTTACTTCAGTTTTTAATGCTAGACTATTCCACTAAAAAAGGAAACTGATTACCGTTCTGAAAGTGTTATTCTGGGTTCTTTGGCTATCTGAGCTGAGGCTGTTGCTACCCTTCTTTTATAAAGAGAATCCAATAAACATAGTATCAAATTGAGATTGCTTAGCGTGACAAATTCACCTCTCAAGCTCTTAGGTTTTCTAACCATGGGGGAACAAGATGAGCCTTCGAAACAATAGAGTGCCTAGGCAAAACTTCTCATTGAAATCAGAGGAATGCAGCTCTGTTATTTTTCAAATAATGCAATTGTTTTTGAAAACCACACAAGATTTCAATGTGAAATTTTATTTTGCATAATATAAAAAAAGTTTTTTTTGGACTTTACTCACTTATGTTATTGTGACCACATGTGGTCATGATGCCAGAGCATTCCTCCCCTCTGTGCTTTATACCCAAAATGATGAGATCTGGCTTATGAAGTCTTGTTTTTGTTATCCTAAAAAGGTAATCAGCAATTTCTCATGCCAAGGAGGAGAGAATGCCCACAATTTCTTTTGTGTGTATGAAAATTTATAATGCTTTCTTTTGCTTGCTCTCTCCTTTCTTTTGCTGAAATAGCATGGTACAATGAACACTGCTAATAAGTCATCACATAGGTAAAGATTTCCTTGGGCAAATCATGCATTCTATATCAATTATAGTCTGTGTAACATCTTAGTACTAGACAAAGTGACAGTTGTGAAGCAACTGGAGCCTGTGATGCTGTGCCTATTTCTTTTTGGGTCACTTAAGTATACTATCATATCATCTGCGAATAGTGATAGTTTGACTTCTTCCTTTCCAATTTGTATCCTGTTGACTTCCTTATGTTGTCGAATTGCTCTAGCTAGTACCTCAAGTACTATATTGAAGAGATATGGTGAGAGGGGCAGCCTTGTCTAGTCCCTGATTTTAGTGTGATTGCTTCAAGTTTCTCTCTGTTTATGCTGATGTTGGCTATCGGTCTGCTGTAAATTGCTTTTACTATGTCTAGATATGGGCCTTGAATTCCTGTTCTTTCCAAGACTTTTAGCATGAAAGGATGCTGAATTTTGTCAAATGCTTTTTCAGCATCCAATGAGATGACCATGTGGTTTTTTTCTTTGAGTTTGTTTATGTAGTGGATTACTTTGGTGGATTTCTGTATATTGAACCATCCCTGCATCCCTGGGATGAAGCCAAGTTGATCATGGTGAATGATTGTTTTGATGTGTTCTTGGATTCGGTTGGCAAGGATTTTATTTAGTATTTTTGCATCAATATTCATAAGGGAAATTGGCCTGTAGTACTCTTTCTTAGTTGGATCTTTGTGTGGTTTTGGTATCAGGGTAATTGTGGCTTCATAGAATGAGTTGGGTAGTGTTCCTTCTGTTTCTATTTTGTGGAATAATTTGAAGAGTATTGGTATTAGAACTTCTTTGACGGTCTGATAGAATGCTGCACTAAAACCATCTGGTCCTGTGCTTTCATTGGTTGGAAGACTTTCTATGACCCCTTCTATTTCTTTGGGGGTTATGGGTGTGTTTAGATGATCTATTTGATCCTGATTTAATTTTGGTATTTGGTATCTGTCTAGGAAAGTGTCCATTTCCTCCAGATTCTCCAGTTGTGTTGAGTATAGGCTTTTGTAGTAGGATCTGATGATTTTTTTGAATTTACTCAGTTTCTGTTATTATAACTCCCTTTTCATTTCTAATTTTGTTAATTTGAATACCTGTCTCTGTGCCCTTTGGTAAGTCTGGCTAGGGTTTGATCTATCTTGTTGATTTTCTCAAAGAACCAGCTCCTGGTTTTGTTGATTCTTTGTATGGTTCTCTTTGTTTCAACTTGATTGATTTCAACCCTGAGTTTGATGATTTCCTGTCTTCTACTCCTCCTGGGTGAAATAGCTTCTTTTTGTTCTAGAGCTTTCAGATGTTCCATTAAGTTGCTAGTATATGCTCTCTCCTGTTTCTTTTTGGAGACACTCAGGGCTATGAGTTTTCCTCTTAGCACTGCTTTCATTGTGTCCCATAGATTTGGGTATGTTGTGCCTTCATTTTCATTAAATTCTAAAAAATCTTTAATTTCTTTCTTTATTTTTTCCTTGACTAAGCTATCCTTGAGTAGAATATTGTTCAGCCTCCACGTGTATGAGGATTTTCTGTTGTTTTTGTTGCTATTGAAGAACACTCTTACTCCATGGTGATCTGATAGGAGGTATGGGATTAGTTTGGTCTATTTATATTTGTTGAGGTCTGTCTTGTGACCAATTATATGGTCGATTTTGGAGAAGGTACCATGAGGTGCTGAGAAAAAGGTATAGTCTTTTGCTTTAGGGTGAAATGTTCTATATATATATCTGTTAAATCCAATTGGTCCAATATTTCAATGAATTTCCTCGTGACCCTGTTTAGTTTCTGTTTTCCTGATCGGTCCATTGAGGATAGTGGTGTGTTGAGGTCCCCCACAATTATTGTGTTAGGTGCAATGTGTGCTTTGAGCTTTATTAAAGTTTCTTTTACGAATGAGGGTTCCCTTGCATTTAGAGCATAGATGTTTAGAATTGTGAGTTCTTCTTGGTGGCTTCTTCCTTTGACTAGCAAAAAGTGACCTTCTGTGTCTCGTTTGATGACTTTGGGTTGAAAGTCAATTTTATCTGATATTAGAACAGCTATTCCAGCTCGCTTCCTGCAACCATTTGCTTACAAAATGGTCTTCCAGCCTTTTTACTCTACGGCAGTGTTTGTCTTTGACTCTGAGGTGTGTTTCCTGTATGCAGCAAAATGTAGGGTCCTGCTTCCGTATCCAGTCTGTTAGTCTACGTCTTTTTATGGGGGAATTGAGTCCATTGATGTTAAGAGATATTAAGGAATAGTGATTATTTCTTCCTGTCATTTTTGATATTATTTTTGTTTTTGAGTAGTTATCTTCCTTTGAGTTTGATGGAAGAAGGTTACTGTCTTGCTTTTTCTTGGGTACAGTTTCCCTCCTTGTATTAGGGTTTTCCTCCTATTATCCTTTGTAGGGCTGGGTTAGTGGAAAGATATTGTGTAAATTTGGTCCTGTCATGGAATATTTTGATTTCTCCATCTATCTTGATTGAGAGTTTTGCTGGGTATAGTATTCTTGGCTGACATTTGTGTTCTCTTAGGGTCTCCATGAGATAACTCAGGATCTTCTAGCTTTCATGGTTTCTGGAGAGAATTCTGGTGTGATTCTGATAGGTCTTCCTTTATATGTTACTTGGCATTTTTCTCTTACTGCCTTTAATATTCTTTCTTTGTTTAGTACATTTGGGGTTTTGATTATTATGTGACAGGAGGTATTTCTGTTCTGGTCCAGTCTGTTTGGGGTTCTGTAGGCTTCTTGTATATTCATGGGCATCTCTCTCTTTAGGTTGGGGAAGTTTTCTTCCATAATTTTGTTGAAGATATTTGCTGGCCCTTTAAGTTGTAGATCTTCACTCTCATCTATCCCTATAATCCTTAGGTTTGGTCTACTCATTGTGTCCTGCATTCCTGGATGTTTTGGGTTACAAGCCTTTTGCATTTTGCATTTTCTTTGACTGTGGAGTCAATGGTTACTATGGTATCTTCAGCATCTGATATTCTTACCTCTATCTCTTGTATTCTGTTGTTGATATTTGCATCTATGACCCCTGATTTCTTCCCAAGGTTTTCTATCTCCAAAGTTGCCTCCTTTTGTGATTTCTTAGTTGTTTCTACCTCTGTGTTCAGATCTTGGATGGTTTTGCTCAGTTCCTTCATTTGTTTGTTTGTGTTTTCTTGCAATTCTTTAAGAGATTTTTGTGTTTCCTTTTTCATGACTTCTGCCTGTTGGTTCAAGTTCTCCTGCATTTCTTTAAGTGATTTTCTCATTTCCTCTTTATTGGCTTCTGTCTGTTGGTCCATATTCTCCTGGCGTTCTTTAAGTGATTTTTGTGTTTTCATTGTAAGAGCTTCTACCCTTGATGTTCCCCTGCATTTCTTTATGTCTTTTTTGGGTTCCTCTAGCAGCATCATGACCAGTGCTTTTATATTCAACTCTTGTTTTCTGGTGTGTTGGGGTATCCAGGACTTGCTGTGGTTGGCGAATTGGGTTCAGATGGTGCCATATTGCCTTGATTTCTGTTAATATCTTTCCTACGTTTGCCTTTTGCCATCTGTTTATCTCTGGAGTTAGTTGGTCTTATTGTTACTGGTTGGAGTTTGAAGCTCCTGTGAGCCTGGCCTTTGGAGCTGCTGTAGTAGAGGGTGTCCGTGCTCGTGACCCCAACCACCAGCGTCCTCAGTGGGAAGACCCTGGAGGACATAGGCACAGGGGGAAAGTTCCTGAACAGAACACCAATAGCTTATGCACTAAGATCAAGAATTGACAAATGGGACCTCATAAAATTACAAAGTTTCTGCAAGGCAAAGGACACTGTCAGAAGGACAAAACGGCAACCAACAAAGTGGGAAAAGATCTTCACCAACCCCACATCCGACAGAGGGCTAATATCCAATATATACAAAGAACTCAAGAAGTTAGACCCCAAAGAACCGAATAACCCTATCAAAAAATGGGGCACAGAGCTAAACAAAGAATTTTCACCAGAAGAAATTCGGATGGCTGAGAAACACCTTAAGAGATGTTCAACATCATTAGTCATCAGAGAAATGCAAATCAAAACAACCCTGAGATTCCACCTCACACCAGTCAGAATGGCTAAGATTAAAAACTCAAGAGAGGACAAATGCTGGCGAGGATGTGGAGAAAGAGGAACACTCCTCTACTGTTGGTGGGATTGCAAAATGGTAAAACCGCTCTGGAAATCAGTGTGGCGGTTCCTCAGAAAATTGGGCATGTTCCTTCCAGAGGACCCCGGCATACCACTCCTGGGCATATACCCAGAGGATTCCCCTGCATACAATAAAGACACATGCTCCACTATGTTTATAGCAGCCTTGTTTATAATAGTCAAAAATTGGAAGGAGCCCAAATATCCCTCAAAGGAGGAATGGATACAGAAAATGTGGTATATTTATACAATGGAATACTACTCAGCAATTAAAAATAATGAATTCATGCAATTTGTAGGTAAATGGTTAGACCTGCAAAATATCATCCTGAGTGAGTTAACCCAATCACAAAAGAATACACATGAAATGCAATCACTGATAAGTGGATATTAATGAGCCCAGAAGCCCTAAATACTCAAGGCACAATTAGCAAGTCAAATGATTCCCAAGAAGAAAGGAGAGGACCCTGGGCCTGTAAAGATTGGATCCAGTTTTGTAGAGAAACTGTGGGGGGAGGGGGAATGATTGGGGAATAGTTGGGGGGGAAGAGGAACTATGGGACATAGGGAGGGGGAACTGGGAAAGGGGAAAGCCTTTGGAATGTAAACATAGAATATAGAAAAAAAAAAAAAAAAGATGACCGCCTCGCTGCAAGCCCAGAGAGCCAGACCCCAGAGGTCAGCAACAGCAGGGTCGAGCTATAGGTGCCCAGATCTCCTGTCAAGCTCCTCTGGCTTTGTGCACGGGCAAGAGCCTGACGGGGTAGTCTATGCTAGGCTCGGTCTCAGTCCATGCACTTGATCCCAGCCTCCAGCCGTCCTCAGTGACCCGAGGCAAGATGGTGGCCTCACTGCAAGCCAGGCGAGCTGGTCCCCAGCAGTCAGCCACAGCCTCCAAACTGTAGGTGTGCAAACCTCCTGCTGAACTCCTCTAGCTCTGGGCGCAGGCAAGAGCCTGATGGGGTAGTCTATGCTAAGCTAGGTCTCTGTCCATGCACCTGACCCCAGCCGCCAGCACTCCGCGGTGTCCTGAGGCAAGTTGGCAGCCTTGCTGCAAGCCCGGGGAGCCGGTCCCCCTCTTCATTGGTTCTTAAAATAGGTCTTAGTATTTTTTTTTTTCATTTTCTCCAGATAGACTGGTTTTCTGCTGGAACAACAATGGGACAGGATACTAAATACTTTTGCAGGTTTTTTTCCTTGTTTTGTTTTGTTTTTTGTTTTGCTTTGTTTTTTTGTCTTTTGTTTGCTTGCTTGTTTTTTAAGATTAACAGAAACTCTTGGGAAACCTAGCTAGGAAGGTCAAAGTCTACCATGTCCAGATAACTCCCCTGAATTCAAAACAAAATAGAGAACTTCGTTTCCGGGAAGAACATCCTCATCCCTATACTGACTGGGGAGCCTGACCCACAATCTCTACCTGAGGAATGTCACATAATCCTTGACAAAATTACAGGTCCATCTTCATGCAAAGCCTCTCCATGCAAATGAGATATCCCCAAGACCTTAAACCTCAGCCAAGACACTTCAACCTAAGAAGAACCCCTTCCCACTTTCCAACAATTATATAGTCTTGGTTCACCCCAAATAAAGAGCACATACTCTTTCACTAACTATCATCTGGTAGAGCTGTTTTCTAAAAGAGATGTTAACACTGAAGAGCTGTAAGACTAAAATCTTGGGAATAAATGTTTTATAAAAAGCTTTATTCAAATTTTCAAAATGGTGGCCGAAGAAACAACTAAGCATTAAAGAGGACTTGTGGCTCTTGCAGACAACCAAATTTGGCTGAAGCTAGAAACTATATTCTGTTGCTCCAAACCACCAGTAGTTCTAGCTCCTGGAGATCCAATGATCTCCTCAGTCCTTCAGGGACACATATTCACACATATACAATTCATATACAGAAAAGAAAAGAAATTTTAATAAATGACTATACACTTTTAAAGCATAGAAACCATTAAAATGCTCTTTGGTGAACTAAAAAAAACTTGTGGTATTCAATTAATAGTTTTTACTTTGTGTCAAAATGAATTGAGCTACAAGATATTAAAAGAAATGCAAGAAATTCAAATGTCTATGACTATATTGTACTAATTGTTTCCATATGTTATCTTACTAAGTTTTCAATCCCAGCATATATTTCTGTGTTACAAAAGCAAGCACTATCACAGTCTATAATTTGTTCCCAAGTGTGTTCTATACAGAAAATTGCAACCGAGCCTCTTGGACAGATGACTGTTAGGTAAAAGATCAACTGAGGGAGTGAGTCTAGAGTATTAAAATCTTTCATAGTTCCATAATATTTACTTTAGTGGAATACTTAGGGAATTTTGATGCTATCATAATAGAGTGGGTAAATTTGGGAATATTTACAAAAGTAATTAAAGGCAAGAGAAGATGACGTTTATAAATCAGAACATGACTGGTTGCAAAAACAGTTATGAATACATATACAATTTCACTTAAAATATCCAATTGCAAGATAAATTAAAATAACTTTTATAATTGTGACTGATATGTAATTTTAATGCACTTTGAAATTAATTACTAAGTTAAACAGATAAATTATTCATTGGAGATCATTTCAGGACACACGTTTTGTTACAAAAATATATTAAATTTGGAATTACAAAACTTGCATTAGAAGACTATTTTTAGAAATTCCTTATTTGCTACCTACTTACACTTACTTGTTTTTTCATTTGTGTGAACTTGGTGTGGTAGTTATTATTAGCAGTCAATCTGACAACAACTGTAAAAACCTAGGAGATGGGTCTTTACATATTGGTAGAGGGGCTATCTTGATTATACTACTAATAAATGTGTGAAGATTATGATAGGATCATTTCATGAACTAGGCCCTGGACCCCTTGAAAAGAAGAGGAAGCCTAGTGCATACCTTTGTCTTTTTTTGTTTCATGCTTCTGGGATGAAGGCTTCATCCATCAGCAGATAGAGGCAGATGTAGAGACCCACAGCCAAATATCAAGCAGAGATTAAGATTCTTGCAAAGAGTTAATTGAGTATAGAATGAGCAAGCTGGTCAAGGATACCACAAGAAGATCTACCGCGTCCACTAGCTGGGACCAGACAAGCTCACAGAGCCTGGGCCACCAACAAGGGAACATGCAGCAGCTGAACCTAGACTCCTACATATTTGTAGCAAATATGAAGCTTGGTCTTCATGTGAGTTCCTGAACAAGTGGAGTGGGGCTGTCTCAATCTATGTTCCCCACCATTGGTTCTCTTTCCCACTACAGGGAAGACAGGGTTGGGCTCCACTGGGTGAAGGCCCCTTCTCTGAGGAGAAGGGTAAGGAGCAATAGGTAGAGGCATTTATAGGTATGGGACTGGGGGGGAGAGGAGGAATAAGGATTCTGTTCAGATGTAAAGTGAATTAGCAAATAATAAATTTTGGGTAAAAAAGAAACAGAAATGACACATAAATGTATTTGTCTAACCGTCTCAGAAATTTCAGAACATCATTATGTGGAAAACATGGTTGGTAGTAGAACTCACAATACAATAAGGCAGGAAGCAAGAAGGAGAACAACGTGACCATTATTATGCCAAAAAGCCAGAGCAAGTGACTTTCTCCCACTAGCTAGACCCTATTACCTAATGTTTTCATAGCTTTTCAAAAATGAGTGTCACCACTTACAGACCAAACAAACAGCAGATGGTGAACTTATGAGTTGTATTTTATATTCAAACTATTGCACCTGGAAAAAAAAGCAACTGTCTAAGAAAGATGGCTGCACTTCGCCAACATAAATTTGTGTTCAGCAGATAGCTTTCTTATCTTCTGAAATGACTGTATTGGAATGTTAATGCAGCATCAAGTCTTAGGTCCAGGTGTTATTTCAAAGATAGCCAGGACTCTTTGATAGATCTTCTGATAAATTTTGATAATCGTTTCTTCTTTAAAATCAGGTGATAGGAGAGGAAGTTTAAACCTTTGGTGAAAAGAAGGGAGATAAAAGTTACAGAATGCAAATTTAGGCAGCAAATAAGAATTTAGTGGGAAAAAAAGATATTTAATTCAGATGATTTTCAATATATTCAGATTCAGGATAGTTTGAGTCACTGCTCATAATCACTCCTTTGGGGTATATATTACTCATTGCTGTGGGGGAAAAACACCTGGCAAAAGCAACAAAAAGTAGGAAGTGTTCATTTTGGCTACCAGTGTGAGTCTACTATAGCACAGAAGCCATGTTGGAAGAAGGTTCCTTGCATTGCATCTACATTCAGAAAGCAGAGATAGAATTCTGGTTCTCAGCTGGCTTTATTTTTTGTTTTAATAATATTTTAATCCAGATAGGGAAATGATATGCTTATATTTAAAGTAGGTTTTCCCACCTCAATTAACTTAATGTAGAAAATCCTTCATAGACATTCCCAAATGTTTTTCTTCTAAGTTAATCTAAGTCTTGTCAAGTTGAACATCAATATTGCTAGATCTGATCCATAAGGATGAAAATGTCTAGGTCTCTAAAGGAAATGACAACAATACTTTCTTGAATTGCAGATATTAAGCTCAGTAATATAAAATTTGCCTTCAACAACTTGTTGATTATCTACTGTTCACCTATAATTTATCTTCTCAGTTTCACCAAAGATCCAGGAATTAATTTGCATTTTGACAGATAAGCTATTTGGATTGTGCAATTATTTTATATTTTTGAGAACTGTTTTAATTCTTTGCATTTTATTATATTAATATACATCTACTCATCTACTAGACACTATTATCATTATATGTATATTTACGAGATAGGACATGTGGATGCTTTTGCAAAACAGTTTTAGATTGATAAATAGGTGGATGACAGCCCTCATAAAGCTTGTTAATATTAACTATAAGGTTGTCATAACCCATTTTTTTCTTTCTGTGGGACACAGTTCATGACTTAGCAATGTCATGAACTAGATTTTCCAAATTGGATGAGGACTTGAAGAATAATTTTGTAGTATGGAAGGAAAAATATTGAATATACAGCAGAAAAGTATATAATATCGTAGATAATCTATGAAATGACATACAAGATAATAATTGTTCATAAGACTAGTTAAAACCTTCATTCTGACCTTTTCTTCAAACAAACAATCAAACAAACAAACAAACTCATTTGAGATTTCTCCTTAGTATTCCTAACTGTCAAATGTCTTCAAATCTTCTGACTTATTTAATACATATTTTAAAATATGGGAACACATACAAAACATTCCATCTTTAGTGCCATTTTTCACTTTTTCAATTTAATATTCAAATACATCATTTCTTTTGTAACAATTGTATCTCCTCAAATCTCTATTCTCCAACAGAGCAAGACACAGGCAGTTGTTAATAGCTCTGGTGCCAAATGCAAATATTGACTCATACTGGATGCTCAATAAATATTTATTGAAACAGTAATAAATGGCATGCCACTTGAAAATGACATATTAGAATTATTCAAAAATCTCTTGTAGTTTCCAGAACAATGCCTCTGACTATGTGTGTCAACTTCATGGTCTTAAGTCATTGCTGTATGTAGATCATTCCCAAGTACAAGTTTTTCTTGATTTTTATGCACATATCATGAAACAACCATTCATATGCATGTCTCAGAGAGAGGGGGACAGTGAAGATGATGAAGAGAGGAATCTCACTAAGAAGCAGAGATTTGTGAAAATAAAAAAAAGGAATTCACAAAATGAGAAAACATAGCTGATGAAGTTATAGTATTAAAACATTGAAGTGTAAAATATGAGAATCACATGAATAACAGAATTTTCACTCAGATATGACCCTGTATAATTTTTTATAGCAGTGTGACCTTATGACATTTCTAAGCACAAAAATCATAGCAATACATACTGACATCCTTGTTACTTTGTATCCTCTGATTTCTGTTTATTCTCTGATTTGAAGCACATCATAGCTATGTAAGATTACTATAATTATCAACTAAATTTCAAGATATAAAAATGAATTTAATAATAACACAAGTAACCCTTAGTATACAAACAAGTTCATTTGCTAAAATATGTACATATATTGATTCATTTAGTGTTTACAAAGTTATTATGATTTGATTATACTTCCAATAATCCTAAAGAAGGCACTGAGCCTAAAATAAATAAATTTACATTAGTATTTCACAAATGTTTGCTCTGCTGCTATAAATTGGCTTTTTATTCACTCCTCGCTTGCAAGGAAATGGGAAATGTCAATAGGAGAGCCATTTTTAAAGGAATCTAAAAATACATAGAGTACAGAAGCCTTGTATCAGCCTATAATTGCAGAAAAACCATTTCATACTTTACCTACCACCAAATTTTATGTATGTATTTTGACAGGAAGATTTTTAACATCTTACTTAAAACTCCATTGTTAGAGCCAATCTGCTACAAGTTGTTACATGCTTCTCTAATACATATACCACCCATGAAATAGCTTCTATGTAGTATGTTGGCATTGGTCAATATGTTATGATTAAGAAAGACAAACTAAACAAAAGTTCCAGGTGAAAGAAAAACACTCATGAGAAACATCATGCCATCTCATCATGACAGCAGAGAAAAGGCATTGTTTCTGTGAGAGTTAACAAACTTTTTACTCTAGGTAGAATTTCTCAGAATCTCAGTATTTCAAGATTATATATTTTAAATAGGTGTCAATCTAGAAAAGTTCTATCATAGAATAAGTTCAAATCAAGATCCTGAGGCCAATATTGTAAACAACAGTGTTTGGACTTACAATGAGTATATTGTCACACAACCAAAAAGTTCATGTAAGCAATTTAGTTTCTCCATGTAGTCAAGATAAACAGGATGCCAAAACATAATGAGAAGCTACTGCACAGTTTCATGAGAACTTGACATACTCAAAGTCTATAAAATCAGCCCCTCGTGTCCCTGTAGGCAGATGTGTAGGAAAGCCAAATCTTAATCAGAATGTTGCTTCATAGACATGAAATCAGATGTAGGGCGTTTGGTGATTCATATGTCAAACAGTAAGCTCCCAACACATGTACTCATGCCAATGAGAACAAATATGTTATGGTAGAGTTTTGCCTAAGATTAATGTCACAGTGGTAAGCCATTTTTCCAGATCTGTTGTAGCTTGATTGTGAGGACCAGAAGAAACTCACAAACGAGATAAATAGTAAAGTTTCTTCTCAGCTTCTACTGTGCTAACCACTGCTTTTTTTGTTGTTGTTGTTGTTTGTTTTTTGTTTATTGTTTTCTGCCCTCTTTAGCTGTGTTCCATCTTCTGATTCACTTATTCTATGTTTATAACTGTTACTTCATTAGTTTGAATTAATATGTCATGGTTTTTGTTCTAGTCAGAAACAAAAGTTAGCCTGTTGCTTAGTTCTCAAAAGCAAATCTTCATTCAATAATTACTTCATTTTCAGGGATCATACTAAAAGGTGACAAAACTGAACAATAGAGGAAACTCTTGCAAATTTTAATTTTGTAAGGAGATCTGTTAAATTGTTCCACAAATTATTTTACTGGCTCTTATTTAAAACTTCTTCGTCAAACTCTGAATTTTAACTGAATTTCTTTTTAGTTTTCTTAAGGCTTTCACCCAAGTTTTATTTTCTATTTTAACAAATTTTTTTATCTATATAGTACATATTTTAGTCTGCAAGTGATATATATTACTAATCACTGAAGTCCTTTCAACATATAGGACAATATCTCCCAAATATAGTGCCAATACATTTTTCAATAATGGACACAATAAAAATTAATGAGAATAAAAATTAAAATTGTATTAAAGTATTTATATTCCCAAAGAGCTAACCTTGTCTTAGCTAACCTCTTATCAATATGTTTTAATCATTATACCATACTTTATACAGAACGTTGCAACATTTGTTTCATCATGGTAACATAAATCACATTATTCCTCAACAGTCTTACAGATACAATAGGACTGTTTCACATATGGACTTACAGTCATGGTAGCAGTGTGCATAGGATTTAAGCTAAATGGATTTTCAAAGCTGAGTGGGAGGAGTGGACATGGGTCTCAAACTTAACAAAAAGTCTATTTGAAAGATCCACTGGCTAATAGTTTTCTTCAGTGGAATTTCATTGGGTATTTCAACCACATTCAGGACAGGCACCATATCCAGGAGAAATTGACCAACACAGACCAAACACAATAGGCTGATTTTTTGTTGTTTGTTTGTTAAGTTTTTATTAACTTCTTAAACTATGAGCTTTATGAAGGCAGGATTGTTCTCTCTCTCTCTCTCTCTCTCTCTCTCTCTCTCTCTCTCTCTCATAAAAATAAACAGCTGGCACTTGGGGGGCAGAGGCAGGTGGATTTCTGAGTTCAAGGCCAGCCTGATCTACAGAGTGAGTTCCAAGACAGCTAGGACTACACAGAGAAACCCTGTTTCAAACAACAACAACAACAAAATAAACAATTCAGTGCCTAAGACTCATTATTTACCCACCTAAATAGTCTGTGAATGAGTCAAGAAATTAAAATTTCAGAGAATTTCTGAGAACAATATTTTATTCTTTTGTGAAATATATGAAAAGTTAATAAAGATGTAAAACATTGTTATAACAGTGCTTAATTAGTAGCTAAATCCATAATTATTTAAGAATATAAATAATTCATTATTCCTGGCTTTAATTTTTTTAAAAAAATTGTCATATTGGGTCATGAAATTTAATTTCAGGATGAAAGTATGAGAACAAATAAATTATCATTAGTCTTCCTGTCTTTTGAGAATCAACTCTCAGAATGCCTGGATTAAGACAAAGAATTTTAGGCAGGGATAGATATCATCAAATCTATTTTCACAACAGAATACAAGCAAACAGCTTTTGGAACCTCAGTGGAAAACTTTAAGCTCAAATTTTCTCTCAAATGAAAATGTGGAAAAGGGACGCTGAGCAAATACTTGCCTTATGTGGTTGTCCCTAAAGGACAAAAAGAGAATAGCTGAGACCCCAAATATATTCAAATGTATTCATTCTGTTGGAGACTCCTGGGACCCTTTATGATGAACTTGGTATTGTGAAGGTAGGTCCTTTTAATCAGTGGCCCTGGAAGATCTCTGTTGCACCTTTAATCATTGCTTCATAGCTGATAGTGAAAAATAATACTAACATCAATAACATTCATACAAGGAGTAAATGCCCTTAGACACATCTTCATTTACAGTATCTATTGAAGGTCTCACAGTGAATCTATAAAGAGTTAGTACTACCTATATTTTGCAGATGAAAAGGCAAAACAAAAATCAAGAAGTGTAACAAGACTATTTTGAGAGTAAGCAACTAGAGACTAGTAATTCACACCATGAGCTCCCTTGCAGCTATACTTCCTGTTCAACCCCAGAAAGAAACTCTAAAGGTGAAGATTAAATATGAACACAATAAATTAATTCCTCTTTACAGCACATTGGTTTGCATAAATTCCAGCAGCAGCTCTGTTTAGGTCACTGTTTATGCAGCTGAGCTACCCTTTTACTGACCAAAGAAGACTTAATCATAACCCCATGGTCAGTTTGATCTCTGTAGGGTCAAAGTACTGACAACACTTCTTTCATTTCCTTGGTTTTAGCATTGTAATTTAAAAATAACTAAATAACCTACAAACTAATACTAATGAATAATTGCAATTATAAATTAATAATTTATAAGCTAATAGTAATAAAGTAATAAGTTAATACTAGAATATATTGTTGCTTTCTATAAATTATTTTGTCTATTTAGAGATTCAATAGGTAAAAAATTACATATATTCATCTGACCCAGCCAAAGAGATGCTTTTTTAATCTTCTATCTAACAAAGGTTTTAAGATATAAGAAGCAGTGAAATAGCCAATTCAATCCTTCTTCCAGATGTTTGGGCTTGGAGACAGGCAGTGCTCTTTGCCAGCTGGATTGCAGTTGGATTGAGGAAAGGATGATTTCTACCATGAAACTTGAGTAAGTCATCACTGTAGCCTTCAAGTGAAAATATGATAGAGATATAATCTTAAGCTTTAGGGAGAGAAAAGTGCTTCTGCTAAAAGAAGATATAGGACACTAAAGTCTGACGACTTGCAAAGGATTCTGAGGGTTTGATCAATGAATTACAGTTAGTTCCTCTCTAGCCACCAGTAGGCAATTATTATTTTAACACTTCAATATGTCCCATGTAAGTTGTTGCCTATTTGCTACACTACTGTTTTTCCAAATGATAACAATCTAGCTTAATTTATCTTGCTCACCATTCTTACAGCATTTTTTTTTAGCTCAAGATAAAATACATGTCACCAGGAGCCTAATATAGCTGTCACCTGGGAGGCTCTGCCAGCGCATGACAAATACAGAAGGGAACACTCTCAGCCAACCATTGAACTGAGCACAGGGTCCCCAGTGGAGGATCTAGGGAAAGGACCCAAGGAGCTGAGGGGTCTGCAGCACCATAAGAGGAACAACAATTTGAACCAACCAGTACCCCCAGAGTTCCCAGGGACTAAACCACCAACCAAAAAATACACATGGAGGGACCCATAGCTCCAGATGCATATGCAACAGAGGATGGCCTTGTTGGACATCAAAGGGAGGAGATGCCCTTGGTCCTGAGAAGGCTAGATGCCCCAGTATAGGGGAATGCAAGAACAGGGAAACAGGAATGGGCAGGTTGGTGAGCAGGGAGAGGAGATACTGGTTAGGGGATTTTCTTCGGAGGAGGGGGACCAGGAAAGGGGACAAAATTTGAAATGTAAATAAAGAATATATCTAATAAAAATACTCAATTAAATTCTCATGAACCAAATCCAAGAACACATCAAAAACATCATTCACCATGATCAAGTAGCCTTCATTCCAGGGTTACAGGAATGTAACCACCATATAAACAAACTAAAAAAAAAAAATAGCACACACAGAAAAGAAAACATGTCACCAATACCCTGGAACTCAGTTCTTCCCTATTTCTTAGGCATGGTTGAGATTTTCTTCACATTTGATATTCCCATTCGTATTTTGTGCAACAAAACAACCAAGAAATATATCTAAAAGGAAAAAAAACTGGTTTCAGCTTTCAGTCTATAACAAATAGATGTCTCAATTTTTTATAGATTTGTAGTGAGTTCCTAGATTTGTAATGCAATAAATCATGCATTATAGGTATGGTAGAGCATTGTGTTCTCTTCAGTGTAGACTGGATGCAGAGAGAAGAAGATGAAAATGCCAAGTTTCCAGGTCGTCTTTCAAACAGCATGTCCCCAAAGTTCTACTTTTCTGGCTGGGATTCATATCCCTCACCTCCCAACAATTCATATTATTAATCTTAGTGGATTGAGTGGATCAATCCTTTGATGAAATCAGAATCTTCACAATCCAATAATGTCTCAATGATTGTGTCCAGCATATAGAAACCAAGATTTTAACAAATAAATCTTTCAGGGGGGTGCTTCAGAGCAAACTTAACAGAATATCAGTCCTCTAAAACAGAGCTCTAGCTTTGTAATCTCAGACAAGTTGTTGGAACTGAGGTCCTAAGCTGGCTCTTTGCCTGTGCCTGGGGCAGTTTTGCCCAATCACAGATTCTTTTTAATACTTTCCAGCTGCTTGGATCCCTGTCTCTTGGTCTAGATTTCCATGTCCTTAATGACTTTCTCTAGAGATGTTCATTAACCCCCCCCCATCTCATAATGAATGTCTTCAACTATCATTGTGTCAGTTATGCTGGACTAAATGGAATTCCACCTAGGGCTGATGACTTTCCTATACCCAGCTTTCTCTGACACTTTCTGTTTACCTCATTCTATTTCATCACGGGACCTTAAAAAGATAAATCATAAACAAGACCCTATAAATCCCAACTGCTGAATATGCAGATAGATATTGCACTCTGGTCAGTGTGTGTGGTTGCACAATCCCACATGCCAAGAGTACTGCTGGCACAATCTCTTATAGCAGCAGATCTTCCTGGAAATAATCACAAGCAGAAGTATTGTATTTTGTAAGACCCTGGGAAAGGACTTGAGTTATTCTGTGAGCATGAGGAAGATATCAAGTATCAGCCCTGGAAACAACTTTTGTTGGGGGAAAAAAAGCACCTCTATTTTAACTTCTTCACATCAGTTTCTTCCTTCATATTTAAGAAGAAAGAAGTAAGTCTTGTGTTGCATTATATATCGATGTGTGTGTTTTTAATATTTCTCTTCAAATTGTGAAGACCAGTGAAAAGCAAAAGTGCTTATTTATAGCCTTCATTAATAATGAGTATGTTCTCAAGGCAAATTTGTAATCCTGTTTTTAAAACCCTCATCAATTCCAGACTTTCAGGCTACATTTAGTTGTGTTCATCTTAGCTCCTGAAAGCTCACTTTGCACAAAATATTCAAAATAAAAATAAAAGCAATGAATTAGTATATATTCATATGTATACATAGAGCTGTAACTGTACATTTTATACTTATTTTCATACTCAGATCATAGCCACCATCCCTTTCCTGAGTTATTTATAAATACAGAGTATGATACATATACATATATGTGTATATATATATATATATACATATATATATATATATATATAATCAGCCACGCATCCAAAGGAGTAAATTATGTTTTCTCATTCACATATCATTGAAAAATATTATGTTCTGCAGATAATGTAAGAAGGAGATTTGTATTAGTTTCCTTTATCTGCACTGGGAAAGGAATAGCAGAAAAATACATTATATATCTATTGCTAAAGATGGAGTACAGATTATTTTTTTTCTTTGTCCACTGACAAATTACAGTTGCCCTGATCACCTCTAAAATAAGACATACTGTCACAGGACTGGAAAGTAGAGAGTAACTAATGGCGGTAATCACACATACTATTTGCAATCTAGTAGTGACAGCTGCAAATGCTTTCAGCAGATTTAAAAAATTCTCTGCTGTAGTAAAGGAAAACACTACTACTGGAACCATAAAAAGCTTTATGGAGCCAAACATTATGTAAATAAGAGCTACAGAAAAAATATGCATTTTCTAAGTAAAGGTTTTAAGTTGAAGGAAAGCTTTAAAAGAATATTGTACAGCTTCTATGGGAGCTGTAGGAGGGTTGTGGTATGAGGAATCATAGACATCATCCTGAGATTTCCTAATTATTCCAGTGGGGAAAATTGTTAAGTAGGGAACTCTCTAAGACTTATGGATGAGAACACAGAAAGACCTCCTGAAATCTGCCTACTATCCAAAATGTGAACACTTAAATAAAGTGTTTGACTGGAGTAATTTATCTGATGCCAGGTCTGGCATGGCCTATGTGGGGACAGAATGTCATGTTTCCTACCCCTGGGACAGGACCAGCTGACATAGGCCTCTATGAGTGTCCATGACTGCCCTGGGTATAAGGATTATTTATGTAATAATGTAAACACATTGCATTCTTCTTTCAAGGAATCTTGTTCCTGTTGACATTAATGACTCCATGATAATCACACAGCACAAGTGCAGGAGACAAAGATGTGCTTAATGTCTCAGCAAAATGGGAAACTCTGGGACCTTCAGGACATCTCTTAAGGCTGTGGAAAAGAATTCTAAAAACAGGGGTTCCAAAGTATATAATTTCTCAAATATGCAAAATATAAGGATGCGATATGAATTATGAGGGGCTTCACAAATCTGAAGGTACAGTGGCAGCTGCATTAATGAGCCAGCTTGTCAGAAAATACAAAGGCAGGCAGATTCCTGAGTTCAAGGTCAACCTCAGACACAGCTAGTCCAGGCTCAGCTGTGGTAGAAATGGTAATTTCAGGACTGATCCCACCCAGATAGCTTACTGTTTGTGCTTAACAGAACCAGGCAGATTTCTGAGTTCTTTTGAAATGTTAAAAGAAAATATGTGCTAGCTATCTCCTAAGAATGAAGTGGCTGGAGTCATGGGATGCTGATTCATAGGATAATCAAAAGGAAACCTGAAGTAAATGACTGGATTGATTGGACTGATACGTAAAATACAAGACTGAGCTGAGGATCAGCAGAAAATGAGCTATCCAGAGAATTTTTGAACTTTTTAGAATAGCAAGAGAATTGCTTGGAGAACTGTCCTCAAGCAGAAGAGAGAGAGAGAGAGAGAGAGAGAGAGAGAGAGAGAGAGAGAGAGAGAGAGAAGGAAGAGAGAGAGAGAGAGAGAGAGAGAGAGGAGAGAGAGAGAGAAAGAGAGAAAGAGCTGTCTAGAGATCTCCAGAGAAAGCAGATCAGAGAAAGAAAGATAGAAAGCAGAACAGAAAGTAGCTAGAAAACTGTCTCCAGAAGAACATAGGCTGCCAGCTTGGACCCAAGATCTGAGACTCAATATCAGTAATCAATGTAAGGAAACAGAAGGGAGATAGAGAAATGTCATTATAGGGGCCAAGAGTACATGGTACAACCATCAATGTCGAAGTTCATTTTGACTTGAGAAACACCAGGAAATAAAGTGTCCTACCAGGTAGGAGGATGCTGAAGCTTTTCTGTCTCTATTATATTCCTCATCTAGTCTACCTCCAACCCTAGAAGAAAATACTAGGCTTTATGTTCTGCAGCTTGTGCCTTACCCTCCACAGCTCCTCAACAGATGGCAAGCTGAAGCAAATTTGGCTCAGATAGAGAACAATGTTCAGGCAAGCTCTTAGGTGGGCCAATTTGATAGAACTGGGATCGTTTTTCTTCTTAGAAAATGTAAACCAGCCTATTCTTCCTGGGAGGCAACACTGGAGTCCCCCCTGAAAGGTGCTTGAATTTTAAGTCATTAGGATTTTGCCCCTTGTCATCTCCTTCAGTGAGGCTGCTGCCTCCGTGGTAAATCTGAAACATGCCCGGATCACATCAACAGTGATAGATTCCTGCTGCCTGCTGAGAGGGCAGGCATTTAAAAGCGTGAGGGGAGGGGGGGACACCCAAAATGTAGTCAATGGGTTTCCTTTGAATGTCTATGGGGTTGGGGAGGGCAGTGTGGTTGTTATTTGTCCTTTCTGGAAACTCTAGTATGAAGAAACAAGGTCTACCTTTCAAGGCTTCCATCTCTTTTTGTGGTTTAAGATTGCAAATGACATCCCAGTGTGGGATGCATTAAGAGCCTTTGTGTCCCCATATCAGCCAGAGGCCTGCTCAGTGTACACCCTGGCAGTTCTCTTTATGAGGAATAATAGGCAACATGTTTCCTTGAGATTTGTTATCTTTTCTCAGCCCCAGCCGATGTGTCTCCTGGGCATTTTCTTTGCCTTGCTTTGGTGCAGTAATACGGAAGGCAAGATAGTGTGGGAGTGGCCTGTGTTACAGGATTCCCAGCTGCGAGCCTGACATCTGCTGAGTATTCTGTGAGTTTCTTTGAACATAATTAAATGCAATCACCAGTCTTCACTCACTCTTCCCCCAAAGACCCCATTCGTAAAAGAAAAGGGTCTAAACGGAAACCTCCATGGAAAACTGTAGAGCAATGAGAGCTAATTCAGTCTCAGTTCACACATCTATCTCTGCAGAAGGAAAGACACTGAATCATTTACTCGTCTCTTCAATTCTGTCTGTCTTCCTCCGCCCCTTTCTTCTTCCCTCTCTCCCTTTTTCCTTCCCTGCCTCCCTCCTCCCATTCTTTCTTCATTTTCCAACGTGTTGGAGGAAGGGTGCTTTCTAAATGGCTCAGGAAAACTAAGTAGGAACCTCCCTGTCCCCCTTCCCATTTCCTTCTCCCCTCTCTCTCTCAATCTCTCTCTCTCTCTCTCTCTCTATATATATATATATATATATATATATATATATATATAGTGTGTGTGTGTGTGTGTGTGTGTGTGTGTGTGTGCTCATCTTAGTATTTATGTAATAAGACAATAAAACAAGACAGGCATATGCCTTAGTGGATTTTTAAATGGCCATTTAAAATATACTAAAAATAATAGCAGCATACTTAGCGGGCAGAATGCTGTGTTGGAGGTAAATGTGCCTGGGTTAATGCTCCTCGGTACCCCCAATCTTCCTAATACTTTTCCCCTTGGTTTTCTTTACTTATCTATGGAATGGTGACTACAACTTCTCATCACTAGATTACTGTGACTTGTAAAATAGGTAAGTCCTGTTCTATAGTGCAGCACATTATAACTTTGCTTATCGTCTACTTGCCTCAGATAGTCTCTGAAAGAGGTTAAGTAGTTCTTGTATTGGAAATAAATTGATGTAATGTAAATATCTAACCATCTGCAACTTACATCATAGCGGTTGGGAGAGATGGAGGAAGGGAAATGGAAGAGAGGAGAGGAGAGAGGAGAAAGAGAACACACTAACATTAAATAGAAGACCTCCAATAACCTTCTGTATCCATCTGGATCCCTACATTCTAACATTTCTGCTGGGAATCCGATCTGGAACAAACGGGTGAGATGCGTATTTTACATACTTAAGATGGCCTCCAAGTTCTCCTGCCATCCCTCAGTACTGTAAGTTACAGAGCATGGCTGGCATACCCTGCTTCTGCCCTCAACTTTCCAGTCCAGGGCTGGTCTTCCTCTTCCCCCAAAGCTCTTCTCTATATCATTTAGACATTTTGGTGTCTCTCTGTTCTCATAGGTTTTCTGTTCTCTGTTCTCTGATCTCTCTTCTCTTTTCTCTCTTCTCTCTTCTTCTCTCCCTCTCTTCCCTCTCTTTCTCCATTTTCTCTCTGCCTGCATGTGCATGCTTTTTCTCTTTCTCTTCACCCTCCCCTCCCTCCCCCCTCTCAATTTTCTCCTTGCCTGCAGGTGCCTTCTCTTTCTCTCTTTCTCTTGCCCCTCCCCTCTGTTTTCCTCCCTGGCCTCATTCCGTGGAACTAGTGCACTAGCCTAAGAGCTTCTTCCCAATAAACCTACCTTTATATACTTTAATTTGGTCTGAATTGGCTCATCCCATTGGCAGAAAATACCTATCAATTTCTACCACTTCTAAATAATACCACTACTTCGGATCAAACATTTGGATGATCAATTCTTGGATGACAATCTAGAGCCAAACTATTAACCCATGAATCAGCATGTTTGCTCTTCTCTCTCTCTCTCTCTCTCTCTCTCTCCTCTTTCTCTCTCTCTCTCTTATTCTCTCTCTCTCTCTCTCTCTCTCTCTCTCTCTCTCTCCTTCTCCCTATATATTTCTCTCTTTGTAGGCTTATGGTATTGTACTTGTACTAAATGTTAGCACAGTTTGGTTAGGGATGCCTCATCTACATGTGGAGGGACTTGGGGGGCTGCCCTTATTTGACTAATGGTCACAACTCTCTCCATCAGGGCTGTGGTCTGGTGTCAGGAGCAGGTGAAGCTCCTACTTTCCCTTTGAGTCCTGGGGCTTCTAACCCAGTTCAACATTACCAAGCTTCTTCTGACAGTCCACCACCCTGTAACTTTTCTGTTCCTACAAGTAGCGCCTCACCTCTCTCAAGAATCTATATGAAAGACGATATAAACTCATGAGATAGCAAAGCTGGGCCTGGATGGAATGGTTTCTTCGACTTGCAAAAGGGTTGCAACTAAATTTTTTCAATTTTCTTAAAATTTTGAAGAACTTCACAACTAGGAGGAAAGAATCAAAATGCTAAAGTGATAGCAATTTGGCAAGAATAGACAAAGCTGGAGTACAGGATTTAAGACACAGGGAGAGGCACCCTGAGCAGGCTCCGACGGACAAAGGAGTGGTTCTATGAGCTTAGGTTTAAAAGCTGCTTCCTCTAGATTTGCTGATTTCTTGGCAGTGCAATTTCTGTTAGAAATGGTATTTGGTTTCACATCAATACATTTATTGTAATTAAAATTAATCAAAGCATTTAGGGGATTTCATGAACCTTGCCTTTTGGCATGCGATCTATGTCAAAAAATAGAAAGGCAGTTGGGTTGACAGATAGACTATACCCTTCGAAATATTATCCAGGATGCAAGATTTTTGGCAACGCAAACAAAGATACTCAAATCTCTTGCTGAAGGAAATTCCAATAACATGAATCTGAGTTGCCAAGCCTTTCCTCAAGGCCAAAATGCAGGTAAATTAGACAAGTTATTAAATTATTGAGTTGGAAAATACAGATTTAAGACATCATCTATAGAAAGGTTGCTATTACTATTGATTTACTTTAATATGAAATAATAGTGCCAGTTATCTATTTCTGTCTAACAAATAGATACAAACTTAAACCTCAGATAATACAAACTCATCAACCCACAATTTTCATGATGAGGAGCCTGGGCCCAGCTGCCCCACCCAGGTTTTTTGCAAGGCTGTAATTAGAACTTTAGATGGGTAATATTCTCATCAGTAGGGCTGACAGGAGGAAAATCAGGCCCCAAGCTCACACAGGGTGTGATGTGGCTACTTACTTTCACCTCTTGCTTGGTGTAAACTAAAGTTTATTTTTTAGTCACTACAGACTACTCATAGTTCCTTGTTATAGGAACACTGACAGAAGGGCTCTTTAATTTACTGAGCTACCCAGTAGTGTTTCTAGGGGATTTTGGCTGGAAATGAGGAGTTGTACCCAACTACTCCATCTCCTCTGTCATATGGTATCAATTAGAAGACTATCACTATCCTCTCCCACAATTAAAAACAAACTCACTGAACTGCGAACAAATAGATCTACTGAATAACTACAAAATATCAAGTGTGGCTTTCTTATTTTTAATGTATGTCCTTCCCTTTGATTATGTCAAACTTCAACCATAACTACTTTTCCATTTAATTAGATATTTGAATTTTACCTAATTTTTTTTAGAAAAATAACTAAAGCTTATGACATTAGAATATCAATATATAAGTTGAAAATATTCTCATTTGATGTATTTGTCATTTAATTTTGTATTTGTAATTAGTGTACAGCAATACATTTTAAATTACACATTTGTGAAGCTAAATACTTCCTTTGAAAAGTAAGGCTTTGGAAAGCTGCCTTCCCTGATTAATAGAAAAACAATTTCATACACTAAAATGAAGGAAGGAAATGTATTTGTTTATTGGTCAATAAATGATAACAATTGAACTAGTCACATCAGACATTATTAAAAGAAACATGCATTACTTATAAGTATGTATAATATGATGCTTCCTGTCTATATGACATTCGTAATTATTGTTATATAATTACTATATAATAATCATATATTATTATTGGTTATTCCCAATCTCATTTATGCCATACTCACATATAAATAACCCACATGGCATAATTATAAAAAATATTAATACAATTTCAAGCATTCGTTGTTTCTTTTTTTATTAGATATTTTCTTTATTTACATTTCAAATGTTATCCCCTTTCCTTATTTCCCCTCTGAAAACCCCCTATCCCATTCCCCTCCACCTGATCACCAAACCACCCACTCCTCATTCCCTGTCCTAGCATTCCCCCACACCGGGGCATTGAGCCTTCATAGGACCAAGGACCTTTCCTGACATTGATGTCTGACAAGGTATCTTCTGTTACCTATGGGGCTGGAGACATGGGTCCGTCCCTCCATGTGTACTCTTTGGTTGGTGGCTTAGTCCCTGGGATCTCTGGGGTACTGGTTGGTTCATATTGTTGTTCCTCCTATGGGGCTGCAAACTCCTTCAGTTCTTTGAGTCCTTTCTCTAGCTCCTCTATTGGGGACCCTGTGTTCAGTCTAATGGTTGCCTGAGAGCATCTCCCTCTGTATTTGTCAGGCACTGGCAAAGCCTCTCAGGAGACAGCTATATCAGGTTCCTGTTAGCAAGCACTTGTTGGCATCCACAATAGTATCTGCATTTGGTAACTGTATATGGGATGGATCCCCAGATGGGTCAGTTTCTGGATGGCCTTTCCTTTAGTCTCTGCTCTACACTTTGTCTCTGTATCTCTTCCCATGGGTATTTTGTTTCCCATTCTAAGAAGGACAGAAGTGTCCACCCTTCAGTCTTCCTTCTCCTTGAGCTTCTCCTGGGCATATACCCAGAAGATGCTCTAACATGTAATAAGGACACATGATCGACTATGTTCATAGAAGCCTTATTTATGATAGCCAGAAGCTGGAAAGAACTCAAATGTCTCTCAACAGAGGAATGGATACAGAAAATGTGGTATATTTACATAATGGAATACTACTCAGCTATTAAAAACAATGAATTCTTGAAATTCTTAGGCAAATGGATGGAACTAGAAAATATCCTGAGTGAAGTAACCTAAACACAAAAGAACATACAGGGTATTCACTCACTGATGTCGATATTAGCCCAGAAGCTCAGAATACCCAAGACACAATTCACAGATCGCATTCTCTGATTCTTAATCCAGAGTTTAAATATGTTTATTCATTTTATGACATGTTCATATGATGTTTTCATTTCAGTGAAGTGAGTATTATGAAGCCTTGAGGAATACTTTGAGTGATTCAACCAAGCATTTCAGAAGACCCTGTGAGGACTGCTTTCACTACACCAGAAGTGTCTGTGGATATAAAACCACATGCTAGTTACTGGGGCATAATATTCTATTCTAGACAATCACTTTCATGCTTGGTTTATGTTGATTATTTTATATTTTTTCCTTGAATAAAGTCTGCCGAGCATGTATGCCTTTACCCAACAAACTCTATGTATTCCCTGCAAAGCAGGTCATATGTAAAGAATTGTTTTTAATACAAATAATTTAATATATTTCTTTATACAGGATTAATTCAATAAATGAGGTTATTATGGGATTTTAATTATCATCAAATTTTACTTGCAGAAGTAAAACAGCTTATCTTCTAGAGTACAGATGGGGGTAAAATCCCTGTTGCATTTCTCAGAATGTGGCAGAAACCTTTATAGTAATTAATATTTTTTGTTACTAGTGATAGTCAAGGTCAGTCCCACCTCAGACTAGAAAATTACTAGAAGACAGTGCTCATTACCCACTGTGACTCTTATCAGTTTAGGTAATTGGATTGTACTGATATTGACAATGTGTTTTAGAGTATTGTTTTTCACAAATTTTGTAGAGCTGTCATTATTTTTCTTTCTGCAATAAAGGAAGCTTGTTGTGACCTGCCTAGGAAGTAGCAATCAAGTTAGGAGCCACTGGGCCGGGTCTTGACACTTGGTTTATATTCTAAGGATATGCAAATAGTACTCCGTTAATAGTGATGCATCAATTCTGGTTCACATCTTGTGACAGAGGTACAACAGTAAAGCGACATGGCATTAACAGAGAAGCTGAGTGGGCACGGAGGACTCTGCACTGTCTTTCCCCATGGTACATAAATAGAAAATGGCTCTAAACTGGTATGTTTAGCTAAGAGATAATATTTACCATTGGTCCTTGGGATAGATACATTTTCTTAATAATAGACAGCTTTTAGAATCAAGTCAAAAATTAGAACAATGCACTTCCTTTGACACTTATAAATTGCTGGTTTCATTCATTCATTCCTTAATTCATTGGATCGCTAACAGGAAAATCAGCTTAGCAATATGCCACAAGCCAGACTGTCTGCTTGCATGAAAGATATGCTCATATAAAGCTCACAGTATTTATTCAAATTTTTCATATTTTCTTTCCCTGTGAACAAATTCATTGTTGGCTCACTCTGAGCTGCTCTTGCTTTCATTCTATTAGTACCATTATTAAAATATTTACAGGTAAAATACTAAGTTTTTCACAAGCATGCAGCTTGAATCAATCATGCATTTCTATCACAGCCTTATCTCTTAGATTTCTTCTTGCCAAAATAAATGGATATAAACCTCAAGTGGCCATTCTTGCTGAAGAGTAAAACACAGAAGTTATTGTTAGGAAATAAAAATGTATTGCAAACAGAAGGGAAGAAGAGCCCTACAGCAGGATACAAGTCATTGCAAGTCCCTGCTGTTAAGCGACTGGTAGCAAACATGTCACTAAGAATATTGAAGCTAGACGGGTTAAGGTCCAACTAAAGGACTAAGAATTCTATGCTATTTTTGCTATATAATCTAATCCATAGAAAGAGCTCTGCTACCCCAAAGCAAATGAGACATAAATGTAGTAGGATATTTACAAGAGAAGAAATGCTCTGTGTATGTCTTATACTTTTTAAAATCTGTACAATACTACACCACACACACATGCAAACTATGTATCAAGCTTTTTAGAGGTCACAATCAATAATTTGAAATTTAATCACTCTAAAGTAAGCAATAAAATCATGTTTGGAATAATGTGATCTCTCTCTCTCTCTCTCTCTCTCTCTCTCTCTCTCTGTGTCTCTCTCTCTGTGTGTGTGTGTGTGTGTGTGTGTGTGTGTGTCTGTAATAGACGTCTATGTTGTTGAGTCTGTATGTGTGCATGCATACATGTTTGTAGGTCTGTATGAGACCAGGTGTTTATGACTCTTACAGACACTTAGATTCTTTAAAACCCCATTTAATTGTGGCAGATATTGAATGCATTATGTTGTTTTGGGTGTGATTTCTTACAATAAGTAACACCGTGAGTATAGAATTTTTAGTCACACATAAAAACTGTGAACCTAATTCACATAAGTTAATAATCTACCCACCAGTGCAGGTATCTAGTGGCCATGGAAAACTGGGTTACCTAAAAAGGGGGCTGGAAATGAAAAAGAACAAAATGTGAGAGAAGGATGAAGCCAAGACAAAGTTTCTGATCAAGGCTCAAAGTTTAATATTCAGCACTGCTTTTATATAGGGGGAGCCCACAGACCCATCCTTTGTTTCAGCTGGATTGTGTTGCAAAGCAAGCTCAGTGGGCAGTCTATTTCTGTAGGAAATTGCAGGTGCAGAAGACTCCACCTAGGTCTGTTTAGCCTGCTCAAGGCTGGGGGAGGAACACAATTCCCTCCTTGTTTTGTTTTTTAAAGATGAGCATTTATCAGTAGCTGGACAGGCTCACAAGATTTACTTGTTTTCCATAATCCTGTCTAGGTTATAGAGTGGCCAGCTGACTGTGCCTGTCTGAAGTTGGTGTCTATATTGCTCCTTCTTACCCGTCAGGGAGAACAAACATAGCTTTTGATACATCTCTTTCTCTTAGGTCAGTAGAAGCTCAAGAACACTCTTACCTATCTCTGATTACTGGCCTTCTATAGCACACTCTTTCCCATTCAAACCTAAGCCACAAAGGGCATGTGAATATGCATTTCTTCATAGAGATGAATAGCTGCCGTGGTGAATAGCTGAGCATGCTGAAAGCAATCCTGTGTGAAGGCAACCAATTTGTTTAAGATACAAGGTCCAAAAGTTAAAATCAACAAAATTATAATCAATGGTCCAAGAAGTGTAGAAATTAAAGTTGGAAGCCATGGAAAAGTAGAGAATCAGGATTCAAACCATCCCTGATTCTGTCCTTTTTCTCCTTCCTTTTGGCTAGTCCTTCTTGAACTTTAACAATAGAATTCTTTACTATTCCTGACTGATAAATGTAAAAGTAACATTCTTCATGAAGGTCTGTACATAGACCTCCCTGTTGAAGTTATAAAAGATTAGGAGCTTAAACACACACACACTAACCCTTGTTCGAAATCTAGATCCTGTCCAATTTTATCCACTGTAAATGTAACTTCATAGAGAACTACAACTAACTTCCAAATATGTCTCTGAAAAATGTCCAGAACAAGCCTTTCAAATGAAGATTGTCATTTTGTTTTTCCCAATATTGGATCGATTTCTAGACCAGTCCATATTTAAGCCCGAATAACTGGTCACATTAAGGAAAGAGAAGAAACATTATAACGTCTCCTTTTGAGTAATTTTTCTAGGTGTTTCCAGTCTCTGTGTTCTCTATCCCACAAGGCCTAAATGTTTGAAGCAAGACAGCTTATCCAATCTGGCATATAGGTAAACAGTGGTGGGTCAAGAACATATGTCCAATAGAGCTTTCCTTTCACCATTGTCAGGGCACTTATCAAGCTAACAGGTCAGCATCATTCTTTGTCCCAGAATCAACATGTCACACCAATCACTCTGGCAGCCAGTACACTCCTGCAGCATCCTGCAGAAAAAACACAAACATACCCTCTTCCCCATATTAAAACCTGATTGGGATCATGCCATATAACAATAAGTGGATCTTTCCATTTTGCTTAGGCATAAGTATGCCCAGTTGTAAAGTGCCATGTAAACTCAACAGAGAGTACCTTGGCATCTAAATTTTAAAAATTTTAAAAATAAAAAGCATGATTTAAATAATGTGGTGTACAAGGATATAATCCCCCCTTTTAATGAAGACATTGTTTTAAAGTCCCACAATACCTGTTTCTCAATAACTTGTCCTTGAGGTTTATGAATAATCTCAGTAATATAGGTAATATTAAACTGTCAATAAAACATCTCAAATGCTTGATTGTAGTAGCCAGTTCCATTATCTGTTTTAATATGATTTGGAACACCAAACATAGAAAAATAATGCAAGCAATGACTAATTACATTTTTAGTTGCTTCTCCTGTTAAAGAAGTTGCAATTAAAAAGCCTGAAAAGGTGTCAAGCCACATGTCCATATTTTAACTTTCCAAAATCAGAAATTCATACCATCCATTTGCAATAATTGATTAGGTATAAGTCTTCAAGGATTAACACCATTATGTGGCACAGGTAGAAAGTAAGGACATTGAAAATAAGTCTTTACAATTTGATGTACACATTCTCTAAAAATACAAAATTATTGTTCTCAAGCTATTACTATTTTGATGATTTAATGAATGAGACTGTTCCTATTTGCAATCCATGATGAGCTCTTAAATGTTCTATAAAATAAGGAACCGCTTGTTCTCTTAAATTAACCTGTATTTGTATAACTGTAAAATTTGAATAAATTATTAGAATTTATTTCTCCCAATAATTACATAAGATAAACAGTTTAACATTATTGATGAAATTATGGAGCTACATAATTATAAGAATGCCAATCAATCCTGCAAAATAGGTATTTTAATTATAGTACCAGATGAGGTTGAAAAAATATATGTAGGATGGGTGATGCATACTAAGGAAACAGATTTCAGAGAAAAAATACATTCATAAGAAAAGAATAGTATATCAAAAGTGAGTAAAGCAAAAGTGGATCATGAAAATGTTAATGGGAATCTTCAGGGTTAAGAGAACGTTGCATGTAAAAATACCTGTGTAACAGGCAGGTGAAATGTATGAAAACTGAAAAGAAGACACAAACCAAGGCCAGAAAATAAAGCATCAGGATACAAAACAGAGGAGCAGAGTTCCAGCCCATACTGAGGGAATGACCTACCACCCCAATTTGAGACCTATTCTATGGGCAAGAATTAATCTCTGACGCTACTAATGATACTCTGTTATGCTTATAGACAGGAGTCTAGCATAACTGTCCTCTGAGAGGTGCCACCAAGCAGCTAACTGAAACAGTTGCAGAGATCCACAACTGAAAATTAGAAGGAGCTCTGGGAGTCTTATGGAAGAGTTGTGGGAAGGACTGAGGGACCTGGAAGGGACATGAACTCCATAAGAAGATCAACATAGTCAACTAACATGAACCCTTGGGGGCTTCCAGAGACTGAACCTCCATCAAAGCACATACATTGACTTGACTAATCCCACACACATATGTAACAGATGTGCAGCTCTGTCTTCATGCCCAACAACTGAAGCAGGGGCTATCCCTGACTCTGTTGCCAGTCTGTGGTTCCTGTTCCCCTAATTGGGCTGCATTTTTAGTGGGAGAAGATGTGCCTGGTCCTGCAATGACTTGATGTGCTAGGGTGCAATGTTACCCGGGGGGGGCACCTCCTCCTTCTCAGAGAAGAAGAGAAGGGGGCTGGGGAATGAGGCTGTGCAAGGGGGAACTGCAAGGAAGGGAAGGCTGGGATCAGGATATATAGTGAATAAGCAAACAAACAGCAGATGAATGGAGAAAAAAAGAATTTGAAATTGTAGATGGTCATATGGTGACTCTTTAACAGTTATCCTGTGATCTGAGAAAATAACTTTTATTGTGAACATTGAATAAAACATATACAAAATTTAAGAGTACTCTGTCAAGAGATGGAAGTGGGTACAGGGATCCACAGCTAGACATTATGCAGAGAGGGTATCTAAATTGGAAGTCTTTATTGGGTTCCTCTTCTTGAATTTGGGAGCCCCCGTAGAAGACAGGGAAGAAAGACTGTAGAAGTCACAGTGGATGGAGGACAACAGGAGAACATATTCTAATGAATCAACTAAGTGGGATTCATGTGGCCTCACAGAGACTGCAACAGCACAGAGTCTGCATGAGTCTGTACCAGGTCACCAGCACATAGGCAATGACTGTTAGCCTCATAGTTTTGTAAGACTCATAACAGGGGAACGGGTGTATCTCTAACACTTGCCTGCTCTTGAGACTCTTTTCCTCCTATAAGGAGGCATCGTCCAGCCTCAATATGAGGGCTTTTGCCTTGTCTTAGTGTATCGTGTTTGGTCCTGTTTGCCTGTCATTTCTTGGAAGCCTGCTCTTGTCTGAAGAGGAAACTAAGGGAAAGTGGATCTGGTAGAGAGAGGAGTTTTGGATACATAGAAAAAGTGAATGGAGAGAAAACTGTTTGGGAAAAATGTATTTTTAATTAAAAAAATGAAAAGAAAAATGAGAAATAATAGAAATAGTATCAGAGAGGCAAAATTCAGAATTCCAACAAAATAGGCACTTATACACACACACACACACACACACACACACACACACACACATATTATATAGATATAGATAGATACATCATATATATACACATCATATATATACATTTTATATATACATATATAATTACAAAAGAAACATAGTAAATAAAGTTCTGTGCATTCTTTAAAAATGTACTAAAGCTGGAAGCTGAGAGGGAATTTACAAACTTTTCTATATATCAACAAAGATGAAGAACAACAATTCAAATAATGAGTATCCTAGCCTGTCATGAGTGGTCCCTGATTACTAAATACCTGGAGAAATAATTAACAAATCATATATGTTAGCATCAGGATACAGATGGCACACATGGCAGTTTTCCACTGGGATGATCATGCAAGCAGTGACAAAAGTGTGGGGTCATTACAGTAGTATGTTTAGAACACGATGGCATATCACACTAATTATAAAGAACTAATTGGTGTCAGATTCGTGATTAAAATCTCACTTTAGAGAAGGAATGTCACCTATAAACACTTATTTGCTTTGGTAGGCCAGACAGACTAGGGAAGGAAGTTAACTGGAGATAACAATTCCCTACCCCCACTACACATGCCATCAGATTCATCTTCACACGTCTCCCTCGTGGTGGGCTCAGGCATCAAACACTCGGTTCCTTAATTAGACAGGATAAAAAAAGAGTTATGTGATCTCATACAAAGGTATGTGTTTATGAAACTGTAAGAAAATGAAGTCTGAATTAGATCACTGGTCGAGAGGAAAGTAGGACACTGTTTAGGTACTGGCACAGGGTAAAGAAAAGCATTGAAGGAGCTTTCCAGAAGAGTTAGTCACATGGATGAATGTATGTTCTTCCCACAGAATGGCACTGGTACTGGTTCTCTAACCTCCTCATCTATGCAGGACTGTGTGAAGCTCAGACTGCTCGAGAACTAATCTCGGGATTCTTATTTCAAAGTTCAGAAAAGGAAATTTGCTTTCAGGACTTCCTTTCCTCTTGTTAGCGCTTTCATCTCAGTGAGAAAAAAATGCAAATGCTCACACACCTGGCATTAATTTCCTTATTTTATTTAATCAATTTCAATGAAGCTTAGCATTTCCAAGTTGTTTGAGGAGCACAATAGGCATGGTGCTGCTCTAAGGATAGTGGGGTTAGGGAGGTGTATGTATTATTCCATAGCCTCCAAAAGGAGGCTCAAGGAAATCGAAAAGAAAGACATTAAATGACATTCGAGGGCAGACCACAAGTTCAACCAATGTACATAAAGAAAAACAAGACTCAAGCAAGAAAGATAAGACAACTGACTGAATTACAGGTTACCTTGCTGGCTGACTGTGGATCTGTGTGTCGCTGCACTGAAATATTCCCATTCTTGACTGGAAATAGCAAAGGAAAACCTGAGACTCTTTGGGAGAGATGTTCCCCGGTATATATGATCTATCCAGTGGAACATGATGGGAAACTGCCTTTCACAGAAACCTATGGAAGAGAAAAAGAAAAAGAGTGAGGCATATGCCTGTCTCCGTCTGCTCTCCAGCCTAACGTTGGCCAGGGTTTACCCTAGGAAGTGGGGATCATTTAAGTATGCAATGTTTACTCTCTGATTTCTCAGGGGTCAGCTACTGATGCAAAGCCTTCCCACAGCATTCCTTCAGAGTTTAAAGGTGAATAAAACTCAGCCTGATACCCAAATTTGGGGTGCAGCAACAGAAAAGTTGGTCATAGGAAATTAGGAGGCAAGTAAAGGCATGGAAACAATGAGGCAGACAAATAGCAAAAGCTTTCTGTTGAGCAACATAGATACTTTGAGTTACCACATCATATGTCCTTCAGAATATCTGCTATTATTCTACAGTAGGAGTATTTTTTATTAATATATTTTTTTCTGTGTGAACCTTATTTAACTTTCAAACTTGGAAAACCCCATTGAAATCACATATGCAACCACAATCAAGATTGTACTCCATTGTCATCTCCCGGAGGCCTCAGGGAATGAGAGATCAGAAAAAGGATGCAGTGTCTGTGCCAACATGGTATAAAGACTTCAGTCAATATTTGTTAATGTTCCTCTTCCACCGATTCTGGATCCGTTTTGTTCTTAGGCAACCTCAGGGGTTACTGCCAGCTGAAGGAAAGGGATCTAAGGGCTGGGTGCCCTTTTTTGTGCCTATGTGAAACAACAGACACATCTTTCATTCCCTCAGCTTCCTTTTCTGTACCAGGAGGCACAGGCCCTCACCATGGATTCTGCTTGTTAATAAAAGTGTATTCTTGTCCGAGATAATGCTATGGGACAATACAGTAATGAGTAACCATTTTATAAGATCTTATATTTGAAGAAGATCCTATATTTAATTCTCTGAAAGCAAATGTGGTTGTGCAGTAGAAAGCCATCCCATTGATGAATTTAGCCTCAGAGGAACAATATGTTATGCTGTTTCCTAATTAGGACCTACTGACTAATGACTAATTAGGACATACTGAAGCAGATTCAGGTCATGTGATCATGTGGAATGTACATCAGACACATTCAAATCCTATAACAAGTACCCTCTCAACATCACAAGGAGTTTTCTACTGAGCACACTCAATGTTCGACCTTAGTTGATCAGCACTAGGGTATGATGAATACCTTAGGTCACATAGTCACTGAACAGTCCATGATCAAATGTTCAGTCTCTACTAGCACATTAGCAGCCATAGTTCAAACAATGGTAACTGTTTGTTTTGAGCTACTGGCTAGTGGTGGAAATATAATAAAGAAAAATCATGTAAAATGCAGATATTTTACTGGATTTTGTTTACTCATTCGATTCACTTACAATGTGACATTGACATAAACAGACTGTTGCGATGCCTTCAAATTAGAAATTGATGCATTGTTGGAATGCTCAGCAGGTTCTCTTTAGAGAAGAGAAGAGCCTCATACATACAAAGTACAGTATGATACATAACAAATAAAATTTTGTTTCTTCTATGTTTTGAAGTTTTGGTTTCCCTATTACTGGGTGTTAATTACTTTTTTTTTTTTACTGTCTATTCCTGTGAATGAAGTGAATGAAGAATACATTCTACTATAATAGGATGATCTAGAAATAAAGGCATGATATAAGATACAGTGTCTATGATTCAGTGACAAGTGAAGACACTGAAGTTCTATGGATTTCACATAGTCCATAAAAAAATGTTGTAGAAACTCATTAGCTAATGGACAATGTTGCAGTGTCCTCCTCACTGGTCACAATAGAAAAGTCTTAGAATACATAGAAAGATTTCCTATAACACATTGTATTATAAAGCCTACAACCCAGTTACCATATTCACATGCCATTTCCTCTCACTGTCTCCACAAACATCTTTTATCTTCCTTTTCATATACATATAAAATCTCTTGTTTATAATCATTATAATTATTATACATAATCATCTCTTGTTTATAAGGAAATTGCATTGAGATAACTGACACAGGTGTGAAGACATTGCTCATGTCAAAAATATGTGCCTATTACAGAAGGTCATGTCACACACCCAAAATGCAGGAGTCAGTTGGGCTGTCAGATTTCTGGGTAGAAGCAAAGTCATTAAGCAGAAAACTAGTTTGTAATAATGAGCTGTTTACAGACCTCAGATGAAAGAGAGAGAAACAATGATAGGCTGAAATGATACGATTAAAGGTTCTCTTTCCTGCCGGGCAGGGATGGTGCACGCCTTTAATCCCAGCACTTAGGAGGCAGAGGCAGGTGGATTTCTGAGTTTGAGGCCAGCCTGGTCTACAGAGTGAGTTCCAGGACAGCCAGGAAAAACCAAAAAAAAAAAAAAATCATCAAAGGTTCTCTTTCCTAAGGAACTTGCAATGAAATATATGTGTGGGTTTCATGAAACCTGTCGATCTCATTGCAAGTTGGAGAAACCATCTTGCATGCATGCATATATGTACTGTATGTAAAACTGTATGAATATATATGAATACATATATATATATGTATATATATATATACACACACACACATATATATATGCATTCCAGGAATGCTTTAAACAAAGTAATGCTGGGTTTCAAACATTGGTTTATGAGGACAGAAAGACAAGCACAAAGATTTTAGAGGTATATACATTGACCTTACTCCCCTTATTAAGGATTGACTAGTCTGCTAAGTGTGTATAGAATTTATTCTACTACAGAGATAAGTAATCTTTGATGTGGTCTATTCCATAGAGTAGTGAAATTCAGGAACCAACTTGGAGTTCTTTCTTTGCTCTTTATGAATAGAAATATATCTCTCAGAGAATCAACAATAGCCTCTTAGAAAATTTTATCTTAAAAAGGCAGTAAGTGTATTTGTTTTGGGTTCTAGCCACTTATGAGAGAAATAATTACTTCACCAGTTATAATGTTGTATAACTTCCAGAGAGTCATATAAAACACATCAGTCAAAAGGTAATGAAAGATGAGTCTTATTTTTTCCCTTTATGTATACCGGACTTGGAAAGACACGTACTGGTGGGAGTCCAATGATTGTAAGTTCTGGTCAAAGACTCTGATATAAAATTGTGAAACTATGATGACACAATATGTTCATTGCATTTTGTAAAAAAAAAAAAATCAACAGAACGCTTTTGTAATTTCATCCATATCATTTTCAGAAAGTGAACAAAGACTCATTTGAGTAGATAACATGCCAAAATCAGTTCTTAAGAAACAATGCAAACATCCACCCTTTCTGGTTTCAGACTCCATGACTTTCAACCATGTTACAGTTGATTCTGAAGTAGTGGTGTTTAATTGTAAGAAGTGATATCAAACTTTAGGAGGGAACTTAAGGTCCATATTTCCTTAATGTGCTTTTAAATTCTGACAAAAGATATATTTGCTCATGGAATACAAAATATGTAATATATACAAAAAATAATCACATGAAGAATCCTACATCATAAGTCCATGCATTGACTCTCAATGCAGAAGACCCATGAGATCATTAGGCAAACAAATTAGCTATCTCACTTTGTCACAACCCATTTGCATCTACGCACCTATTAAAATAAACTGGAACCGAAATTAGTGTGAGAAAAATGACCCTTTTCAAATGCCCTTTCCTATCTGGAGTGAACACTGTACATGTTTATACTGCAGAAGCCTTGAAGGTTTAGAGAGAGAAGTGAGAAGGGGAATTTGTTGCTATCCAGAACTGGGTTTCAGTGATGCTTTCATACTGTTGGGTCGCCAGTAAAACCTAAGCATTGCTGACATACTCATATACTGGATGCCCGGGAGCTTTCTGAAGGAGAATGGCCAGAGGCAAGGTAGAGGAATGGAAATTTGCTCAGGAATTAGGTTGTCTCCAGTGCCTGGCAAGGCAATATTGAAACAAGAAGAGCTAATGGCCATGCAAAAGTTAAGAGAGCTTTTGGCTCCTAGACAAAACCAAATAGCTAGGAAGACAAATATGTTGTGATAAATTCAAGCTAAAGAAGAATACCAGGCAGCTTTGTAAGTATAGTACTGACAGAATATCAGAGACCAGTGTTCTTCCAGCCTTTGCTGTGACATAAAGTCCTGGCACTTGTTCTTCCTTTTCAAGTCTCTTTATCCCTTTACTCCCTTTATAAGTATGCACATGAGCACAGCTATTTGACTGATTTGAGATATGTGGATCTTAACACCAAGGGTCTATAAAACAATAAATACAGCACAAGGCATTTCTTATTCTTTTCAAGATAGTGAGTGTCAATTGCACAATTGCCCAATTCTATTCTTAAGGTCACTTAGACCACTGGTTGCAGAATTAACAGTAAGAACTACATTTACAGGGCAGTTATTATATTATTATATATAAAAAGACACAGGATACTCCATATACTTATCACTTATAATTTTATTATAATCCTCATCTATAAATTAAGATGTGAACAAAGTGCCCAAATGACATGTTGAACAGATGAGTTCTTAATCTCAGAACTCAATCCTTCCCTCCCCTCACTCTTTTCATCTCTCACCCGCTCTCTCCATTTCCCCCTCCTTTGCTGTTCTTTCCCTCACCCTCACCTCCAGCTTTCTGTTTGTTTCTCTCCCTTAGAAGAATTGTGAATCCATCTTGTTTATCAACTTAAAAAGAAAAAAATCAAAATTGTATATGCTGGATATTGAAATTATATTTTAAGCCTGCTTCAAAAGTGAATGAATACTTATCTTTAATAAAAATTTAGAACCTTCTAAAATTTTTATATGGCCTGATATCATTATTAAAAATATCCCAAATTCCAATTATCTATCAAACCATATCAGGGATCACATGTGCTACATACAGATCTTTTTTATCTTGTCCCCACAAGACAGGACTTTTTACCAGTATCTTCTACATTTTTCTCATACATTTTCTTTGCATACTACTCAACATAGGTCAGAGATCCTGAGACAGAGGCTCTGAAATGGAGATTTGATTAAAGGAATTTTTGTGAGGAGGCTGCCCACAAGTCAACAGCTCAGGGAGAAACTATGAAAACACAGCTCAGCAAAGGGAGAGTTTGGTTGCAATGTTGCTTCTACAGGATCACAGAAAAGCACACAGAGAGCTCAGACAACTTGATGGCCTTTACTATGCTGAATGTTTGCAAATGGGGCTGTGCCTTTGCTCATGTTCCTATCTCCATTAATTCCTGGCTATAGGGTCTAGGGCCAGGGTCTTGTCTGTAGTGGATTGACTTGGCAGAGATAAAGAATGGTCCTGGGAACATCTGCTGTCAACACTACAAGCATCTGGAAAATGAATGCTTCTGACCTGACAAACAGACAAGATCAGAAATATGAGTAGAAATGGAGGTGTCCACTATAACAGCTTATGTAGAATTTGGCATACTATGCCTTGTAGGTCAAACCTTATACCAGGAACTAGAAATCTTGTTTTAATTAGTTATTGAATTCCTTGTGACCATTACTTCATATATGAGAAGCACTTAGCAATTTAACCTACTGAATTCATTTCATGTTCTTTTATAAAATTTCCCCTAGAGACACATTAATGAGGTTCTACACAACAGCAATCTCTATTTTCTATAGGAAAAAAATTGAGAAACACCTTGACAATTATATTTGGTCCCTGATATAATTAATTTAGAAGCTGAAATGAAGAAACCCAGTTCCAGGACATTGATAGTAATTGTCTAAAAAATAAAACAATGCACTCAATTAACCTGATTTAACTAAGAGGATGATTGCTTGCCCAAAGGTTAATAACCTTGCCCCCTTAACCCTGCTCCAAAATCTGCTTCTGGTTCTTTTTGAGGTATCTCTACTTGCTGTGTTTCAAGACTTCTTTCTGACAAATAGTAACAGGCAAAAATCAGACCTTTAAACTGAGATTTAAAACCACTTGGGCTCACAGCCCAGGGCTCCTGGTGTGAGGAAAACTGAATCATCTTCCAAAAATGTTTTTAACAACTACTATGAGAAAGATGTCCTGAGATACAATTTGTAAAATCATTTTCAGGAGACTTGTGACAGTGATCAAATCAGGTGAAATCATAAAGAAGACACATAAAACAAAGATTCCTTAAACTCTTACTTGCATAACAACGTGTTTTATATTGTCTCACGCCCTAAATCTTAGCTTTAGCCTGGAACGTCACATGTGATGAAGCCTATTTCCAGGAAAACTTGGCGAACACCCTGCTCTCTGAGCAAGACGTGTGTGTACATCTGTTCATGTTGTACAGATGTGGCCTCTTAGAAGGGATTCCCCTTCACTTCCAGGTTTAAGGATCCCAGAAGACTGTCACAGAGAGTGGGCCTGGTTTTAACATCTGCAAAATTGATTCTAAGTTTTATAGCTTACCTCCATTTCCTTTGGAGTTTTGATGAATGAGAAAGCACACACACACACACACACACACACACACACACACACACACACATCAATTACCACTTGTATCCAGGCTTTACTCCATTTATCTTGGTTGCCTACCATAAAATAAATGGTTTGACCCTATTGTTAAAGATACCACACATTTTGATTATATAACAAATATAAATCAGCCTCAAGTGACTGGAATCTTCTACCTTGCAATCAAGATTTCATAGTGTCAAAAGATACTATGTAAGTCACTGGAGTGTGGTATTGTCCAGTGCTAGAACCTGCATGTTATATTGATTTAGCAAGAAAACCCTCCTGCTTCTCCCCTGTAGTCAAGTTCTTTAGAAATTGCCAATCTCATTTTCACTGATGTTAAAACACTCTTTTCTTTGTTTGCAATGTTACACAAATGGAATATCATGGTCTGAACATTTCTGTATGTTTTCATGCTAGTTTAGTTATTATTTTGATTTTAGACTATTTTGCATATATTTTTATATTGTTTATTTTATTAACAGGAATTCATTTGTTCATCTGTCCTGTATGATATCCGTGTAGAAATTCTGAACAATGATGGTAGACTTCTGAACTATTTTACTTCTGGGTGATTATTAATAAGTACCCTTGCATAATCCTCTGTGTGACTTTTGGGGAGTACGTACATATTCCAGCATAATTTACCACAGACTGGAACTTTGAGGTCCCTGAGAGTGAGCACTAGCAATTTACTTGGTCCGACCACACAGCTTTCAAAGCAGCTGTAATAACTTGTAGTCACACTAACATTACATGAGGGAGTGTGTTACTTCTCTAACACTTAATATTGTCAGGCAAAAATAATTTGAGGTATTTTTATAATTAAGAGTAGTAACTTGGCATGATATTAATTAGCATTGTGCTAATGATAAATGTTGTCAACACCTTTTCTTATGCGTTTTGCTCTCCTGGAAATCCTCCTCTGTGAAATGCTTACTGAGGTCTTTTGACACTTGTGTAAGCTATGCTTCTTATATTTGCATAATTATTCTATAGAAGATGTTTTATATACTGGATACAAGTTTCTTGTCAAGTATGTGATTGAAATATTTCCCCTGTTGTTTGAACTATAACACACAATGTTGCCTCTTGATGCGTAAAAAAAAAAAACAAAAAAACAAAAAAAAACCTTGATCAACTCTATTCCCCTACATTTTCCTTTTCTGCTAGTAATCGCATGTATGTGGAGTAGAGCTTTAAAATTGTTGTTTTATCTGAAAACAGAGGAGTTTTAATATTTTCTGTTACAGGCTTTGAAGTTAGATTAGGTCTATACATATTCAAAATTAATTCTAATGTATGCAAGGTAGAAAGTGTTAGATGATTATGTAAATTTATACAATTAATCTTTGGTATCTCCACAGGATTATTTCTATTTTCCTATAACACAACTCTGGCTCATTTTGATAAATTAATAAAAATACCAAGGCTATTTCTAGGTATTTCATTGTTTTTTTTCTCTTTGACAATTTCTGCTTATAATTGTGGCAAAAACATTGTTTTAAATTAATGTGCTGTTTGGATTTCAGAAATATTAGCATATATTTCCAACACTAATTTTCACATTCTTTAATATGTTTGGACTTTGGCATATCTGTAAAAATGTCTAAGATCTGTAACCAGAATTCTGTAGATTTATAATTGAATTTTACAAATAAATTTAGAATTGACATTTTAAAATAATACATTCTCTAGACTATAACTGTATCACTTTTAGTATATTTTAAATATTTTTCCATAATGTCATTTACAGTAAAGGATGACTTTCTTAAATTAAGTCTAAAGTTAGATACTTTTGCTGAATTTTTTTCTTTTTTTTTTTTTGAAATTTATTTTTTATTGGATATATTCTATATTTACATTTCATTTCCCTTTTTCTGGTTTCTCATCCCCCAAAGATCACACATGCTCTTTTCCCTCCCCCTCTTCCCCCATCCACCCCTTCCCACTTCCCTGTTCTTGTATTCCCCTACACTGATGTTTTGATCCTTTCCAGCACCAGTGTCCACTCCTTCTTTATTGTCAGATATCATTTGATATGTGGATTGTGTCTTTGGTGTCCCAAGAGTCTAGGCTAATATCCACTTATCAGTGACTGCATGCCATGGGTATTCTTTTGAGACTGGGTTACCTCATTTAGTATGATGTTCTCCAGCTCCATCCATTTCTATAAGAATTTCATGAATTCACTCTTTCTAATGGCTGAATAGTTCTCCATTGTGTATATATACCACATTTTTTGTATCCATTCTCCCATTGAGGGACATCTGGGTCCTTTCCAGCTTCTGGCTATTTTAAATAAGGCTGCTATGAACAAAGTGGAGCATGTATCCTTAATGCATGCTGGGGAATATTTGGGGTATATGCCCAGGAGTGGTATGGCTGGGTCCTCAGGAAGTATCATGTCCATTTTTCTGAGAAACCACCAGACTGATTTCCAGAGTGGTTGTACCAGCTTGCAGTCCCACCATCAGTGGAGGAGTGTTCCTCTTTCTCCACATCCTCGCCAACACCTGAAGTCTCCTGAGTTTTTAATCTTAGCCATTCTGACAGTTGTGAGGTGAAATCTCAAGGTGGTTTTGATTTGCATATCTCTAACGACTAATGATGTTGAACATGTTTAAGGTGTTTCTCAGCCATCCGAATTTCTTCAGGTGAAAAGTCTTTGTTTAGCTCTGTACCCCATTTTTGGATAGGGTTATTTGGTTTTCTGGGGTCTAAAGAACTTCTTGAGTTCTTTATATACATTGGATATTAGCCCTCTGTCGGGTGTGGGGTTGGTGAAGATCTTTTTCCAATTTGTTGGTTGCCAAATTTTCCTTTTGACTGTCTTTTGCCTTACAGAAACTTTGTAATTTTTATGAGGTCCCATTTGTCTATTCTTGCTCTTAGAGCATAAGCAATTGGTGTTCTGTTCAGGAATTTTCCCCCTGAGCCAATGTCCTCAAGGGTCTTCCCCAGTTTCTTTTCTATTAGTTTTAGTGTGTCTGGTTTTATGTGGAGGTCCTTGATCCACTTGGAGTTGAGCTTAGTGCAAGGAGATAAGAGTGGATCAATTCTCATTCTTCTGCATGTTGACCTCCAGTTGAGCCAGCACCATTTGTTGAAAAGGCTGTCTTTTTTCCACTGGATGTTTTCAGCTCCTTTGCCGAAGATCAATTGGCCATAGATGTGTGGGTTCAATTCTGGGTCTTCAATCCTATTCCATTGATCCACCTCCCTGTCACTGTACCAATACCATGCAGTTTTTTAACACTACTGCTCTGTAGTATTGCTTGAGGTCCGGGATATTGATTCCCCCAGAAGTTCGTTTACTGTTCATGATAGTTTTAGCTATCCTGGTTTTTTTGTTATTCCAGATGAATTTGAGAATTACTCTTTCTAACTCTATAAAGAACTGAGTTGGGATTTTGATAGGGATTGCATTGAATATGTATATTTCTTTTGGCAAGATTGGCATTTTAACTATATTAATCCCTGCCAACCCACTAGCAGGGAAGATTTTTCCATTTTCTGAGGTCTTCCTCCATTTCCTTCTTCAGAGAGCTGAAGTTTTTGTCATATAAATCTTTCACTTGTTTGGTAAGAGTCACACCAAGATACTTTATATTGTTTGTGGCTATTGTGAAGGGTGTCATTTTCCTAATTTCTTTCTCAGCCCGCTTATCCTTTGCATATAGGAAGGCTCCTGATTTGCTTGAGTTGATTTTATAACCAGCCACTTTCCTGAAGTTGTTTATCAGCTGTAGCAGTTCTCTGGTGGATATTTTTGAGTCACTTAAGTATACTATCATATATATATTAGATCCAATTGGTTCAAAGTTTCAATGAGTTTCCCTGTGTCCCTGTTTACTTTCTGTTTCCCTGATTGGTCCATTGAGGATAGTGGAGTGTTGAGGTCCCCCACAATTATTGTGTTAGGTGCAATGTATGTTTTCAGCTTTAGTAAAGTTTCTTTTACAAATGAGGGTGCCCTTGCATTTAGAGCATAGATGTTTAGAATTGTGAGTTCTTCTTGGTGGATTTTTCCTTTGACTAGCAAGAAGTGACCTTCTGTGTCTCTTTTGATGACTTTAGGTTGAAAGTCAATTTTATCTCATCCTAAAGCAAAAGACTATACCTTTTTCTCAGCACCTCATGGTACCTTCTCCAAAATCGACCATATAATTAGTCACAAGACAGACCTCAACAAATATAAAAAGATTGAACTAATCGCATGCCTCCTATCAGATCAACATGGGGTAAGAGTGTTCTTCAATAGCAACAAAAACAACAGAAAATCCTCATATACATGGGGACTGAACAATATTCTACTCAATGATAACTTAGCCAAGGAAGAAATAAAGAAAGAAATCAAAGACTTTTTAGAATTTAATGAAAATGAAGGCACAACATACCCAAATCTATGGGACTCAATGAAAGCAGTGCTAAGAGGAAAACTCATAGCCCTGAGTGCCTCCAAAAAGAAACAGGAGAGAGTATAATAATAGCAACTTAATGGCACACCTGAAAGCTCTGGAACAAAAAGAAGCTAATTCACCCAGGAGAAGTAGAAGACAGGAAATCATCAACCTCAGGGCTGAAATCAATCAAGTTGAAACAAAGAGAACCATACAAAGAATTAACTAAACCAGGAACTGGTTCTTGAGAAAATCAACAAGATAGGTAAACCCCTAGCCAGACATACCAAAGGGCACAGAGACAGTATTCAAATAAACAAAATTAGAAATGAAGGGGGAGATATAACCACAGAAACTGAGGAAATTCAAAAAATCATCAGATCCTAGTACAAAAGTCTATACTCAACACAACTGGAGAATCTGATATTAGTATGCCTATTCCAGCTTGCTTCCTGCGACCATTTGCTTGCAAAATTGTCTTCCAGCCTTTTACTGTAAGGTAGTGTTTGTCTTTGACCCTGAGGTGTGTTTCCTGTATGCAGAAAATGTAGGGTCCTGCTTCCGTATCCAGTCTGTTTGTCTATGCCTTTTCATTGGGGAATTGAGTCCATTGATGCTGAGATATTAAGGAATAGTGATTATTTCTTCCTGTCATTTTTTATGTTATTTTTGTTTTTGAGTGGTTATCTTCTTCTGAATTTGATGGAAGAAGGTTACTATCTTGCTTTTTTGAGGATGCCGTTTCCCTCCTTGTATTGGAGTTTTCCTCCTATTATTATCCTTTGTAGAGCTGGGTTAGTGGAAAGATATCGTGTAAATTTGGTCTTGTTGTGGAATATTTTGATTTCTCCATCTAGGTTGATTGAGAGTTTTGCTGGGTATAGTATTCTTGGCTGACATTTGTGTTTTCTTAGGGTCTGCATGAGATCCGCCCAGGATCTTCTAGCTTTCATGGTTTCTGGAGAGAATTCTGGTGTGATTCTGATAGGTCTTCCTTTATATGTTACTTGGCATTTTTCTCTTACTGCCTTTAATATTCTTTCTTTGTTTAGTACATTTGGGGTTTTGATTATTATGTGACAGGAGGTATTTCTGTTCTGGTCCAGTCTGTTTGGAGTTCTGTAGGCTTCTTGTATATTCATGGACATCTCTTTAGGTTGGGGAAGTTTTCTTCCATAATTTTGTTGAAGATATTTGCTGGCCCTTTAAGTTGTAGATCTTAACTCTCATCTACCCCTATAATCCTTAGGTTTGGTCTTCTCATTGTGTCCTGGATTTTCTGGATGTTTTGGGTTACAAGCCTTTTGCATTTTGCATTTTCTTTGACTGTGGAGTCAATGGTTCCTATGGTATCTTTAGCATCTGAGATTCTTACCTCTATCTCTTGTATTCTGTTGTTGATGTTTGCATCTATGACCCCTGATTTCTTCCCAAGGTTTTCTATCTCCAAAGTTGCCTCCTTTTGTGATTTCTTAGTTGTTTCTACCTCTGGGTTCAGATCTTGGATGGTTTTGCTCAGTTCCTTCACTTGTTTGTTTGTGTTTTCTTGCAATTCTTTAAGAAAGTTTTGTGTTTCCTCTTTCATGACTTCTGCCTGTTGGTTCACGTTCTTCTGCATTTCTTTAAGTGATTTTCTCATTTACTCTTTATTGGCTTCTGTCTGTTGATCCATATTCTCCTGGAGTTCTTTAAGTGATTTTTGCGTTTGCATTGTAAGAGCTTCTACCCTATTCATATTCCCCTGCATTTCTTTAAGAGATTTGTTTATGTCTTTTTTGTGTTCCTCTAGCAGCATCATGACCAGTGCTTTTAAATCCAACTCTTGTTTTTCTGGTGTGTTGGGGTATCTAGGACTTGCTGTGGTTGGTGAATTGGGTTCGGATGCTGTCACATTGCCTTGATTTCTGTTAGTAACCTTCCTACGTTTGCCTTTTGCCGTCTGTTTATCTCTGGAGGTAGTTGATCTTATTGTTACTGGTTGTAGTTTGAAGCTCCTGTGAGCCTGGCCTTTGGCGCTGCTGTTGTAGAGGATATCCATGTTCCCGAGGTGGAGACCGGGAGGTTTCTGCTACTGGGCTCTGAATTACCCCCATCAGCTCTGCTGGGCCAGACCCAAGGCTTCCTCAGACTTGCAATTAGCCTCCCGAGGTCTCCTCCTGACCTATCTAGTTGCCAGTGCTTAAGAATCAGATCTTTTATTTCCCACCAATCTGGGCTTGTCTGTTAGATCTTTATGGTGACCTGGGCTCCTCTTTTGGTTCTCTATGGTGACCTGTTCAGGCCACCAGCTCCAAGATGGTCTCAGGGCTCTGTCTAACCATGGGATTCCATGCAGGACCAGAGGTTCCTTGGTTGGACTGCTGGAACCTAGATGGTGGTGCTCTCAGTTCACAGGGCTCTGTCTGGTTAGCTGTCTGTGGTGTCCTGAGGCAAGATGTCGGCCTCTGGTTGTACTCCAGGCACAGACCCATGAGCAGGTTGTTGCCCATGCTGGTCAGTGCAGAGACCGACCGCCAAGCTGATCTGGCTCTGGCTGCAGGCTAGAGCCTGAAAGGGTAGTCAGTGCAAGGCTAGGTGTCTCTGTCCACACACCTGACACCAGCAACCAGCATTCCATTGTGACCCAAGGCAGGATGGTGGCCTCTCTGCAAGTCTGGTGAGCCGACCCCTAGTAGTCGGCCACAGCCGCCAAGCTGTAGGTTCAAAGACCTCCCGCCAAGCTCCTCTGGCTCTGTTCACAGGCAAGAGCCTGACGGGGTAGTCTATGCTAGGCTAGGTCTCTGTCCACACACCTGACCCCAGCAGCCAGCAGTCCGCAGTCGCTGAATTTTTAATAATAAAATGTTTTAGTATTCATTTTTACATGCTCTTCACTAGGAGATAGAAATATGATTGAATTTTATATTCCTTTATATTTTTCAAAAACATAAATACAAGTAACCTTGTACAAACTAAGCAAGTTATATTTAGAAATATTTGTGGATATACATATGCACCATTAATGAAAAAATTGGCATGAGTTTGAAAGAGTGAGAAGCTGTATAGGTGAGGGTTTGGAAGGAGGAAAGGGGAAAGAGAAATGTAATTTTAAACATAATATAAAAGATAAAAGAAAATATTTTAAAAAGGATTACAGAATCATAAACAGTTATAAAAATTAATAGGAAGCTGGGCGTTGGTGGCACACGCCTGTAATCCCAGCACTTGGGAGGCAGAGGCAGGTGGATTTCTGAGTTTGAGGCCAGCCTGGTCTACAAAGTGAGTTCCAGGACAGCCGGAACTATACAGAGAAACCCTGTCTCGAAAAACCAAAATAAATAAATTAATTAATTAATAGGAGAGTCAGACCTTAGATATTGCACTCCAGATCCCCCACTGATATCATTGTTGTCTTTCTGAATTAGTTTTGCAATACCATTCCCAAGTCCTTTGTCCTAAGGCATTTTCTAGCAACTTTCTTTTGATTTGGGCAATTGTTTTTTAATGTTCTCACTGACTGCCTTTGTATTTCCCTGATGAGTTTGCCTTTTTATTTTATTTTATTTTATTTTAGTTTATTTTATTTTAGTTTAGTTTAGTTTAGTTTAGTTTAGTTTAGTTTAGTTTTAGGCTTTACTCATTTCTATAATCGTTCTTAGTGTAAAGATCAGGCTCATAAAAGTTATTCAAATGTGGCCAATGCATGATGTAGCCCACCATTCCACTTCATTCAAGTCCTTCACAAGCAATTCTGGGACAAGAGCATCTGAAGTGAATTTGCATGTAGTGTACTTTAAAGACTTTCCCGCTGTGTTGTGTTTGATCAATTAGAGTGGACTTATTTTCTTTCCTATGTTTTATGTATTGGCTTACACATAAACACTGTTTTCAATATGAGGCATTGGGATTATTGCTAAAGCCAATTTTATTGATTAGTTAGCACTGAAGATAAATATTTTGTTTCTCTCTAGCCACAAAACAAAACATCTCCAACATGTGGCTTCAAACTACAGTTATTACTTCATTATGTTTCTTGTTTCCAGGACTTAACTGGGATCAGCTACTAGGTCCTTCAAATATCTTACATAATCGCAGTCAAAAGTGACAGATGCCAGGGTTATTTGAGACTTCGTTCATTTACGTACGTAGAAGCAGGCATCTGAGAGCCAAAGAATGTCTTGTTGGACATGTTTTTCACCTAGAAAATGTTGGTTTGTACCACAAATGTATCCCTCAGTGATAGTTTAATTGTCAACTTAATCTAGACTCACAAAAGAAGGATATCCATAAAGGATTGTCTAGATCAGGTCGATCTGTGGGCATGTCTGGAAGAGAGGGTCTTTATTAAATTAGTTGATGCAAGACACCTCAACCTAAAAGTGGGCTGTGCCATCCTCTGGTTTTGCTTCCCGAACTATTTAAGAGTAAAGAAAGTAAGTAGAACCCAAGAATGCATCGACTCATTTCTGCTTTCTCTTGACTCTGACTGTGTTAGTGGTAACTACATAAATCATGTTACTTGGAATTTCTTGATAGCCTGAAATGCACTCTAGAAGTGTGGGTTAAAATAAATCCTTTCTCAAATTATGTTGTTAGATTATTTTTATTATCACAGAAATAAAACAGCCTCCAAAGCATCTTAGAAACTTAACTCTCAGTTCACAAGTGTTGAGAGTTCAAGTGCTTAGTAAACTGGGACTCAGTCTTATCGAGTGCATCAGTGATATTTCCATGGGAGTAGAATCTTGGTGGTGGGAGTTTTCTTGCAGAGCATATTCCTTACAAAAGGGTGAGTTACACCTTCTCTCCCTCTCACTTGACCCCTCTCTTCCCCACAGTCCTTCCTTTCACTCCCATCCTTATCTTTGTTTGATCCTTCCTCATCCTTATCATGGCCTTCTCCTTCCCCTAACATCGCTTGCCTCTGGCTTCCTGACTGTGTATTCTTTCCATCATCAGATTTCAGAGAAACATATTGTTACGTGGATGCTTGGAACTTAAAAAGCCAAATCCTTTCAGAATAAATAGTGAGAATCTTGCCTGTCTACCTATTCTTCAGAAGTAATAGGATACCACTATAACTATGACTGAGTGAAGTTCTTGCAAAAGCCATCCACAGTCAAGACATATGGCAGAGAAAGTGAAAGAAATATAGCAATCACTATAATGGTACTGACACAGGCACTCATATCATGGGGACTACACTCATAAATAACTTCATTAAGTAGTTATTTTCTGAATAATGTCATATTAGGGATTTGGATTTCAACATAGAAAGTTTGGGGAGACACAGTCTGCAATAGAACTGAACAAAATTATATCAGATTTTAACAGTGAATAATGTTCGTCTCAAACGAAAGCAAACCTGAATTATAATTTATTTAAATAATACTTTATAATTATATAAGTTCTCAGATGTCCAATTTATTGTACGTTGAGTAACCTGTCAATCTAACTGCCATGGTAGTGATTTAGATGCATTCTTTGCATATTCCAGCACTCCCCTTATATATGCTACTAATCCATTTAACCAGATTAAATAAAATTCATTTAACCATTAACCAGGACTGGCTGCCTCTACTCTAACAATTATTCTATCTAAGCTTTTTACTTTAATGCAATAAAGAATCTAAAACACTAAAATAATATAACCACTTCTACTTGATAAAGCAGCCATTGGCCACAGAACAAAAGCTCATCAGAAACATCAACCTTTAAAATATATTAGAGAAAGATACAAACATTGTGATAGGCTTAGTAAAACAATGAACTGAATATTTCCAAAATTTATATATAAGTGCAAGAATAGATAGCAAAGAAATCTTAGCATATAATGACTAGAAAGTAGATTTTGGAGAATTTATATATTATTCAGTCGGTATTGATGAAAATTCTGGATTCTCTAGTCTCCACCTACCTGAAATGTAGCACGTAATTTAGCAATAATGGTGTGTTTATTTCCTCCATGTGAAAGGTAATGATAGTGTCAACCTTACTGTAGATAAGATTAAATTGAATATTTAAAAAGTATCTACCATATTATCAGTCATATAAATCTATCAGCACCTATTAATATATTATCTTATCATCACTCTTGTTGTAATTAATCTTACTATTGGTATTCAGTTAACAAGCCTCTTGATGGAGACCTTTTTCTGAGGAATAAAATAGTAAGAGTAGTATTAATAAGATAATATCAATTTTAGCATCTTAGAGTTTCAACATCAAATTATTGACTCTGTGACCATTGACATATTATTTAACATTTCTGAAGTTCAGTTTTCTGAAGTGAAAAAGGAAGATGCCACTATCAACCACATATCATACCAATTCTTAAATAATAGGAAATAACACATCAAAGAACCTATTTTACAGGTATTTGACAATGAAACTTCTATTTTTTATTGAAAAACTCTTAGCCTTTTTTTTCAGCTATTGCTTTAAAATTATTGTTATAATTAGGTCTTCCTCTGATAAAAAGATCAATATAATCAGAATTTTGCAATAAATGACAGGAAGGTCTGCTCTAAATATCTATCCTCACTATGCCAAAGGCTATGAAGAATAAATGGTATGAGGGCCAAAATTGTACTTCTGAAAAATAAGTTTTCCTCCATTTGGTGAGAATCAGCTATAACAAAAGGAGACAGTTCTCTCTGTCTATTTTCTACTTGAGACAGTTCTCCAAGCAAATCTCTCTTGCTATTCTAAAAACCTTCTCTGGATAGCTGTTAGCAAACATTCTAAAAGAGCCGTGTCAGCTCTCTAAGTAATTCTTGGGATTTCTGACGAAGATCAGAAATCCTGTTGGAAAAAAATTCTCGAAGAGCTGTTTTTGTTCTTCAGAGATCTCCAGAGAGAACAGATCAGAAAAAAAGAAAGCAGAACACAGCGAAAGGAGGCTGGGAAACTGTCTTCGCAGATCATAGGCTGCTAGCTTGGACCTATGATTTGACATTGAGTTACTTGTCTTTGCCACTCCCAGACACCCCTTCTTCAGAAGCCTTCTCCATGCCCCGGGCTGGTCCTTGCAGATGGCACCTGAACAGGCACTGAGTCAAGCATTGGTAAGTATATTGGGTAAGTTTGGTTTGGGACAGATTTTACTCAGAGTTGCAAACCCCAAGTGTGAGATAGAGCTGGGGAAAAGGGATGAAGAGTTGGTGAAAGAGAGAGAGAGAGAGAGAGAGAGAGAGAGAGAGAGAGAGAGAGAGAGAGAGAGAGAGAGAGAAAGTCAAGTAAGTTAAAAAAGCAGAGTAATGCATATTAAGGTTTTGAAACAAGTAGTTAGTAGGAAAGATGTCAAGATGTACACACAAGGCTTTTGCAAGAATTCTGAGTTCATACAGAAAGTTAGCCTGTGGTTCCCTGAAGAAGAGTCATTGAGCCTTGATATGGCCATGGTCAGTAAAGTAAGTGGGAACAGGCCCATGAGGATGAAGAAATGCCTGAGCATGCTCTTCTCTTATGGAACATGATTAAGGAAACTTTAAAAAAGAAATGATCGATGATCTGCCTCACTCTAGTTCAGCCTCAGTAAAGGTACCTTGCTCTTATTTGATTCATTTGGGGAAAACCAGGCCTTTTCTAAGGCTACCACTATCAGCCCCCCCTCAATGCTGAAGGTCTTAAAGGCAAATCTTCTCTTTTAATATCTTCTTAGTTCCTGTTCTGGGGGGTGGCATCTTCCAAGTTTTTTCTGCTTTGAAAGAGCTTCTGAGGAAGGGGTGTCTGGGAATGGTAAAAAACAGCCAGGCAGGGATGGCACATACCTTTAATCCCGGCACTTGGGACAGGGCAATATAGAGAAATCTTGTCTTGAAAAACCAAAAAAAAAAAAAAATTACTTGAAGTCAAATCGCAGATTCAAGCTGGCAGCCTATGTTCTACAAGAGACAGCTTTGCAGATATCTCTGTCTCTGTTCTGCTTTCTTTCTTTCTGACAAGCCGGCTTATTAAAGAAGCTGCCTTTGTTCCTTAGATTCATGAAACCTCTCCTAATTCCTATTTGCATCCTTATGTTTTGCATAGTTGAGAAATTATATATTGTTGAACTCATGTTTTTAGACTTCTTTTCCACAGCTTTAAAAGCTGTCCAGCAGGTACCAATATTTATTATTTTGCTGAGACACTAACCACACCTTCTGCTCCTAGACTCCTGCTGTCTCAGAATATCATGGAGTCACTAACTTTAATAGGGAGGCTATTCCTCAGAGGAGTGTGAAAATACATACACGATTATACAAACAACCCCATCGCATCTATCAACGCTTTTGGAGGGCCACATTCACTGGCCCTGTCCCACCAAAGTCATGGGCCTAAATCTTGAACCAGTGATTGGTTAGCTACTCCCACAGAATTCTGTGCCACCATTAGCCCAGCATATCTTTCAGGCAAGGCAAATTGTAGGTTGAAGGTTTTGTGGCTGGGTTGATACCCCAGTCCCACTATTATGAGCTTAGCTTGGTTATAGAAGATAGCCAGTTTGGGCTCCGTATTTCCCTTTACTAGGAGTCGTCCCTACGGTCACCCTCATAGATGCCAGGAAAATTCCATTATAGTAGGGTTTCCACATCGCTCCTGAAATGTCCCTTAATTCCAGTTGTCTCTCCCAGAATTCTCTTACTCTACCCTCCCACCAGATCTCCCCCCTCCCCCACCCCTATTGCCATCTACACCAGCCCCAGTCCACCTGCAAAATCAACCCCATTTTCCCTTCCCAGGCAGATCCATGTGTACCCCTTATGCTTTCCTGGCTACTTTGCTTTTCTGGGTCTGTGAATTGTAGCATGAGTATCCTTTACTTATCAGCTTATACCACTTATAAGTGAGTACATACCATGCTTGACTTTTTAGGTCTGAATTACCTCACTCAGGATAAATTTTTTTTTAGTCCTGTCTATTTGCTACAAATTTCACAATATCATTTTCTAAACAGCTGAGTGAGTAATCCTCTATTGTTTAAATTTATCAAATTTTCTTTATCTCTTCATTGATTGAGGGTCATCTGGGTTGTTTCCAGTTTCTAGTTATCATGAATAAAGCTCCAGCTGCTGTAAACATAGTTCAGCGAGTATCCTTGAAGTAGGATAGAATATCTTTGGGTATATTGCCAGGAGTTGTATGAATAGGTCTTGAGATAGATCAATTTCCAATTTTCTGATGAGTCACCATATTGAATTTCAAAGCAGCTGTATAAGTGTGCACTTACACCATCAAACTACTAAAATAATGCCCACCTATCCTTTTGCTGTGGCCGGATCTACACAGCCAAATGCATATAAATATAATCAAAAATAAAATAAATTATCTAAAAACATTATCATTCTATTATATCACCAAAGATCTAGAGTAAATAAGAGAGAAGCTATAGAGTATGCAGTTTGTGGACTATTTACTATATAATATCTAGTCTTAATGGAAAGTGTTCAACTATGTATGTGTATGAACCAATCTCATGGTTGTGGGTATATCACAGATCAACAGCTCAAAAATGGAATTACTCTGCTTCATTTCCAGGTTCGGTAGAGATTATCCTGTGCAGACCCTCATATTCCACTGATGTAGTAATCATTAGAATACAGGATAATGGTTCCTTAACACTTCTTATTTCACAGCATCTAAATTAGTGCTCTCCAAGGACTTACAATATCAACATGCTATTTAAGTAAATAACAAGACTTTAAATATTAAAATAATATAAAATGACATTAAGATGCTTGTCTAATTTTAACATTAGGTTTAACACACATGGCTTTCGAAAACTTTACAGAATTTTCTGGTATTCTCATTTATTTTCTTTGCTTACCACAGGACAGCAACAGTATCTAAAGATCCCTAGTGTAGATGCCAGGGTTTTATTGTTCTAAACAAAATACATACATTTATACATAGGCTCAAATCACCTGCAATGAAGATAAGTAATTTTAGTTTTTCCGTGTTTTAAACAAGGAAAAGGAGGTTGCATATCTTTTAGTCTTGAATAAGAATATGAACTAAAGAACTCAATCATAGACCAGGCTGTCTTCACACTCAGACATCTGCCTGATTCTGCCTTCTGAGTGTTGGAATTAAAGATGTGCTCCACCAGAATTTAAAGTTTTGATGTAAATTTCATGAAGAGCATGTTATAGGAGTTCTTTGTATTTATATCTTACCTCATACCACCTAAAGCTGACCTTCTGACATGACAGGAGGAAGAATTATCATTCCCATTTTCATATGTTTGTCATCTATTCCAGATGTGCTATTGACTATGTCTAAAGCAAATGGTGAATTTGAACTGAATGTCGTAGTATAAAGAAAACAAAATTCAAGTAAAGGAAACTGAAGTTTGACACTTTTAGAATTGAAAGAAGCAAAAACACTCTGTAGAAAATAGAAAAATGTAAAGTTAGTAAGTTAATTAGAAAAGAAAGAAATTCCTAGGGGTAAATAAGAAAAAAAGGCAACCAAAATGGAGAAAGATTAGCGTGTTGCCTGAAGCATCATTGGCTGCTGATGAATTTACAGTTGATTCATTCAGGCTTGTGTCACAACATGTGCCAAGGAACAGGATATGTGGAAATGGTCACAATAGATAATTACAAGCCTTCAAATAGCTGTGTGGTCAGGAATAATAGGAAAAAAATCTGTTACCTGCTCCAGGAGATAATAAGTATATTGTGATCAAAAGGAATAAATAGTTTTCCATAGGAATAAAATTGTGGGTGTCAGTGCTGTACACTGAAATTTCTATGGCATGCAACATCTGAGGATGGAATATAAAATGCCCTTTTAGACAGGCTTCTGGAAAAAAGCACATGAAAGAAACTCTAGAACATGTTAAATTCACTGAAAGAATGTTTTACTTAAAACAAACAAAACCAAAACACATTAATGGTTATTTCTTATAGATTTTACACTAAAGAAATAAAACCAAGCTGTACCACTCCTGGGTATATATCCAGAAGATGCCACCATACACAAGGACACGTGCTCCTTTATGTTCTTAGCAGCCTTATTTGTAATAGCCAAAAGCTGGAAACAACCCAGATGTCCCTCATCCAAAGAATGGATACAGAAAGTATCGTTCATTTGCATATGGAATACTATTCAGCTCTTAAAAATGAGGATATGGTGAATTTTCAGGCAAATGGATGGAACTAGAAAATATCCTGAGTGAGGTAACCCAGATTCAAAATGGCAGGCATATATGTATGTACTCACTGATAAGTGGATACTTCAATCCAATTTAGATGGAAAAACAAAACCATCACTGGAGGCAGAGAGAAGAAAAGCCCTAGGAGGGACAGAGAAGGAAGAGGGAAAGTGGGAACAAGATCAGGTATGGGGCAAGAGTTTATTCTTATTAACCAGTTGAGTTTTGTATGATATCTACTTTAGAAGGTTCCTAAAACAAATACACATGCATGTAAAAGGTGTTATATAGAGTTATCCCATAACAGGGGGAGATGCCTCTACCAGATGACACATATTGGCAAAGAAAAAGCTTAATGACAGATATATATACACATATATACGTATATATATATACATATATATATATACGTATATATGTGTATATATATACATATATATATGTATATATATATATACATATATATATGTATATATATATTTCACCTCTTTTCAACTCTTTTCAAGATCTTGGCTAGTTGAGTTCAATAGGCTCCTAAAAGACCTTAAGTTTATATATCTTGTTTTTGGTTTTTTTTTTTTTATATCGACCAAAGTTTGAAAAATCAATATTAAGGTGCTTATAATCATTGGAGATGAAATGCAAGACTGAATTGACAGGTAACCCAGAGCTAAGATGAATAAAGCATGGTCAGTGCTTAGAATCTCTGTTTGCTCCTTTATGGAGACCTGAAATTCTATTTTCTTCCCAACAATTTGTTTCATTACTAAGGACTCTTCCTGTTTTAAAGGTATTGCTAATTTTTGTGTCTTAAATGGTGTAGATAATAAAAACCAACGTAAAAGGAAGCTAGATATCTATTTGTTTAATATCAGTTTTGAGGGAATAATGGTTTAGGAAAAATAATTTATACAGTGAAATAATATAAAAAAATGTTCTTTAAATTTAAAAGTGAGTTTTGCCATCATTGAATGAAACAAATATAGTCCAAAACTTGTTTTACTCACTAAAACTCCCCAAGAGAATTTTTAAATGTTGTATTGAGATGAGAAAGGGAGGGGTGTGATGGGAATTAGTTAATTCTGAAGTGTCCGTGGTCAGTTTCATGGACGCTTTAACTGTCAGTCACAGGTTCCTTTAGGAAACTAATGGAAACTTTGGGATATGACAGAGTAAACTGTAGACATATTCGACTTTCATGTAAGTCTAACTACTAACTAAACATGTAAAACTTACTACTTACCACTACACAACTATAGAATTCTCTTTTACAAATTCAAGTGTTCCCAGACTGTACACTCCTTCAAAAAGAAGGTTATCCACAGACCTGCTAAGGAACTGAAAGTCTGTAGGAATAGTCTAGACATTTTCAAAACAATATAAATATCTCTCTCTCTCTCTCTCTCTCTCTCTCTCTCTCTCTCTCTCTCTCTTGCAAACACACACACACACACACACACACACACACACACACACACACACACTTGCACATTGTTAACGTTCAGTAGGTATCCATCACAGTGTGGACCATGCAAAGGCATGGTGAACTCATCTAACAAGAGGGCAGAGGCAGTTTTCAAAATGAAGAGATGTTGGGTTAAATCCTGTGAAATGAACTCAGGGGTCAAACTGTCTCTCTGGACTTAAGTTTCTCAATTTTCAAAGTTTAAGAGTCAAAGTTCTGTGAGGCTTTTCCCAGTCATGTTATCACTTTAGGGAGCTCAGATGATCTCATAACTCACTGTCCTTCTACCCACTGGCAACTCATGGTTCCATTCTTTATCATCATCCCCATCCTGCTCTAAAGGTTCCCTCAAATATATACAATGTGACAAGAAAGACAGGTGGGAGGGAAGCCAGAGGATGTTCTACCCTATGGTAAGGAAAGGGCAAGTTCCTGGTTTAAGACATCTAATATATACTGTTATTTTTAAAACCGAAAATTTAAAACAGATTTTAAAAATGCCTTCTTATCTCTACTGTGTGCTTAAATATTTTGACAATAAAGAAGGGAAGTGTGTCATCCGTGTTGCTGACGATATGGGCAGGGCCACTAAAGAGGGACCATGCAGGAAAACAACACATAAAAGCATTTCTCAGAAAACAACATTTCTTACATTTCACTTGCGAGAATGTTTTGTTTTTGTTTAGGAATCCTAGAAACTGCCAATGAGCAAGCTGAATTGGGTCATCGAACCATCTCTCCAGGGAGCTCATGAGTTACAGCAACAGATTCATTCAATTCTTCTCTGTTTCCCATGGAGACTCCAATGGGGGTTTTAAGCACATTTTGAACAATCATTCCATGCTCCCGGTCAGTGTTGTATGAACATGGCACTGATAATGTAAGGACAAGAGCAAAGATCCTCTGACAAAAACATCCTTTGCAGCAGCAGTAGGAACAGGAAACTCCAGATCTTCATGCTACCCATAGATGCTAAAACTGACTAACACGGGAGAATTATGTTTCTCAAAGCTGATTTCACAGCCAGTGACATGTATCCTGAGTAGATGTTTTAGCCTGGAGGTGTCTGATGTCAAAGCTCTGAACTCTTACACTACTGCTGTGTGTCTGGCATAAAAACATACAAAGGAAATGTCAGCAAGTTGATGAAAGCCCGTCAGCTGCTCTTCCTCAACCATGGGTGATTTCCACTGACTTTAGGTACAAAGGAAGTTGCCTAGAGATATATGGATGACATAGAATGGAGGTTTCAGATCCTCTGTGATTAAATTCACATGTCTCTTGAATTTTTCTTTTGTTTGTTTGTTTTTGCCCTAAGAATGGTATTTAAATCCATATATCCACTTTAGTGTTCAAATCTCTGAAATGGACACTTAAATGCTTTGGCCTTTGAAAAGTACAAAAAAAAGGGGGGGGTGTATATAGAGATAAAAGCAGAATCTATATAACATCTACCACGTGATTCAGTATTAATTATACTGATGATTGCATGCAATTTTACTGTTTAATATTTCTGTTAGTGCAGACGTGTATTTAATATTTATCTCATGCTATATTTATAGGTTTTGCTTTTTCTGCTGCTTAAATGCAATTTATTTATCGACACGATTTCTAGACACATAATTGTAAACCATGCCAACAGATGCTAATATAGTTTTTGCTTTTAATATTGTGATTGACCATTCTTTTTGTTTGGATTATTAACATTCGAATGTTTTCCCCTTTCCCGGTTTCCCCCTCCCAGAAACCCCCTATACCATCCCCCCTCCTCCTGCTTCTATAAGGATGTAAAACCACTCTGGAAATCAGTTTGATGGTACATCAGAAAATTGGATATAATATTACCAGAGGACCCAGCTATACCACTCCTGGGCATATACCCAGAAAATTTCCAACATGTAATAAGGACACATGCTCCACTATGTTCATTGCAGCCTTATTTCTAATAGCCAGAAGCTGGAAGGAACCCAGATGTCCTTCAACAGAGGAATGGGTACCGAAAATGTGGTACATTTACACAATGGAATACTACTCATCTATTAAAAATAATGAATTTATGAACTTCTTAGACAGATGGATGTAACTAGAAAATATCACCTTGAGTGAGGTAACCCAATCACAGAAGAACACACATGGTATGCACTCACTAATAAGTGGATATTTGCCCAGAAGCTTGGAATACACAAGATAACAATTCACAGACCAAGTGAAGCTCAAGAAAAAGGAAGACCAAAGTATAGATACTTTGGTCCTTCTTAGAAGGAGGCACAAAATACCCATGGGATGAGATACAGAGACAAAGTGTGGAACAGAGACTGAAGGAAAGACCATTCAGAGATTACCCCACCTGGGGTTCTGTCCCATATACAGTCACCAGACCCAGATGCTATTGTGGATGCCAACAAGTGCTTGCTGGCAGGAGCCTGATGTGGCTGTCTCCTGCAAGGCTCTGCCAGTACCTGACAAATACTGAAGTGGGTGTTCTCAGCCAACCATTTGATTGAGTACAAGGTCCCCAATGGTGGAGCTAGAAAGAGGACCCAGGGAGCTGAGGGTGCTTATAGCCCCACGGGAGGAGCAGCAATATAAACCAACCAGTGCCCCCCACCCCAGAGCTCCCAGGGACTAATCTCCCAACCAAAGAGTACACATGGAGGGACCCATGGCTGCATATATAGTAGCAGAGGATGGCCTTGTTGGAAATCAAAGGGAGGAGAGGCCCTTGGTCCTGAGAAGGTTCCATGCCCCAGTATAAGGGAATACCAGGACAGGGAAATGGGAGTGGGTGGGTTTGTGAGCTTGGGGAGGTGGGGATGGGATAGGGTGTTTTCGGAGGGGAAACCAGGAAAAGGGATGACATTTGAAATGTAAATAAAGAAAATTTCCAATTAAAAAATATTGTGAAATTACATGTTGTATATAATGAAGGTTTTCAATAACTATTAGTGCTTTAAGTTTATGTCTCATAGTATATGGAAATGAAGAACAATAAAATATTCCCAGTCTCAATATTTAATGACAATTTTAGACTGTTAGATTTGATTCTGGTATTTTTTTCCCGTGAGCAGTAACATTTGTCTTATTTGAAATTTGGTTACTTTCACATACATGGTATAATTGTAAGAGCACTGGTTTACCAGTATGATACTTTCCTCAGACCCACTACAGATAATTTCCTAAAATAAGTGCACATCACTCACAATTCCCTTGTTATTACATAGACTACAAGACAATTTAATGGTGATAGCAGCTTGTTTGGTAGGTTTCACATCTATTGAACCACTCTCCTAACCGCACATTTATCTTATAGTGTTTTAGTTTACTGTACGTATAAATAATTCCATTATGAGCCTATTCATTTCAGTAAATGGCTATTGAACATTGAACATATCTGGTCAAGGATTTGACATTGAAGAAGCAAGGCAGAATAAATTATAACATGGCCTTTAAGGTCACTGCAACCTTCTAGAAAAGATCAGCAGGTAAATCAGTGAATGCAGTTCTTTGAGTAGCTCCAAGTCTCAGTGGCCTTACTGTTGTTCTGCTTGTTGTTTGTTTGTTTTCGATATGTTTATCTTACTTAGGAAATGAAGAGGAGTAAGGAGGCCTGAATGACAGAATGGTAGAATTCAAGTTCAAAAAAAAATGGTGGGGACCATTTTCCCCCTAAGAGGACAAGCATTTGCAAAAGTATGGACCACCTTAATAATTCAGGACAAAAAGCTGCAGATAGGTAAAATATTATCTACCAGGTGCTCTGCTAGCTACTTTATTGTCTACAGTTACTTTAAACCCTTCAAGTCTTCTGTAACAGGCACTACTACTAATCTCTCTAGTTTAGACATGCAAAACTAAATGAAATGTTTGCCTTTTTGGAAACACACACAATGAATATACAATAGAAACTGGATATGGGCAACACAGTCTGATTACAGAGATGGGTTGCATCCACTACTTCATATAAGTAGTTTCATATGAGGCTCAGAGACCTTCCTCATTAAACTGTGCCCACAGAGAGTGGTTAAAGGGTTGCTGGTAATACATTCCTATCGCTAGATCTTTCTAGTCAGAAATATCCTTGGCTTTATAAACTTCAGACTGCAGAATAAATGAATCCTAAATGATGAAAGAGCCTTTAACATGTGAAAGAAAAAACTTAATAAAGTAGAATAGAACAGACTGGGCTTTGTTATGGATATTTTACTCAATTTCATTATCAGAAAGTATTATAGCTAAAGTATATGGCTATCGGATATTCATTCTGGCAAGAATGGTTGGTTTCCAGAGTCTATCTTTGCAGCTCTCAGAACTTGGTCACACTGCATAAAATGATGAGACCCACCTGTACTCCTGGATCTCAATGGATCACAGTGCTTTCTTTATAAGGCCCATGGTACAAACTTAAGTTCTTACCTCCAATGGTAGGATCTTGTAGTTCCTTGTCTCTAGATTAGCCATATTCATTATTGTCACTTTTATTTTATTTTATTTTATTTTATTTTCTATATTCTATGTTTACATATTGTCACTTTTATTAATAAAAGCCTTCTACTAAATGTTAATATTGACTTATCTTTATGGTCAGAAAGTGAGTGAAATCTCTTAGCAGAACAATGACACAATCCTAGTTACTAGAACATATTTCTGAATTAATTGAACAATATGCACAATGAGTAAAAAATAAAGAAATTCAATAAGTTTTTACCCTCTCTGTGTGTGTTGTCATGTGCATGCAATAGCATCTGTGTGAAACTCAAGGACATGTCACAGGAGTATGTTCTATTCTTTAATCAAGTGGGTCTTGGGAATTAAACTTGGGTTGTAAGAATGGTGGCAAAAGCCTTCATTTTCTGGCCCATTTTCCAGGACAGTAAGCATAGTTTTCAAACAACATTCCTAAGAACTCATATTAGATTCTGTTTTCATTAATAAATTTATAGTGACTAATTAAATATTGAGAACAAACATTTTACATGCTCAATAGCTTTAAAACATGGTTTATTGATTTATTACTTGACCCAGTGAACCGTTCCTTTTATATACAAATTACTCAACTGAATAAACTTCCTTTATTTGTCAATGTGCAAAAATATTTGCAAAATGTAAATTATATTTGGTTTGGAATATTGACCAGCAAGTCAAATTTTGGATAAACTTTAAAGAACAAGATTATTACAACTATTAAAATATAATAGATTCTGAACTAAGAGAAATGTCAATAGATTATGATTTATCTAAATACATGAAAACATCTAGATAAATATAAGGTTGATTAAGAAAAAAAATCCATGAATATCATAGAAAAGTAAATAAATGAGAAGTGAAAACAAACAAAATGGTTGTTCTGGCTAATGTTTTTAAATGTATTTATGAGTTACAATTAATATATTTATTTAATATAGATTTTATATCTTCACCTTTTGTCAAAAAGTTTTACTACATACTTTTATCATACTTTACTAATGGGAGATGCCTTTGAATGAATGAGATGTGACAGATGGGAATATCTATACATATTTATATAAAATAATTTTCTTTCTCCTCTCTCTGTACTGCTAATACCAACTGCGATATGAGAATTGACTTGGAACCCACACCCACAGTCTTAGTTTTATCTAGTAGCTCAGCTGACAGACATTGGTGTTTCTATTTTGGTGTATAGTATTTAAACTTATTTTTTAAGTAACAATAGATACATCAGTGGAGGAATGTTACTTTTTGACGAAGTGTTTAAATAAGGCAGATCAACCTACCTCTGATCTCGCATATTTATGAGCTCACTGCGATGAAGACATTTAATGCAGCAGGATGCTGGTTCATAGTTACCAATCTGTGCTAGATCGTCAGAGCCTATTCTTCCTATTCTTTCTGGGGAATGTTGTATCATTTGTTTCTCCGGGCCCTCAGAAATGCAGCAATTCCTTCCTTTAAACATATCCCTGTGTCCCACACACCACATGTTTTTAATCCATTCATCCACTGGTGGCAATTTGAATGTCTCTTGTATTTTGGCTGTTATAAACACAGGAATGTAAGTATCTGCTTGACATAACAGCTCAAATTCCTTGGCATATAGTTTCAGCGGGATTCAGGGAACATATAATCACTCCAGTTCCTGCTTCTTAAGGTATCTCATATTGTCTATCATGAGGCTGCAGTAATTCACAGTCCCACCAAATGTAGAATAGTTTTTATTTATTCTCAGCCTCAAAAAAACTCTCTTTGTTTCATCTCTTGGATGAAATCCTTCTCACGTATGTGATCCAATACTATGGCTCTAATTCTCATCTTCTTGGTAATCAGCAGTTCATCTATCTGCTCTGCTTGTTCATACCATCTGCAGTATTTTGGATGGAGAAATACCTCACCCGTTTCTGTAGTTTGTACTTTCTTCACTATCTAAACTCCTTGCATATTTTGCATATTAGATTCTTCTCACACTTACAGTTTCCCAATATTTTCATGCAATCCCTAGAATTTCCACTTTCTGTTTATTGCTTTGTTTGTTGGGAAGAACATTTTTGACCTAATGAAATCCCATTTGTTTAATTTCCTGTGCTTTTTCATTGTCAAGACAATACCACAGCGTGTATGTATGTGGTGTGTGTATGTGTGTGTGTGTGTGTGTGTGTGTGTGTGAGACTGTGTGATTCTGATGGGGTTGCCTTGAATCTTCAGAGAACATTTAATAATATAACCTATTTTACAATACTGAATGTGCCAAGCCAAGAGCATGAAACATCTTTTCATAATTTCTTATTTTCTTCAATTCCTTGCTCAGTGTCTTCAAGTTTACATTACAGAAATCTCTCACTCCTTTAGATATGTTATTTCTAACTTTTAGGCTATTGTGAATGATACTTTGTCATATTTTTTCTTTTAAAAAGTTCATGTTAGTATATAGGACAAACAGTGCCATGAAGCTATGCATCAATTGCTTCTAGTTACTTCTTTATGGAGTGTTTTCCTGTCTTATTTTTCTTTAGTCCTCCTTATGGGGATAGAATCTATCACTTTTAATCTTAATGGTTCTCTCTCCATAGGTGGCAGTGAGAAGGTACAGAACATGTCTGCTTGTCCTGCCATCTATGAAACAGGTTCTCTAATCTATAGAAAGTCAAAGGCAACCTGTTTGGCTTTCCTGATATGTGCTGCCCCTTAGTGCTAATCAGAACCTCATGTCCTACAACCTAAAGGCAAGAATAGAGGTTATTTCTCCCATGTTAATGCAAAATATACCATTCCACATCCTATGCAATATTACTTGACTTGATTTTCAGAGAACCTAATTAATCAGTTTTTGATTCAGAAGACTTTAAGAAAGTAATCCTATTGTTGCTTAATTACATGGTCTGAGAATACAGGGAATCTTGGTCATACTAAGGTGTTAGGTGTGTTGTGATTCCCTTGTGAGAGCTATAAAGGATGAAAGTGAAGTTTGAGAGAAAATATTTGCCTGTAAATACCTGTCTTTTTCCTGGTCTTAGCAAACAAGTCCACTTAATAAGTGATTAAAACTGGTCTGGACAGGCAGCAAAGCCAGGGCACATTTAGAGCCACTGCAAACAATACCTTCAAAGCTTTCCTCCCAAGAAGCATGGCCCAGCAGCCTGCCTTTGATTGATCTAAGCCCCTAAGGAACCATTTCAGCAGAAAACAAAGACGTATTTTCCTTCTTTCCTAAGGGACTTTGACATTTTATGGTTTTGTACAAAGATATTAAGTGGGAATAAATGGGGGTGTTGTAATCTTTCCTTGCCTGGATGGTAGACATGCTTTACCCAAAGCAAAGCAAGCCACTTCACTTACATGACCTTACATGGTACATTACCTATCAATAGCCATTGTACACATATTCCTTCTGTTAGAGAGCTAAAATGATGGAAATTACAATGTCTATATTTGGGGATTAGAAAACTTAGCCACAGGAAAAATCAAAACAAAACTATTCTCTTAAGCAAATATTATTTTGGAAATGCTTTTAAGACTTTAGTAATTTAGGACTTTGTATGAAGTATCTTCACTAATTTCATGTAAAAAAAATTCACCGTTGTTTAAGAAGAGGTCTAAGTTTTATATTATTCTGTGACTTTCCAGGAAAGTTGAGGGACATAAAATGAACACTTATGATTCACTGTCTTACTGTGGGGTCTTTTAGCCAATTTCTTTACTATGTGCTTCTTACTGGAATGAATCCTATTTCTTAGGCATTGTCTGTAGCAGATATATCAAATCTGTAAGTACTTTTTCACTTCAACTTAAAACAAAAACAATAACTTTGAGCATCTTTCTTGTTTCACATCAAAATATCATGGCTAGAACTGTGCCATTGTCAGCTTTCTGACGCTATAAGGAACTACTGCACCACAGTGCACCGCCATCACAAGCCTGTGCCACACTGAACATAACTTAAAACAAGGGGAAAGCCTGAAAGTTCCGTGGTAGGGGGAATTCTCCATGTGAGAAGAAATATATAATTTCAAGGACTGGAGCTGTCTAAGAACAGCTCACCCTGCCCTATCTGACAAAACAAAACAAAGCAAAACAAAAGCCAAAACCTAAAAATCCAAAAACCGAGTTGGGATTTTGATGGGGATTGCGTTGAATCTGTATATTACTTTTCGCAAGATTGCCATTTTAACTATATTAATCCTGCCAACCCACGAGCATGGAAGATTTTTCCATTTTCTGAGGTCTTCTTCAATTTCCTTCTTCAGAGACCTGAAGTTTGTGTCATATAAACCTTTCCCTTGTTTGGTTAGAGTCACACCAAGATACTTTATATTGTTTGTGGCTATTGTGAAGGGTGTCATTTCCCTAATTTCGTTATCGGCCTGCTTATCCTTTGTATAGGAAGGCTACTGGTTTGTTTGAGTTGATTTTATAACCAGCCACTTTGCTGAAGTTGTTTATCAGCTGTAGGAGTTCTCTGGTGAAGTCTTTTGGGTCACTTAAGTGTACTATCATATCATCTGTGAATAGTGATAGTTTGACTTCTTACTTTCCAATTTGTATCCTGTTGACTTCCTTATGTTGTCAAATTGCTCTAGCTAGTACCTCAAGTACTATATTGAAGAGATATGGTGATAGGGGGCAGCCTTGTCAAGTTCCTGATTTTAGTGGGATTGCTTCAAGTTTCTCTCTGTTTACCTTCATGTGGGCTATCGGTCTGCTGTAAATTGCTTTTACTATGTTTAGGTATGGGCCATGAATTCCTGTTCTTTCCAAGACTTTTAGCATGAAATGATGCTGAATTTTGACAAATGCTTTTTCAGCATCCAATGAGATGACCATGTGTTTTTTTTTCTTTGAGTTTTTTTATGTAGTGGATTATGTTGATGGATTTCCATATATTGAACCATCCTAGCATTCCTGGGATGAAGCCAACTTGATCATGGTGAATGATCATTTTGATGTGTTCTTGGATTCGGTTGGTAAGAATTTTATTGAGTATTTTTGCATCATGTTCATAAGGGAGATTGGTCTGAAGTACTCTTGCTTAGAAAGAGCAATTCTCAAATTTATCTGGAATAACAAAAAACCCAGGATAGCTAAAACTATCATCAACAGTAAAAAAAACTTCTGGGGGAATCAATATCCCGGACCTCAAGCAATACTACAGAGCAGTAGTGTTAAAAACTGCATGGTATTGGTACAGTGACAGGGGGAGGCAGATCAATGGAATAGGATCGAAGACCCAGAATTGAACCCACACATCTATGGCCAATTGATCTTTGACAAAGGAGCTGAAAACATCCAGTGGAAAAAAGACAGCCTTTTCAACAAATGGTGCTGGCTCAACTGGAGGTCAACATGCAGAAGAATGAGAATTGATTCACTCTTATCTCCTTGCACTAAGCTCAACTCCAAGTGGATCAAGGACCTCCACATAAAACCAGACACACTAAAAGTAATAGAAAAGAAACTGGGGAAGACCCTTGAGGACATTGGCTAAGGGGAAAATTCCTGAACAGAACACCAATAGCTTATGCTCTAAGAGCAAGAATAGACAAATGGGACCTCATAAAATTACAAAGTTTCTGTAAGGCAAAAGACACTGTCAAAAGGACAAATCGGCAACCACCAAATTGGGAAAATATCTTCACCAACCCCACATCTTACAGAGGGCTAATATCCATTGTATGCAAAGAACTCAAGAAGTTACACCCCAGAAAACCAAATAACCCTATCCAAAAATGGGGTACAGAGCTAAACAAAGACTTTTTTCACCTGAAGAAATTCGGATGGCTGAGAAACGCCTTAAAAAATGTTCAACATCAGTAGTCATTAGAGAAATGCAAATCAAAACAACCCTGAGATTTCATCTCACACCAGTCAGAATGGCTAAGATTAAAAACTCAGGAGACATCAGGTGTTGGCAAGGATGTGGAGAAAGAGGAACACTCCTCCACTGCTGGTAGGACTGCAAGCTAGTACAACTACTCTGGAAATCAGTCTGGAGGTTTCTCAGAAAAATGGACATGATACTTCCGGAGGACCCAGCCATACCACTCCTGGGCATATAACCAGAAGATTCCCCAGCATTCAGTAAGGATACATGCTCCACTATGTTCATTACAGCCTTATTTATAATAGCCAGAAGCTGGAAAGAACCCAGATGTCCCTCAACAGAGGAATGGATACAAAAAATGTGGTATATATACATAATGAAGTACTATTCCACCATTAGAAACAATGAATTCATAAAATTCTTAGAGAAATGAATAGAGCTGGAGAACATCATACTAAGTGAGGTAACCCAGTCTCAAAAGGATACCCATGGTATGCACTCACTGATAAGTTGATATTAGCCTAGACTCTTGGGACACCAAAGACACAATCCACATATCAAATGATATCTGACAATAAGGAAGGAGTGGACACTGGTGCTGGAAAGGATCAAAACATCAGTGTAGGGGAATACCAGAACAGGGAAATGGGAAGGGGTAGATGGGTGAACAGGGGGAGGGAAAAGGGCATGTGAGACCTTTGGGGGATGCGGAACCAGAAAAAGAGAAATGAAATGTAAATATAGAATATATCCAATAAATAAATTAAAAAAATCCAAAAACCAAAAAACCTGAAAACCAAAACCAAAACCAAAAACCAAAAAAACAAAACAAAAAACAAAAAACAAACAAAACAAAACAAAACAAAAAACCCGAAAAAACTGATTGACTGGAATGATCTGGCTCCAGATGTAGCAAACTTCTGTCTTTATAACTCTGTGAATTCCTGCCAAACAATACACTTTAAAGTGACTCACGGAGACTACAATGCAGATTACAGGAAGTGATCAATTGGTGACTTCAATCCCATGTCTGGATTATTGGTTAACTAGATGGTTTCCTAGATATTTTTGAAGGAATTAGGAAAGCCCTGTGACTGTCCCTGTGCTCACATATGTACAAGTACACACACACACACACACACACACACACACACAATGCACACTTGCATGTGTGCGTGGGCACAAACATACATGCACATATATGCATTCATTAGCAGAGATGGGGAGAGATGGAAAGGAGGGAGTTAATTGGTGGGTTTTATTTGCAGTTTTTTTTTCCTTTTTTTCTTTTTTTTTATTTTCTATATTCTATGTTTACATTCCAAACGCTTTCCCCTTTCCCAGTTCCCACCCACCATAGTTCCCATAGTTCCTCTCCCCCCCCATCTGTTCCCCAATAATTCCCCCTGCCCCCTCGGTTTCTTTACTAAACTGGATGCAATCTTTACATGCCCAGAAGCCCTAAATACTCAAGACACAAATAGCAAGTCAAATGATTCCCAAGAAGAAGAAAGGAGAGGACCCTGCAGTTTTTTTAAGAAACAATACAACAACAAAATAAAAACCCTATGAGAAATCAGCCACAGGTTCTCAACCTGTGGTTCTCACTAACGTCTTTCCTTGTCTTTGTTTTGATTAAGTTGATTTTTGGAAAGAGTCATTATTTCCTCCAACATGGGCCCAATTCCAAGGAACTCCCAGCTCATTAGCATGTAATGCCATTTCCCCTGAACAGCCATCATAGCTGTCAGCCAACTGTGAATGCCTTGATCATGATTGATTTCCCTGAATTCACGGTTTACTTAAAAGTTCAGTTGCTGAGAGATATGGGCAGGAAGGTCTCATCTACTAACTAGCAAGAGGCATGATGTAATGAGGAATCTTTTCCCAATTTTGGGGGGGACTTAGATCCCCACAATAACAAAAGTCAAATGACGTCAGTGCTGAAGTGCAGAAAAGAAAAGTAGGCACCGCAGCACTCAGGTGGGAATGTATAGTTGCTTGTACTAAAATGTAAAGCTTAAGGGCGTGACCCTTTATACACAAATATGTTTTCTGTGACAGGCACTGTGATGTATGCTGTGGTGTGATCTTTGGCTATTCATCCAGTACAGAAGCACTTACTCTCAGCTACTACTAGTGAATTCTACTCATAAACCGTAGCTAACTACATGTATAGAAATGTGTCAACCAATAGGAACTGGTTTGCCTGAGTTGGTGAACCCTTCAGTTTATAAGCAGTGCAGGTTGGAGTGTAAACCATTCCACAAAAGGCTACAACTCTGATAATCTTGTTTATCTCTATAGATCACTGTGGAGGGAATACAACATCCAAGATAATTGAATTTTAATTCAGTATTTTTATTTACTCAGCCTTACTCCCTAGATTCTTTAAAGACTTGTTACCAAAAGAACACCGTCAAAAATATAAAACAGCAGCCTACAGAATGGGAAATGATCTTCATCAGCCTCACATCTGACAGAGAGCTGATATCCAAAATATATAAATAACTTAAGAAACTAGACATCAAAAAACCCAAATATTTCAATTTAAAAAGTAGAGTATACATCTCAACAGAGAAATCTCAAATGTATGAGAAACACTTAAAGAAATATTCAATGTCCTTGCCCTCAGGGAAATGCAAATGAAAATGACTGTGAGATTCTATCTTACACTGTACTGAATGGCTAAGATAAAAAACACAAGCATGCTGTTGAAGATGTAGAGCAAGGAGAACACTACTCCATTTCTTGTGGAAGTCCAAAGTTATACAGCTACTTTGGAAATAAATTTGTTGGTTTCTTTAAAAAATGGAATAGATCTACCTCAAAACCCACTCCTGAGTGTCCATAGGATGCTTCAGCATACCACAAGGACATTTGCTTAACTATGATCAAGGCAGCTTTATTTGAAACTAGAAACAACAGAGATGTCCTTCAAGTGAAAAATTGATAAAGAAAATGTGGTACATTTACACAACAGAGTATTACTCAACCATCATGAACTTTCTAGGTAAAGGATGGGACTAGAAAAGACCATCCTGAACTAGGTAACCCAGACCCAGAAAGACAAATGTGGTATGTACTCATCTATAAGTGATATGCTATCGCTGGTTGATATCCATGGGAGGCCTACCCTTCTCTGAAGAAATAAGGAGGAAAGATGGATGAGGCATTCAGAGGAGAGGAGGGGGAAGGGACTGGGAAGAAAGAGGGAGATACTGTGGGTTAGGATGTAATAAATAAATAAATAAATAAATAATCATAAACATGAGCTCCCAAAGTTGTTATTAAACAGACTATTGCCAAGAATATTGTCCATTAATTTGCTTATGAATCTCTATGTCATAGTTGCTTCCATTACATATCTGAGTAAGACACTATACTGGATATAGCATTATATGGTTAAAGTTAATATTAGTTACAAAATGATACTCTCTGTGTCTCTATTGCTTATAACATTAGGGCATAGGAAGAATGATACACACATATCAAAGATATGTATAAAGATAAAGTATATCGCAGTATAAAAATAGTAGGACATCCTTTCCCCAACAAAGCAGAATTCTTAGGGCATATCAATTTGAAGTATAAGCATTTTAAAGATAAAAGTTTTTATTTTGATTTAGTTTGATATCTTTGCCACAACACTGGTCTTCAAAAAATTACGTTGACTGGAGGAATGAAGTAAAGAAGTAAAGCATAATTTAGCGTACAAAACCAAACTATGTCCACTAAATAATTAAGCTTCAAAGAAGTGAAAGAACAGGTTGATCCTTAAGAAATGTAGCAGGGTCGAAGCAAACCAATATTTCAAATGGGGACAATTTTAGTATGATTGAATTCTGTTTGCACTGCACAAGATCTTATATATGCTTATTTAAATTTCAATAACTATTTAATAAGATACAACTGTGTAGCTCATAAAGTCACTGGATTTCAGGTGCTGCGGATGAAGATTTAGAATCAAGAATGCTACTGTTATGAACAATAGTCCTTATGGTTGTGTCTCAGACACTCTCCAACTGTTATTTTTTGTTTTTGTATGGAGCCTTATCTTCAGGCCACCTCTCCTTCACTCAACAACTGAGAACAGACTTGATGAGACCGTGAGTGCAATGGGAGAGAAGATTGTCTCAGCTTCAGGTCTACTCTCAATTTTGGATTCAGTCTATCTTCAGCAGAATTTGTAGAAATGCTAAATGTGTCACTTGAAGACACTAAGAGTGGACTAGGGGGATATTTCTGCCATTAAAGAACTTGCAGAGAAAGTGCGAGGTTGACTTTAAAATTTGATCCCCTATCAGTGATTGCATTTCATGTGCATTCTTTTGTGATTGGGTTAATTCACTCAGGATGATATTTTCCAGGTCTAACCATTTACCTACAAATTGCATGAATTCATTATTTTTAATTGCTGAGTAGTATTCCATTGTATAAATATACCACATTTTCTGTATCCATTCCTCCTTTGAGGGATATTTGGGCTGCTTCCAATTTCTGGCTATTATAAACAAGGCTGCTATAAACATAGTGGAGCATGTGATTCCCAAGAAGAAGAAAGGAGAGGACCCTGGGCCTGTAAAGATTGCATCCAGTTTAGTAAAGAAACCGAGGGGGGAGGGGGAATTATTGGGGAACAGATGGGGGGGAGAGGAACTATGGGAACTATGGTGGGTGGGAACTGGGAAAGGGGAAAGCCTTTGGAATGTAAACATAGAATATAGAAAATAAAATAAAAAAAATTTGATCCCCTAAACCTATGTAAAAATGTAGGTGTAGCATGCTCCACTACGTTTATAGCAGCCTTATTTATAATAGCCAGAAGCTGGAAATAACCCAGATCTCCCACAATAGAAGAATAGATACAGAAATTGTAATACATTTCTAGAATGGAGGTCTAATCACCTATTAGGAACAATGACTTCATGAAATTCGTAGGCAAGTGGATGAGTGAGGTAAAATAGACAAAAAAGAAACACATGGTATGTACTTACTGATAAGTGGATTTTAATGCTTAGAATATCCACAATACAACCCACAAACTATATGCAGCTTAAGAAGAAGGAAGATCAAAGTATAGATACTTTAATCCTAAATAGATCAGGGAACAAAATAATCACAGGAGGAAGAGGAAGAGAAGGACCTGGGAGGGAGAAAAGACGGGAAAAGAAAAAACAGAAAAAGAGGTAGGGACAGGAGAGAAGTACAGAGGGTCAGGAAGTTGACTAGAAACATGCAGCAGTGGGGAATGGGGATCTGAGGAGAGCCACTAGAAAGCCCCAGACTCCAGGGAAGTAAGAGGCTCCTAGGAACCAATGATGATGACTTTAGCCAAAATACTCAACAAAGGGGAGATACAACCCGTAGATATCACCTTCAGTATATAGGCAAGGCCTCCAGTTGAGGGATAGAGCCACCCACACATCTCAGAATTTGTAACCCAGAAATTTTCCTATCCAAAGGAAAGACAGGGACAAAAAATGGAACAGGGACTGAAGGAAAGGCCATCCAGAGACAGCCCCACCTAGGGATCCATCCCATCTGCAGACTATTGCTCCCCACACTATTGCTGATGCAAAGAAGTTCTTGGTGACAGGAACCTGATATGATTGTTCCCGAGAGGTTCTACCAGTTCCTGACCAATATAGATGCAGATACTCACAGCCAAGTATCAGACTGAGCCCGGGGACCCCAGTGAAAGAGCTAGGGTAGGACTGAAAGAGTTAAAGGGGATTGAAACTGCATAAGAAGAACAATATCAACTGGACCACCCAGAGTTCCCAGGTACTAACCCACCAACCAAAGTCCTAGAGGGAACCAGGACTCCAGATACAGATGTAGCAGAGAATGGCCATAGATTACATCAGTGTGAGGGGAGGGAGGCTTGATCCCCCAGCGTAGGGGGATGCTAGAGGGGTGAGGCTGGAGTGGGTGAGTAGGAGGAGGAGCACCCTTATAGAGGTAAATGGGAGGGGGAGACAGGGGATAGGATGGGGGAGTTGTGGAGGGGTATCCAGGAAGGGGGATAACATTTGAAATGCAAATGAATGAAAATTATTAATTAAAAAAATAAAAATAAGTCAAATCATGTCATCAAGAAATGTGGGTATAATACTGTCCATCAAAGGCAGTAACAGGTGATTCCTTGGGCTAATTGGCCAACCATCAGAGCCTAATTAGTGAGCTGTAGGCCAATGAGAGACTTTGCACAAAGGTAATATTCCTAAAGGATATCCTCTGACCTGCATATGCACAGTCACACAAACATGAATAGAGACAGACAGACTATGAGCAGTCAGAGTGTGGATGGTACAGAGGAGAGACTCTTAGAATGCCTGCAATTTTTTCCTGGAAACAAGTGTCTATTCAGTTCTATGGTGAACTAGTTGGATACCAGTCATTGATTAAAGATTTGATTCCATACAACTCTATATTGATGAAACAATGGTTATTTAGCGTAACTAGAGATTTGGTAAAAGATCATTAGAGAATCATGAGCAAATAATCAGCAGCTATACTACTGAAGAAAATGTTTCTTAACAAGAGCTGTCATAAGTGCACTAGATGCTAAAGGTGATTCTAGGAAATTACTTCAATTATTTACTTCTTAAGACTAGGGATGAATTAAGCAATACTTCTTTTGTCATTGTAACTGTATGATGGACATTTAGACTTGAAAAGAACTATCAGTATTGCAAATGATAGACATGGAATTTGAACCTCTTCATTCTCCAAAGACTTACTCTAGATTTTTATGCTAGAGTATACTTGCACCTCCATAGTTGGACTAGTATATTTTCTACATAGCTAGCATTCAGTCATCTCTCATACTAATTTAATTGTTATATCAAGGACAGTAAGGCTGCCTTGATACTACTCTTTTAAAATGGACTGCTAGAAAGAGGCTGCACAAGCTTTGGTCTGTACAGAACCCCACACTCTCTTAAGCCTTCTTAATTCATTATGGAGCATATATTTCATGTGTGTCCTCTAACAGCCCACTTTAGTAGAGTTATGTCTCCTCAGAAGCATATGTCTTCCTTCCTTCCTTCTAGTCCAGAACATGGAGGTCTGGTGCTAAATCCCTATTTTCTACTCAATATCTACTCAAGAAGTAACAAAGTCCAAGGTGTAATGGTGAACACATGGACCCTGAATTGCATCATCAAACGGAATACTGTGGTAACTGTACACCTCCTACGTGCAGAAGCACCAGCATAGCGACTCCTCCTTGGAATCTGGATGGCAATTTTGATAGCAGATACTGGTGGCACAAAAGGACAGCTAAACTCTTTGACTACGAGGAAAGCCAGTTGTGCAGATTCAGAAAAGTCCATGGAGTTTGAGCTGAAAGTAAAAACATATGATGGTGATTCGACAGTTTTAAGTAGGCACTGCAGAGAAGGCATGAATGAGTGATGGATGTAGCTGGATGATAGTATAAAACCACATAAGACTGTCAAAAAGGCAAGTCAGTAGGGTTTGGAAAGTTGTATTTCTCCCAGCATTTATTCCAACATGAAGAACAGTCAGCCTGTGATGGTGTGAGAAATGATGAGGGATTGTGATGAGCAACATCCATGCCAATCTTTCTAGAAACACTTTTCAAATGGTCCTTGGCAACCTTGACCCGTGAGCTTGCTTCCCTCTGTATCCCAGAGCTCAAATCGTGAGTTTTGTAACTGAAATATTAGAACCCTTAAGATAGATGCCAGAATCTTTTTTAGTAATAATCAGCATTTAGTTTATAGTATTTCTTTGCAGGAGGAGAGGGTTGGATAGAACATGTTATGGAAGTGAATAGAGCAGAAATTAATACATGAGAAGCTGAACCAATAGTTAAAAAAAAAAAAACTAAGAAAGTTTACTGCAAACTATTCCTTGTTTAAGAGTGACTATCGCTTGGATCTGTTGTTTTACATCCAAACTAAAGGCCAATACAGAAGAGGCTGCCTCATTTTCTCTACTCACTGATTATTTCAGGGGAAAAACACACAAAACAGACTCACAGATTCTGTTCTCTAACAAGGCAGATGTGCTTCCTAGTTTAATGTGGACTTTGGGGGAAAGAAATCTATTAACTTAGTAAGAATAACAAATGACTATGTATTAAGTCAAACAAAAAAACAGAGTCCCAGAAGGAAAAAAAACTTTATTGATTCTCCTCTATTTAAATCTATGGTGAAAAGGATTAGGACTGAAAAACAAAATGAAACAAACAAAAAATAAAAATAAATAAAATATTGGTTTGATGAGCTTTTAGCTATAATGCAATTTAGCCCAAAGCCAAATTTTCCCTGTAAAACCTACCTGAATCTGTATATTCTGATTCATCAGTGAGTGATAATATGCTACATAATATAACAGCAGCATGTCAGGTCAATATTATCTAAAGAAGGGTAGAAGATTGATTTTAGTGCTTAGAAACCAGCAAGTATTGACATGCAAGTGAATAAGCAGGGTATTAAAGCATGACCTTTGACCCCTGTCACTTGGGCATCCTGTCCTGGATTAATCTAATCTGTGTCTCTCCATTATGTTCCTGCATGTTCCAAGGTTTCTGCATTCTAAAACCCTTGCTGCTCACTGTGTATACTATGTAACTGGCCTGAAGGAACAGTGGAATGTGGAGGTTGCAGCATATGCTTCAAAGCAAATGTAGTATATACTATGCATAAAATAAAACAGCACCATGACAAGGCCTCATCCTTTCGTCCTTACATAATAGTGAAACTGATTCTCCTGAATGGAGATATATTCCTATGGGGAAAAAATCAACACCTTTTTACTCCTTTGTGCTATAGATGCTCAGAGAGCTTTACCTCATCACAACTCCTTTAGCCCATCCCAAATGGCCAGTGCCTTAAGAGTGTCAGCAAATCCATTTATGCCTCTTTGCATTTTCCTTATTTGGTTATTTGGTTGTTCTTCCCAGTAACCCATATTCCACTTTTTAGTTATGCAATCCTCACTACTTGTGCTATTAGAATCCTACTTTTTCTTAAAAGTTAAGTTCTAATCAATATTTTTAAGTTTCTAACTGCATTGAACTCCCAGACTCAAAGTTTTATGTAGAAGTCACCTGCTGTTTTGTATTTCAGACACTGCTCACGTCTGCACATGGTCTAAGGGACACCTCTAAAAGACAATGAATGATTTGTTTTAAGTCATTCATTGGAATAATCATTCATTCAGAAGTACAGTGTATTAGTCTGGGTTCTCTAGAGTCACAGAACGTATGGGCAGTCTCTATGTAGTTAGGGAATTTGTCGATGACTTACAGTCTGTAGTCCAACTCCCCAACAGTAGACAGCAGCAGCTGTGGATGGAAGTCCAAGGATCTTGCAGTTGCTCAGTCCCACAAGGCAAGCCGGCAAGGAAGAATCAGTCTTCCTTCTTTCAATGTCCTTATATATGTCTCCAGTAGAGGGTGTAGCTCAGATTAAAGGTGTGTGTATCCATGCCTTTAATCCCAGATGATCTTGAACTAGAATCCATAGCCATAATCTGGGATTAAAGGTGTATGTCTCCATGCCTTTAATCCCAGATGATCTTGAACTGGAATCCATAGCCACCATGCTTCAAGATCTCCATGCTAAGTCCAGGTCAAAAACTTATATCTCTAAGCCTCCAGATTAGGATTATAGGTGAGCCTTCCAATTCTAGATTGTAGTTCATTCCAGATATAGTCAAGTTGACAACCATACATAGCCACTACATACAGCTATCAAAATATTAGATGAGTTTGTGTTGATACATGACTTCTTTTTTTTAAAAAAATTGAAAATAGATTTTTCTCTCATACAATGCACCTTTATAACGATAATGCAATTAAGCAAGACCTGACCATAGGAATGCTTGTAACTTTAAGGTAACAGTGGAGTGAACATAAGTCATATTTAGGAATATCTCCAACACTGTAATATAATCTAACAAACTCAAAGTAGGCTAGCAAACTCACAGTATCTCTCCCTTCCTTCCTCCCTCCTTCCCTTCATGTCTTCTTTAAAGCATGATCTCAATGGAGTACAGACTAGCCTTGAAATCACTATGTAGCCAAGGATAATGCTGAACTGATTTTTCTGCCTCTGTCTCGGGAATGTTGGAATCACCTGTGAGCACCACCATGCCTAGCGCTGGAGTGCAGTGCTTTATCCTTTACAGCGTGATGCAGTACCCCCAGATAGAGCTAAGGGCTGCCTGCTTGCTAGTCAAGCACTTGTACCAGGAGGGCTGTATCCCCAGATCACTACTTATTTTTTTTCTTTTTTTTTTAATTTTTATTTTCTATATTCTATGTTTACACTCCAAAGGCTTTCCCCTTTCCCAGTTCCCACCCACCATACTTCCCATAGTTCCTCTCCCCCCCAACTATTCCCCAATCATTCCCCCTCCCCCCTCGGTTTCTTTACTAAACTGGATGCAATCTTTACAGGCCCAGGGTCCTCTCCTTTCTTCTTCTTGGGAATCATTTGAATTGCTATTTGTGTCTTGAGTATTTAGGGCTTCTGGGCTCATTAATATCCACTTATCAGTGATTGCATTTCATGTGTATTCTTTTGTGATTGGATTAACTCACTCAGGATGATATTTTCCAGGTCTAACCATTTACCTACAAATTGCATGAATTCATTATTTTTAATTGCGGAGTAGTATTCCATTGTATAAATATACCACATTTTCTGTATCCATTCCTCCTTTGAGGGATATTTGGGCTCCTTCCAATTTCTGGCTATTATAAACAAGGCTGCTATAAACATAGTGGAGCATGTGTCTTTATTGCATGCAGGGGAATCCTCTGGGTATATGCCCAGGAGTGGTATTCCAGGGTCCTCTGGAAGTGACATGCCCAATTTTCTGAGGAACTGCCAAACTGATTTCCAGAGTGGTTTTACCATTTTGCAATCCCACTAAGAGTGGAGGAGTGTTCCCCTTTCTCCACATCCTCACCAGCACTTGTTGTCTCTTGAGTTTTTAATCTTAGCAATTCTGACAGGTGTGAGGTAGAATCTCAGGGATGTTTTTATTTGCATTTCCCTGATGACTAATGATGTTGAACATCTTTTAAGGTGTTTCTCGGCCATCCAAATTTCTTCTGGTGAAAATTCTTTGTTTAGCTCTGTACCCCATTTTTTGATAGGGTTATTTGGTTCTTTGGGGTCTAACTTCTTGAGTTCTTTGTATATATTGAATATTAGCGCTCTGTCGGATGTGGGGTTGGTGAAGATCTTTTCCCACTTTGTTGGTTGCCGTTTTGTCCTTCTGACAGTGTCCTTTGATTTGCAGAAACTTTGTAATTTTATGAGGTCCCATTTGTCGATTCTTGATCTTAGAGCATAAGCTATTGGTATTCTGTTCAGGAACTTTTCCCCTGTGCCCAAGTCCTCCAGGGTATTCCCATGTTTCTTTCTTTCTTTCTTTTTTCTTTTTTTTTCTTTTCTTTTTTTAATATATTATTTTCTATATTCTATGTTTACATTCCAAAGGCTTTCCCCTTTCCCAGTTCCCACCCACCATAGTTCCCATAGTTCCTCTCCCCCCCAACTGTTCCCCAATCATTCCCCCTCCCCCCTCAGTTTCTTTACTAAACTGGATGCAATATTTACAGGCCCAGGGTCCTCTCCTTTCTTCTTCTTGGGAATCATTTGAATTGCTATTTGTGTCTTGAGTATTTAGGGCTTCTGGGCTCATTAATATCCACTTATCAGTGATTGCATTTCATGTGCATTCTTTTGTGATTGGGTTAATTCACTCAGGATGATATTTTTCCAGGTCTAACCATTTACCTACAAATTGCATGAATTCAGTATTTTTAATTGCGGAGTAGTATTCCATTGTATAAATATACCACATTTTCTGTATCCATTCCTCCTTTGAGGGATATTTGGGCTCCTTCCAATTTCTGGCTATTATAAACAAGACTGCTATAAACATAGTGGAGCATGTGTCTTTATTGCATGCAGGGGAATCCTCTGGGTATATGCCCAGGAGTGGTATGCCAGGGTCCTCTGGAAGTGACATGCCCAATTTTCTGTGGAACTGCCAAACTGATTTTCAGAGCGGTTTTACCATTTTGCAATCCCACCAACAGTGGAGGAGTGTTCCTCTTTCTCCACATCCTCGCCAGCACTTGTTGTCTCTTGAGTTTTTAATCTTAGCCATTCTGACTGGTGTGAGGTGGAATTTCAGGGTTGTTTTGATTTGCATTTCCCTGATGACTAATGATGTTGAACATCTTTTAAGGTGTTTCTCGGCCATCCAAATTTCTTCTGATGAAAATTCTTTGTTTAGCTCTGTGCCCCATTTTTTGATAGGGTTATTTGTTTCGTTGCGGTCTAACTTCTTGAGTTCTTTGTATATATTGGATATTAGCCCTCTGTCGGATGTGGAGTTGGTGAAGATCTTTTCCCACTTTGTTGGTTGCCGTTTTGTCCTTCTGACAGTGTCCTTTGCTTTGCAGAAACTTTGTAATTTTATGAGGTCCCATTTGTCAATTCTTGATCTTAGAGCATAAGCAATTGGTGTTCTGTTCAGGAACTTTTCCCCTGTGCCCAAGTCCTCCAGGGTCTTCCCAAGTTTCTTTTCTAATAGTTTCAGTGTGTCTGGTTTTATGTGGAGGTCCTTGATCCACTTGGAGTTGATCTTAGTGCAAAGAGATAAGAGTGGGTCAATTCGCATTCTTCTGCATGTTGACCTCCAGTTGAGCCAGCACCATTTGTTGAAAAGGCTATCTTTATTCCACTGGATGGTTGTGGCTCCTTTCTCAAAGATCAAGTGACCATAAGTCTGTGGGTTCATTTCTGGGTCTTCAATCCTATTCCATTGATCTACTTGCCTGTTGCTATACCAATACCATGCAGTTTTTAACACAATTGCTCTGTAGTACTGCTTAAGGTCAGGGATATAGATTTCCCCCAGAAGTCCTTTTATTGTTGAGAATAGTTCTAGCTATCCTGGGTTTTTTGTTGCTCCAGATGAATTTGAGAATTGCTCTTTCTAGATCTATGAAGAATTGAGTTGGGATTTTGATGGGGATCGCATTGAATCTATATATTGCTTTTGGCAAGATGGCCATTTTTACTATATTGATCCTGCCAATCCAGGAGCAAGAAATATTTTTCCATCTTCTGAGGTCTTCTTCGATTTCTTTCTTCAAGGACTTGAAGTTCCTGTCATACAGATCTTTCGCTTGTTTGGTTTGAGTTACACCAAGATACTTTATGTTGTTTGTGGCTATTGTGAAGAGTGTTATTTCCCTAATTTCTTTCTCAGCCTGCTTGTCCTTTGAGTACAAGAAGGCCACTGACTTGCTTGAGATAATTTTATAACCTTCCACTTTGCTGAAGTTATTTATCAGCTGTAGAAGTTCTCTGGTGGAGTTTTTTGGGTCGCTTAAGTAAACTATCATATTGTCTGCAAATAATGATAGTTTGACTTCTTCCTTTCCAATTTGTATCCCTTTGACTTCCTTATGTTGTCTAATTGCTCTTGCTAGAACTTCAAGTACTATATTGAAAAGATATGGAGAGAGAGGGCAGCCTTGTCTAGTCCCTGATTTTAGTGGGAATGCTTCAAGTTTCTCTCCATTTATTTTGATGTTGGCTACTGGTTTGCTGTAGATTGCTTTTACTATGTTTAGGTATGGGCCTTGAATTCCTGCTCTTTCCAAGACTTTTAGCATGAAAGGATGCTGAATTTTGTCGAATGCTTTTTCAGCATCTAATGAGATGACCATGTGGTTTTTTTCTTTCAGTTTGTTTATGTAGTGGATTACATTGATGGATTTCCGTATATTGAACCATCCCTGCATCCCTGGGATGAAGCCTACTTGATCATGGTGAATGATCGTTTTGATGTGCTCTTGGATTCAGTTAGCAAGAATTTTATTTAGTATTTTTGCATCTATATTCATAAGAGAAATTGGCTTGTAGTTCTCTTTCTTTGTTGGATCTTTTTGTGGTTTAGGTATTAGCATAATTGTGGCTTCGAAGAATGAGTTGGGCAGTGTCCCTTCTGTATCTATTTTGTGGAATAGTTTGAAAAGTATTGGTGTTAAGTCTTCTTTGACGGTCTGGTAGAATTCTGCACTAAAACCATCTGGTCCTGTACTTTTTTTGGTGTGGAGGCTTTCTATAACCCCTTGGGAAGTCCTGCAGAGCCTAGGCGGAACTTGGCCTGCCTGGCGGCGAGAGCCTAGCAGATCTCCCTGTGAGGGTAGCCCTGGAAGGAGTCTCTACCTGGGCCTTTCCAGCTGTGTCCTGGTTGCAAAATGGAGGCCTGCCGCTATCGCTGGTCCAGGGGCTGGCGAGCCAGTACTTATTTTTTTAAAAAAATGCAAGTTCTAGTGTAGCCCAAGCTCGGCTTGAATTACTCCATAGTGAAAGATATTCTTGAACTCTTGATTCTCCTGCCTCCACATCCTAAATTCTGAGGTTTATAGATAGATGCCACCACCCAGCTGAGAAAGATATAATTCTTTCTTTATTTCAAGTTAGAGTCTTACTATATAGCTCTGGCTGGCCTGAAACTTCTTATGTGGACCAAGCTGTCCCTGAACTCACAGAGTTCCACCTGCTCCTGCTTCCTGAGGGCTAGAGTGTACGTATGTGTAGGGGAGTATATTTTATTCTTAATGAACCTATTTTTCTTTCCTATACTTCACACTACTCCACACTCTTCCTTGTTTCTGGCTAAATACAAAAAGATGTTGTAATAACCCTTGTATGCAGAAATAGTGTAGGATATTTTCTTAAAATATGTTTAAACCTTTTAAAAAGTTTGAATGCTAGGTTTGTCAAAATTCCTTAATTCTATCAGAATTCTTAACATATTACTAAGAGAAATTCTTTATTATTTATCTCATCATTACAATGTAACTGATAATATCAGGGTAAGGACATGTAGCTTATTTATCTTTCTAATGATGTTTTCTTTATTTTTGAAATTATCACGCATTTATACAATATGTCTTGGTGATATAAACCCCATTCCTTGCTCCTGTCATCAGACTCTTGTACAAGCTAAAGATCTTGTTGACCACCATGAAATGAAATGAAACATCATTTTATGCATAGTTGAAATGTGACAGTCAACCACAAGTATTATCAGAATTAGTTGGTCACAGTTTATTTGACCCAAGTGTGATCTTGCCACATAACATATTTAACTTTTGCACTTTTGTATTTTTTAGAACACTATGTCCTCCTTGGAGTCAAACTCAAATCTTCTCAGGCTCTGAGAGTTCATTGCCATGGAAGTTACAGTGTATATGGGGAACATGAATATAATATAGTTTGGATTGAGGAATTCATGTATTTCCCTAGAGAGAAAAGATAGCCAATGTTTTGTGAAAGAGTTTGGAGCAGAAACTTTGGGAAATGAATACAAATAGAAAAGTCAAAGGACAAGGAATATGGTTGGGGCTTGAAACACAATCTTACTCCTGTCTTTTATATACTACAGCAGTACACCAACATTGAAAGAAAACACCACCTGTAATAGTACAAAGCACAATCGAGTGCAAACTATACTATACATAACTTGGAGCTCAGCAATTAGGTGGTGATCTGTTCTAATGAGTCCACAATTTCTTCTTCACTTGGAAGATAAAAAGAAGAGAACTGGATGCGTTTGCATGTACCAAGTTCTGTGCTCAGATACTGCCGTTCCCATCACTATTTCCAAAAGGTTTTACATAAGGGTATGGATGATGTATTAAGATTTGAAGAAAAGAATGTTGTGATATTTATTTTATACGTTATGTATGATGTGAAGATATGTTTCTAAGTATATGTTTGTTTGTCTTGAGCTTGTAATATTGGGGTCACATCTAAAATCATCAGAAAATTTGGACTCTGAACCATGTAAGTTAAGGAGTTATATATATTTGATTTGTCAAATTTATCAAGGTATGCTAACTAGCCTTTCTATAATGTAGCTATGGAGAGCATACATTTTGGTATTCAGTAGACTATTTGTTTTTTAAATCTCAATTTAGTATAAAACATAATAGATTGACCACAGCATCTGGGTCATAAAAAACACTCATGTTTGTAGATGTAGATGTGTCTTTTCTAAATAGGTAAATTAGATCATAGATTGTGACATTCTTCATGTTTTCCTTTCAGACTGTATAATATATCTGTGATGAAATAGAAACATTGCAACAAAATGATGACATTTTACATGAGAATTGTGATAAGAAAATATAATAAACTATAAAAATCATCCATCCAGACAACTCCATAATTAATAGGAAATATGCATAAAGATCAATTGTAGAAAGGAATATTAGAGATTTAAAATGGGGTCATGAAAATTCATGCTTTATTGATGTGAAACTTTTAAGGCAACTTGAAATTAATTTTATTGATTTTGATACACAACAGAAGACTGATAACAAAAATGCTTTATAAATAGAATTTAAGGAAGTATGAAAAATAGTAAATTTACAAGTGATTCCTAAATCAATGTTTAAGACAGTTGATGATTGGTATAATCAACCATGAAAAGTTACTGCTTTTTATTTCGGGTTTGCTTTAAGTCAGCAAAGGCCAGACAATCCGTTGGAATGAAGGTGGAAATAGCTAAAGCACAAACAAAAAAAATAAAATAATTGATCAGCCAAAAATCCCAAAATGGGATTGAGATGAGTCTAATTTAGACATAAACTGAATAAGATAATTTAGAAGAAGGTAAGTGTTAGGGACCCCTATGGTTGAATTAGGGAAAGGCCTGACAAAACTGAGGAGGGGGACTACCCCATAGGAAGACCAGCAGTCTCAACTAACCTAGACTCCCGAGATCTCTCAGACACTGAGCCACCAACCAGGCAGCATACACCATCTGATATGAGGCCCCCAATACATATACAGCAAAGGACTGCCTGGTCTGGCCATTATGAGAGAATATGCACCTAGCCCTCTAGAGACTTGAGGCCTCAGGGTGTGGGGAGGTCTAGTGGGGTAGGGCAGTACAGACATCCTCTTGAGGATGGGGTGTGGGGAAGGTGTGTACTAGGAGGGGGATAATGACTGGACTTAAAAAAATACTAAAATTTAAAAAAATAATTAGAAAAGGGACAGAACCCTGTGTGGCTTAAGAATATTGAAGTTTGAGTGTATTGAAAGACTAAAAGTCATAGCTTGTGTATGAACTATCACAAATAGAGAAGCCTAGTCTATTCATTAAGATACAAAGTGAATTATACCTCTGCAGTCTTTGTTCCAAAACTAACCTGCAAAAGTCTTCAAGGAGACCCATGAGGAGAAAGAAGATGCACTGGCACATGGTTGTCTACAATGGCAAGAGGCATGGATGCTCTGCTAGTTTATTTCTGTCGCTGTGATAAATACTGTCAAAAATCCACATAGTAATGGAAGGAAGGAATTTATTTCACTTCACAATCGCAGCATACAGTCCATCATAGCAGAAAAATCAATGAAGAATTCTTCTTAGTCATTTAATATCTGCAGTTAAAAGCAGAGGTAGATTGATACGTGCTCACTAACTTTCTTGCTTATATTAAGCTCAATTTTTCTACTCTTACAAATGTCAGAACCTCTTCCTAGGGAGTGATACTATCCTCAGTGAGCTAGATTAATGGAATCAATCAAGCTAAGGAAGAGAGTTCCCCCAGACCAGCTCAATGTAGACAATCTCTCATTGTCATGCTTTCCAGGTATCAAAATGACACGCTAACCATCCCGCGAACAGAAAATGAGTGGTGACTTAGAACGAAAAGAATAGTGTGTGAAGCAGCATGCCAAGCAAGGAAGAGTAAGTGTCAACTCATGCTATATGCATACAGGCCAGTTAAGTGATATTTGCTGTTTTATAACTGACTACAAATTGAAAGAGTTAATCAACATGAACTCTGTTGGATCCTGATTTAGTGCTGCTCAGACCCAACATGAGAAAAGTGGAATGGAAAGAGTTAATTCTGTGTTTCAGCATGAAGAAGCCAAGATCTGCAAATACCCAATATGAAAGCCATCTTTTCAAATGCTGAGGCTCGCTGGACTTCAATCAAGTTCTGACACATTCATGTAGAGCAATTCTAATTCCATTCAGTTGCTCCTTCATTTCCTTTATTATGTGTCGCTGACAGAGCAGCCACATTTCCCAAGGGTTCCCTTTTCCTCAATGCAGATGTTTTTCCGAATGTGAGTTTTCAAACTGAATATTTAAGACTTGCCCATTGTTTTCTTTTCACAATGTGACTAATTCAAGTTATGGCCAAGATTGAAATTGGTCTTTGAGACAGTGAGTCAAGTATCTGTCGCACTCACTTGTCCACATTACATTTCTCAAAGTCACAAAGAAAGTCCCTGCAAAAGAGTCTTCTGTAGTTCATCAAGAGCCGGTTGAGATGTATATCTTTGAATACAAGTCGATTTATTCCATTAGTTTATTCTTGATGCACACAAAGGTCTTTTCCTTTGGAGGGAAATGCTTTGTGCTGCCTTCAGCAGATGCAAATGTGTGCACTTGTAAATTTTGTTTTACAGAGTAGCTTCCTTGTCAAAAGAAAGAATAATTCTTATTGAACTATAGTAAATATGCCTTCTGGTCTCCTTTGTTCCTTATATACAGAGGCATTTTACTTCTGGCACATCTGTTGATCAATCAGGCTGGTCTCTGATCTCTCTGTAGAACACAGTGTGGCGTTCTGTATATAAAACGCTGACATAATTAACAATCACTTACATTACTCTTTTGTAGAAAAGCACAGTTGATAGAATGAATAATGGAATAGAGGAGAGTAAAGAAAATTAAAAGAACATGAATGCAGACTAGATATTGAATGTTAAGTTTCCACTCTGAGAATAATAAATGCAGGCTCTGGTTGGCCAGATGAGCTTGAAATGTGTAGATACTAACTTAATTTAATGAACAATTAGGTGTTCCTGAGGGGAAAAGCTTATTGAGAAGAGTAATGATTATAAAACCTATTGTTTTCTTTTCTCCTCTATCACTGCTCCACAATTTTATTTTTTCAAGTCTGCGGATGCCTGTCTTGAGTCAGAATCCATAAAGAAGTTCTCATAATCTCTCTTATAAGGACATTAACGCTCTTTTTTGGAGCTTCAACTGCCTACCCAACTATCAGTGATCAACCACCTCATCTCAGTAATTAGGTGTATAAATTTCAACACCTAAACTTGGAAGATACAACATTCAGCATCTTGCATTGCCTCGGGGAGAAAACAAGAAGAGATACAACAAAGATCAAAGATCGGACAGAAGAGATCGGACAAGGCAAGGTGCAAGCAAGATTCTTCTATAAAAGGAAAATGGTTCCATAGGCTAGAGCTGCTAGGCTCTTCAGAGCCTATATCATCCAAAGAAAAATCCAACCTTTGCACTAAGAAACATGAACAAACATCGGCAAGCTGTTTACCACCCCACCCAGGGAAAGAGAACCAAAACACCGAGTCTGTGGTACAAAGGGCAAGCTGTACATCTTTTGACACTTAAAAACCGGACCTTTATCAGATCACAGTGTATGTTTCCCACCAGTTCTCCTTTCTGCAACCTGAAACATAATGATTGCTATAATGTAATTTATTTGAGCATTAACTAAATGATGAGAGAATCAAGCCATGTGTCAGGCACTTGCTGAGATAGTTACACATACTAAAACAATAGTGGTCGAACCCAATTGAATGTGCTAATTGTGTCTCCTTGTGTTCTATTTTCTGTTCCTCTGGGCCTCATTCCCTTCCCATGTTGGGAATCCTAGAGAAGTAATGTATTGGAGAAGTTTATCCCTCCTCATCATGATCCTTGTATGAAAGCAATAAACAGTGAAGGAAAGAACAGTCCACTTCTTATAGTTATAACTTGCCTCTTTCTACTAAGAAACATCTAATTGACCCAGGCTATCTCAGCTTCTAGAAAGGTAAACAAACAGATTCCCATTGCTTATAAGACTTTATAAAGTGCCACAGTTAGGCACTTGAAAACTTTAGTTTTACTTTATTCTTTTCCTTGATATAGTTTCTTGCTATACCTACAATAACTCTGTGTCCATATAATTTGCTCTTAATTTTTACTGAGGGTTTTCATTTAGGGATAGTACCAAGGCATCTACAGCTGTCTCAGCTAATGGACATTGCCTCTTATCATCAATATTATACGCTGCAACACAGAGGACACCTACAGCTAACGACATATTTAGTGTGAATTATATCTTCTGACAAATAGGCTTAAAGAGATTTTAGGTTTTGTCTGCTGTTTAATCAATGGGAGTTTACTTGACTGTCTCATGACATTTGATTTTAAATATATGCTATTTACTTCTGCATTTCCTTCTAATATTATAGTCTGTCTTTTCTTCTTTCTTTTATGTTTGTATGTGTGTGTTTGTGTGTGTATATGTATGTGTTCATGTGTGTCTCTGTCTGCGTATATGTGTGTGTTTATGCGTGTGCATATCTTTGTAAGTGAATGTGTGTTTATGTGTGTATATGTTTATGTGTGTGTATGTGTGTATGTGTGTGTGTGAGAGAGCATGGAGGTTTCAGGATACCTGTGGCATATCAGTGATTCATATCACCTTCCACATCACTTGAGACAGTCTTGTCATTTACTGTTGGTATGTGCAGCTGGGTGATCTGTGCATTTTTATATTTCTACTCTCTACTAAAATGTGTTTTTAATGAGCTTAGCAGAGCATTTTGTGTTTTAAAACATATTATTACTTTATCCATTAAACTCACCACTTCTCTCAGAAAAAACAAGTAAAGCTGGAATCCTCTGTCTTTGCTGTCTTTCCTCCTAGACTCTACAGCTACCAACACACGCATTCATACTCACACTCATGAACACAGACGCACACCACACACACTCACATACCTACCTACATACAAACACACACATCACCCCCACCACTCCCACCCCCAACATCCACCCCATTCCAGGAATGTGATATTATAATTGTGTTGCCATTAATCATACTGCCTTCATGTGTATTTTACACATACCCCTGACCACGTTAACAGTTCATTTCACTGCACCTTTAATTTCTTAGAATATTCTGCCATTCCCTATTTTTAATTTCTGCCACAGGTTCTACCTAGCAAGAATCCATAATAAGATGAGTGAGCACATTCCACCAATCTAGGTTTGGTCCACATTTTCTATTTCTCTGTTGCCTATTTCATGAGAAATAAATATTACTTTCTATCAAAACCATGAAAATGCAACCTAAAACAAACTAGCTTGTAAATGTATTACCTAAACATATCTGCTGATACCTGTGTCCATGTCTTTATGTAATACTCTTTGTTTATCTTATATCTCTCATAAAAAAATCTTCCTGTAGTTTTTTAAAACTTATCTTTATACCTAACACTTTCTCCATTCCTTTCTCCTCATTCTTTTTTCTCCCCCTTCCCTTTTATGTATGTGTACTTAGATAAGATGTTTAGAAGTAGATAACTAGATATCTAGGTAGATATCTAGATAGATAGATATCTAAATAGATAGATATCTAGATAGATGATAGATAAATAGATAGATAGATAGATAGATAGATAGATAGACAGACAGACAGATAGACAGACAGACAGATAGATAGATAGATATAGATAGATAGATAGATCTTACATTTATCCACAGATATCCACATATTCATATAGTTACATATCTCATGGAGATATGTAGATAGGTAGGTAGAAAAGTAGATAGATAGATAGATAGATAGATAGATAGATAGATAGATATAGACCTTACATTCATTTTTAAATGGTTCAGATCCTTTACATCAGTTCAACTGAGTCAATAGAATATAAATGTCTTGAAGGTAATATTTAATTCTTTATGTAGTAGGTTCTCTACATAGTCCATGTAGAGCTACACAAAAGTTATGTCTTGAATACATTATTATTGAGCTACATTTACATTGTAAGCATTTGTACTGAGCTAACTTGGAAAAGAATAATAAATTGTGAACTAGAGTTGTTAAATATTTAGAAACTCACCACAGAAAGTAATTCAGTAAGAATACCCATCCCCAAAGGTCATATTCAGGAACTATTTGGTCCCTTTGTGAGACATATTTACTATTTTTACAGCTGGAGAACCTTGAAAAAATGTTCTAGTTTGAGAGAACACCTTTTTCACAGGCTGATGCTAAGTTAAAATAAATTCTATGAAAAAATATTCTACAGAAAATAACAAACAGAAAATGTCTCTTTTTTCACACTCTGGGGTTTATTTTCTTTGCATTGATCTTTTTTCCTCCTAGGCAAAGTTTATGTGGTTCATTCTTCTTAGATGTTCATTTTTGCAAACCCCAGACTTCTTTGTGAAAAATCACAAATCCTCTACTACAAAGAAGTCCCTTCACTTTTTGATTCTACTCACATTGTATACTTTTTCTCATTCAAATTGTGTACCTTTTCTCATTGGGTTCTTATGCAGCCACATGATATGAATGACCACACTTTTTAACAAAGAGCAATTTTTCATGACATGAGTGATAAATGACAACTTAAACTGAGGACATTCCTGTACATTGACATTGCACAGTTGTCTAAACTACATCCTTTTCAAGTTTCCATTCATTTCAACATATTGATAAATTGTTTCTATAATACAGTGATAAACATGGATAATATCCTGGGAGAATTGACATACTCTTTAACATTTTAAGGTTCTGGACAGTAATGCATGCAGGAAATATCCTGAAAATTTTTTTATGGCTCGGATTATTTCACTCATTTAACTTCCTTCTTTTTCATATAATAGAAAATAGATTAACACTGCAGGATATTAAAGGTCACAAACTTATGCAAAAAAAATTTAGCTTTAGATGATAATAACAAGAGAAGTAGATATAAAGAACATTGAGTGATCTCTTCTACTGTTCTTTGGGTACTTATTAGATAAAATAAGTAAGGAAAAGCCTAATAGAATGTCACAGACATAGCAAGTCTGCCCATGTAAGTACTACAGTGCTCAGAAATGTTAGACAAACTTAAAGAGCTATAATTGGTACTTTACAATTTTACCAATATCATCCATTGTTTTAAATGGAAATTAAATAGGAACATTTCCAAGAAAATGTCTTGAATTACTACTTGGCACACATACAGGATTTAGAAGCAAGTGAAAATAACACAGAGATTTTTCTATTCAAGATCACTGCCCATAAGTGATTCAGTTAATAAATAAAACATTGGCTTCAAGAGCAGATAAAACTTCAAGAAATAGAAGAAGATTAAGTGCTAGAAAGTGGTTTGTGCTTCTCTAAGGAAATTGAGGGCATTGCTTACCAGAAACAACAGAGAAAGGTCTCTGTGGATAGAGAGATATAGGTTAAACAAAAGGTTCATTTCAGGACAAGGTCTTGAACAAGAGAGAAATTTGGTATGTCAGAATACATTTTTACCATTAAGCCTGAAAATCAGGGCATGCAGTGAAGGGTAAAGAAATAGCAAAAGAGCTGCATTGAAAGAATTCTGTCCATTTTGATGTCTTATGTTGAGTGGAATAGAGTGTGATTCTATTGCTGAATCAGAATCAGCAGGGCTTAATAATGTCTTATTACTAACTATTTTTAAAAGATGATCATGACTCTTATGTTTTAAAATACTTTTATTATTTTCATGTGACTTTTTCAACAATTTCATATAAAAAGGTCATGGACTTGAAAGGGAAATAACACATCTTGTATGTAGAAAATAAAACTAAAGGTTCTGATAAGCATCAAACCTTCTAGGAGCTTTTGTGACCAAGCCACTCCACTCCTAGGTACACATACCTTAAGGATTCTAAGTCAACACAACACAGGGATACTAGAACATGCATAGCTATTGCTGTGCTATTCACTGTAGTCAAGTTATAGAGTAAACCTACATGCCCATCAGTAGATAAGTGGATAAGTAAAATGCTAAGTGGCAGAACACATACACAATGAAATTTTCTTCAGCTAAAAAGAAAAGGAAGTTATAGCATTCTATTTGTAGGAAAATGGATGTAATTGGAGAGTCCATTAAATGAAATAAGCCAGACTTGGAATGTGTGTGTGTGTGTGTGTGTGTGTGTGCATGTGTGTGCATGCGTGTGTGTGTGTGTGTGTGTGTGTGTGTGTGTATTTTGAATGTAGATAGGTGACTACAAAAGCAGAGAAATATATAAGGGAGGTGAAAGAAAAGGGAAAGGAGGTAATAGATTCCATATGAGAAGAATAAATAGAAACAAAGTGCAATGGATATAGTTATGAAAATACCTTAATTCAACCAGTCAGTTGGTATGCTAACTTAACAAATAAAATGTGAAAGATAAGTCCTTCACACGTGTGTTCTTGCTGCTGCGGGTGGTTTGCTTTAACTAAGCCTACTCTTTTTAAAACTGTTTATCTGAAATTCTTTTTTTCTTCATTTTCTTATTCATTTATTCTTATTCACTGCACACTCTCCTCCTACTTCTCCCCTTACACAGCTCCTCCCCAATCATCCCTCCCCATCTCCTCTGAGAAGGGGGAGGGCCCACTGGATATCACCCTACCCTGGAACATCCATGAAAAGAGTGGGCCCAGTATGCTCTTAAGGCATACCTTCGCTCCATGGAAATGGAAAGTTAGGAAAACAGGAACTGACCATCCAGTAATATAAAGAAAAACTGTTGAATCCATAAATCTGTCTTCAAAATATAATAATGAGATGAATATGAATGTCTCATATGTCTTTAATAATTAAGCTCTTCAAACAGAACTACATCATGAAATAAAGGAAACTGATTTTAAAAAGTTGAATTTTAGGCAATCTTAAGACAGACTTAGCTCAAAAGCATCCATAATTAATGAGGTGCCATTGATAAAGAGAAACGACTTGTTCCAATTGAGATGGAAAGAATTCCAGATAAAGAAAACTGTACCTCTATTGTAGCATATATATATATATATATATATATATATATATATATATATATATATACATATATATATATGTATGTATATATATATACATATATATGTATGTATATATATGATAAAAAAGTAAAATAAGAAAATAGTGTTAAAAACTGCCACTCTCAGCACAGAATGGTGAAATCTGTCATTGAGGTGATGTTAATCCTTATTAAAATCAGTGGTTACATAAATGTAGGGCAGGGCTCCTAAATATCAATGCGGTTATTCTCAATAACTTCATAGTGTGGCACTGAAAAAGAACATGCAAAGGAGTTCACAAAGCAAGTCACATACACAGCAAATGAAAAGTCTTGCAATTTTTGTCTTGATGTTAAATTCAAAGACCCCGTTGAGTGTTGTACAGCCTCACGTGAGTTATGTTTATAGGTTAATGACTTTAGGTGGAGATTTATTTTCGAATTGCTCTACTTTTCTACAATTTTTGACCAGTTACTACACAAACTCTCCTGTGCATGGTTTTTATATTGACTTCTAATATATCTATAATGAGAATTGATTAGGCATGTTGCAAATTCTATTCAGCATAGTGGTTACTATGGTTGCTTTATAATTTTTTTTTTGTTAAAGACCCGAAGTAATCAAAATATAAATCATTGACTTTATAAAAGATATCAGAAACTGTTCTCTCCATTATGGTTTCTATTGCTGTAATAAAGCACTGTGGACAAAAGTAGTTTGAGAAAAGAAGAGTTTTTGTTAGCATAGAGCTTCTCATGATCTGTATTACTGAGAGAGGTCTAAGCAGGAACTCCAACAGGGCAGAAACCTGAAGGGAGGAACTGGAGTAGATGTCATGGAAGAAAGCTGCAAACTAGTTTTCATACATGGCTTGCTCCGACTCTTTCCTTAAAAGACACATGACAACCTGCCCATGGTTGGCACTGCACACAGTAAGCAGAGCCTTCCCACATCAATCACCAGTCAAAAAAATAGATCAGAGATCTGCCTACAGGCCAGTCTGATTGGAGTGATTTTTCTCAGTTGAGTCCCTTATTCCAAATGACTCTAGCTTGTACCAAGCAAGCCAGAAATGATATAAACATGAATATCTCACACGTACACTCAGACAAAATTGAGTGATGATTTTATATCCTAAGGTGCACAAAGATACTTTCTTGGGAAATCTTTTGTTTGCTGTCCGTGTTTCATACCAAAATAGACACACAAAATGCTTTTAACTCTCCACCTTTCTCAAATTACTTTCACTGTAGATTTTCAAAAACTGGAGAACTGCTGGGAGGTGGGTAGTATGGCCTATTCATTCATACTTTATAAATTAGAGAATCTACAAAATGGGATGTACTTAATTTTTTTCAGTCTCCGATTCTCCATGTAGAAGATGTGCTGTTTTGACTGGAGGTGCTTGTATCTGGTCAGAGCTGGACTTATTTAAAGCATGTATATTAGCTGGATGACATAGAATTCCAGGTGTTAGGAACTGCAGCCCAAACATTCTTCCATATGAAACACAGTGGGTTGACAGAGTATTAGAGAAAGGAGCGTAAAATAAATGCAAGCAGGAGCTCTAGAACTTATGAATTAAACATCAATATTTCTCCCCATTTGGGGTATTCTCTGAATACCCCAAACAAGAAATCAATGGTTACTTTGAAAGAGTCCTAAAGATTATATTTTATTAAAATTAACTGGGTGAACTTTAAAATTCAAAAATGGTTTTCTCTTGCAGAATGACTAAAAGATGTATTGTTTGCCAAACAGGAGAAAAGAAAAGAAAGAAAAGAGGAAATCAGAGGAGAGATTTTGGGCCAGGATTAATCAAACATCACAGACCGGCACATGTGTGTGTGTGTGTGTGTGTGTGTGTGTGTGTGTGTGTGTGTGTACACACACACACACACACACAAACACACATACAATGTGTGCATATATTTTACTTGAGACTTTATTGTGAGAGTCATGAGTAAGATTTTATTTGTATTATAATGTCTCTTTGTTTCCTGAGATATTATAAGACTCTAGGATATCTTCCAGGAAACATCTGCTGCATATCCTTTTCAAATATATTGATGTTTTAACACATTAGTTCCTAGACACTTAGCTTGAAAAACTCAATTTGTTTTTTTTTAAAGGTCACTGGATATTTAAGAATGGTAGTATAAAATACAGGACTAGGGTTAAACTAGTGTATTTTACAATTTAAAAATCTTTACCACCAAGAAAATATTTGGTTCATTGGCTGCTTGCCCTCTTTCACCACAGTCTTGGTATGTGTGCGTGCATGTGTGCGTATGAGTGTTCACACAGAGCCCACTGGTGATGTAATACTTGCTTTCCTCTGTGTCTCAACTGACTAGAAAGTAGCCAGATAAATAACTTGGCATCATTTCTTTGTGGTTTTCTCTGAAGCTTGCTACCAGTGAGTCACTGGATTCTTCTTCACTCTGAATCAAGCATTGTAGGCAGGAATATTCTGGAGTTCACTATGGTATTCAGTCAACTGAAGACACTCATATAGAACATCGCTGTTAGTCACTGATAAGTGGATATTAGCCCAGAAGCTCTGAATACCCAAGACACAACTCATGTATCAAATCATTCCCAAGAAGAAGGAAGGAGAGGGCTCTGGTCCTGGAAAGGCTTGATGCAGCATTGTAGGGGATTGCCAGGACAGAGAAGTGGGAGGGGGTTAATTGGGGAACAGGCAGAGGGAAGAGGGCATATGGGACTTATGGGGAGGGTGGAACTGGGAAAGGGAAAATCATTTGGAATGTAAACAAAGAATATAGAAAATAATAAAAAGAAAAGAAAAGAAAAAAATCGCTGTTAGTCTGAAAACAATAAGAGATGACTTTGGTAGACATAACAACTGGAAAGGTTTGTGAATGTACATTTGCTGCTCCTGAAATGGATTCCCATGCAAGAGGGAAGAATGTCAAGGCCCTTGAAGTTCAGAGTTGTTTCTTCAAGCTCATGAACTAAGATCTTTTAGAGTTGCCCAATACAATAAGCCTTGTATTATTGCTGCTTTCGTGTGTTATCTCCTGTTATAACAAATCTTTGGAGCAGAGTTTCTCATTTCTTACCTTTGTCCCATTTTGAAGGTGATGAGATTTGAACGGTATTTTCAGACTTCAAGTTCTGTACACCAATGTTGAAGTCTATATTGAGTTGGACTATTTTTTCTAAACACCCTTGTTCATACCCACTTAGGCTGCCATCCTATCTTTGTTTTCACCAAGCCTGGTGATTCCCTTAAGGCAGTGTTCACTGAAATCTATCCAGATGTTGGATCATGATCCTCCATCTTACTCCATGAACAGCCTCTTCTGGACTACTCTCATTAGATGAAAGTCCTCATACAAGTCGAAGGTCTCATACTATTGCTGATTCTTCTGAGGTGTTTTCCATAATTCCTGTGGAATTCTTTGAGCTATCTGCTTTGATGTCCATTTTTCACTCTTCCAAAGTCTGACTGTCATGGAAGGTTAATATTTGTAAATTCCTTTATTTCTGCCTCTTAAATACTTGTAAATACTATTTAATTGGGAAGACTCAGCAACAGGTTCCTTCTGGGAAGCAATGCCTGCACAGGCTGTGCCTTCTCCAGGAGCCTCACTTTGACAAGCTGTTCTGGCTCTGGGCCTCCCATCTGCATCTTCCTGAACTCTCCAACTTCAGATGATGCCGGGCTCTGCTGTTGTGAGTCACAGAGCAATTTCATTGTAATTCGGCTTTCCGTTCAGCTAGTCTATAACACAGCATGGTTTTGCTGTGTTAAATGCGCCTTATCAATGAACAGATGTGAACTGTGTTACTATTTTTCAGTATTTCTTTTACTTTTAACTAGACATTCAGATGTGCCTGCACTTGTATCTGTGTGAGGGTATGTGCACGTGTGTGTGAGCGTGCAGTGTTTTCAGATTCTCATTAGAGCTGGAGCTACAGGCTGTTATAAGCCATCCAGCATGAATTCTGAGAACCAAACTTGGCTCCTTGGGAAAGGCAGTGTGCACTCCTCAACACCAAACCGCCTCTTCAGTCCTACAAACTCTTTTTTACTGACTAACCACGAATTGCAGCATCTCTACTCTACCTCTGCTTGCAGTTGAAATTTGACCAAATGTGGATACGACAGTGGTGTCCCCCAAATAATTACTTTTCGCTGTGCTCTTGACTTTCTTTTTTGTGTAAATGCTGTTCTTGAATGATCTGAATTCCCTTCTGTATAGTATTTTCTTCCTGACCACTTCCTAAAGTTGTATTGATTTTCTTAACCTATTTTAGTTTTTTCTCTGTTGTTTGTTGCCATATACATTCAAACTGCATTGAGACTAATATTTTTCAATTAGTTGTTGATACTGCATTGTATATGTATAGTAACATATTTTTATTATATAATAATATATGTAATGATTCTATCTTAATAAATAATTAAATTTCAGGTCTGTATATGTACTTTTTTGTTTTATTTTAACATTTCTTTTTTTATTTAATTTTTATTTTCTATAAGGTTGTTTTTCTAGAGATTAGGTCTGATTAACAAAGAAAACATGATTCTTTGTCTGCTTTCACAGGATTTCTTTCAAATTTATTAGGGATTCAAAGGTAATTTGTAAACTTCTATTAAAAGGTTGGGCTTTACAGCATTGGCTTTTGTAAGTAAGAAGGAAATTTCCAGGCAGTAAGTCTTGCCTAACACACGTGTACATGCATGCACACACATGCACAACAAACACACACACACACAAGCATAAAAAAAGCAATATGTTTATTTCTGTTCAGGGTGAATCATTCTCTTAGACATTATATACACATGCACACATCTGTGTATTATGAAAGGTTCTAATTTTTCACTTTATTTTATTTTATATGTTTATTAAATGAATTTTTATTGGATATATTCTATATTTACATTTCATTTCTTTTTTTCTGGTTCCCCGCCCCCCAAAGGTCCCACATGCCCTTTTCCCTCCCCCTGTTTCCTCATCCACCTGTTCCCACTTCCCTGTTCTGGTATTCCCCTACACTGATGCTTTTAGAAATTCACACATGTATTCTGTGCTTGCATTTCTACTCTACCCTCCAACATCTTCTGTGTCTACCCCTACTCCATGAGCTCCTTATTCACACATGTACTCTGATGAATAAATTTACTGCTGCTCATAGGTTGTGTTTAGAGCCAACCACTAGGGACAGTCAGTCTCCCTCTCTTGGCAGCCATTAATTGCCTGTAACTCTTCTTCTGGGGGTGTGGCTCTGTGACATTTCTCCTGTTTACCCTACGATGTTAGCTGGTATTATCATCATATGGTTATTTTTTCTTTGCCTGTGGTGTTAAGGTTTTATTGATGCAGCTCCCTACCATGTATAGATGATGCTATTTTACAACAGTTAGGCCTTACAGTTTTCTCTCACTTTCTTGATATTCCCTGAACCTAAGGTGTAGGGGTTGTGTTATAGCTATATCAGCTAGGAATTGACACCACATGGTCAGTTGCTAGCTGCATTCAAGTTATACATCTCATGTATACAATGTCCCTGATAAGAAAAAAAAGAAGCATCTTTATAATAATTTAGAATTCAATTTATCTGTGGCTATATTAGAATATTGTCCCTTTCATAAATATCCTATATTTTAATGAAATTTTGTTTCTTTCTTTAAGGTAATTTTATTTTATTTGTTTCTTACGAGTGTTTTGCCTATGTGTATGCATAGCAACATATGTATGCCTATTGCTTGTGGAGGCCATAGGAGGTACAAGATCTACTTAAAGTATTGCTACAGATGGTTGCATGCCTACACTTTGGTGCTGGAAACAAAATCTAGGTCTTCTGAAAGAGCAATGGCTGCTTTTAGAATCTGGGCTCTCTCGCTCCAGGCCCAACATTTTGAATGTTTTTAATTCAAATCACATTTTGGTGTCTGACAGATTATTATAGATTTCATGTAGTAAGTGCCAAAAGCTGTTAATTGAATTGAAAAAGTTATAAATTACTTACAGTGTAGACTTACAAGTATTTAAAACTCAGAAGTAACTTCTTGTTATTTTGGAATACAAGAAATTCTTTTCATCTATTCCCAGCAGAAAATGTTAATATGTATATGTGTATACACATACATATATATGCTTACACACATATATAATATAATATAATATAATATAATATAATATAATTAATATAATTAATATAAATACATACATATCTATGATATGTGTACAGACACACACACACATATACACACATACATATCACTGAACTTGTTTAATGTGGCTTCTGCATATTATTTCCTAGATGACCACTTTGTATTGGATACATTTGAGTGAAAATTGCTATTCTATTCCTTAGAGAATACTGAAGATGCTACATTTCATTTTATCCTGCTGGTAATTCATAGCTCATGACCACATTAGTTTTTAATTTGGAATTTCATATGGGCATATGCTGCTTAGATTAAATTCAATGACCAAATTCTTTTTTGGGTAACATAGTTAAGGCACTGGAATTCTTACCTTTTATGAAAATGATATCCCAGGTTTAATTTATAACTTTAAGTGCTAATGTACAAGCTCCCAGCCTTTTCTCAGAATATATTATCGTATCAAAAATATAGATTATAGTGCTATAAATTAATAAAGAACATAATAGAAGAATATGTGTAAAAAATAGTGCTGAAAAGCAGGAGAATGAAGCAGCCAGCAGTACTTCCAGGAAGCTATTGAGAACCACCCTTTGGCATTTGCCAGAAAATCATCTTAACATTAGTCTTGAAGCTGAAGAATAAGTTTCAGAGCCAAGCAAACATGACTCAAGCCAAGTGCATTATTCCCCAGGCCTCTGGTTGCCTCACTAACATCCCTTGCTTTGCTGAATATCTGCAAGTATATAATTATAATATACTAGAAAGAAACTTCCTATAAAATTCTTGTGATTATTAATAAATTGCTATGATATCTAGGTATGCATTAGTATTATAAATACAAAAGTGGCAGCACTAATTGAGCTTGGTAGTTCATCTTAAAAAAAAAAAAGCATACATGAAATTGGGATGAGGTTGTATAAGTGGGTTCTTGCAGGAGTTGAAGCTGAGGACTGGGGGTGGAAATGACCCAAATACATTTCATACACATACATGAAGCTCTCAAAGAATGCAATTAATTTTAAAAACTGTAGGCTTTTAATAACTTTAATATACTTGTAAACAGTTATTATTACTCCTTGTAAATTATACCTCAAATTGTGTCATTCATACTTGCCCATTCTGCGGTATCTTTGCGTCTGAAGCAATTAAATGTTCACAAAAGATGCCTTTTTATAGTAGGGCTCCACTATCAGGGTCCATGGAAACACTGGCTTCCTTTGGCTTATAGGGAGCTCTCTAGGTCTTACTGCCTCTTCGCCCTCATAAATCCAATTGCTGTTTAGTCTTCTGATTTCTCTCTAATTTCCTGTGCATTTATTCTGATTCTTCAATCCAGAACACACGAATGCTTTTTACTATCAGCCTTTGGCTCTGATACACATTAGACACTGCCTCCAGGATTTTCCAGGTAGCTTGATATCTAATTCTAGAGTGTGTTGGTTCTCCTTTTAATATCATGTCTACTCTTTTTTTTTAATTTTTTAAATTTTCTATATTCTTTGTTTACATTCCAAAGGCTTTCCCCTTTCCCAGTTCCCCCCTCACCATATGTCCCATGTGTCTGATACTCTCCTACAAAACTGGATCCAGTCTTTTCAAAACCAAGGTCCTCCCTTTTTCTTGGGAATCATTTGATTTGCTGATTGTGCCTTGAGTATTCAGAGCTTCTGGCTCATTAATATCCACTTATCAGTGATTACATTTCATGTGTATTCTTTTGTGATTGAGTTAACTCACTTAGGATGATATTTTCCAGATCCAACCATTTGCCTACAAATTGCATGAATTCATTATTTTTAATTGCTGAGTAGTAGTATTCCATTGTATAAATATACCACATTTTCTGTATCCATTCCTCCTTTGAGGGACATCTGGGCTCCTTCCAGCTTCTGGTTATTATAAATAAGGCTGCTATGAACATTGTGAAGCATGTGTCTTTATTGAATGCAGAGGAATTCTCTGGGTATATGCCCAAGAGTGGTATGACAGGGTCCTCTGGAAGTGTCACACCCAATTTTCTGAGGAACCGCCAGACTTATTTCCAGAGTGGTTGTACCATCTTGCAATCCCACCAACAGTGGAGGAGTGTTCCTTTTTCTCCACATCCTCTCTAGCACCTGTTGTCTCTTGAGTTTTTAATCTTAGCCATTCTGACTGGTGTGAGGTGGAATCTCAGGGTCGTTTTAATTTGCATTTCCCTCATGACTAATGATGTTGAACATCTCTTAAGGTGCTTCTCAGCCATCTGAATTTCTTCTGGTGAAAATTCTTTGTTTAGCTCTGTACCCCATTTTTAATAGGGTTATTTGGTTCTTTGGGGTCTAACTTCTTGAGTTCTTTGTATATATTGGATATTAGCCCTCTTTCAAATGTGGGGTTGGTGAAGATCTTTTCCCACTTTGTTGGTTGCCGTTTTGTCCTTCTGACAGTGTCCTTTGCCTTACAGAAACTTTGTAATTTTATGAGGTCCCATTTGTCAATTCTTGATCTTAGAGCATAAGCTATTGATGTTCTGTTCAGGAACTTTCCCCCTGTGCCCATGTCCTCCAGGGTCTTCCCCAGTTTCTTTTCTATTAGTTTCAGGTTTTATGTGGAGGTCCTTGATCCACTTGGAGTTGATCTTAGTACAAGGAGATAAGAGTGGGTCAATTTGCTTTCTTCTTCATGTTGACTTCCAGTTGAACCAGCACCATATGTTGAAAAGGCTATCTTTTTTCTACTGGATGGTTGTAGCTCCTTTATCAAAGATCAAGTGACCATATCTCTGTGGGTTTATTTCTGGGTCTTCAATTCTATTCCATTGATCTACTTGCCTGTCTCTGTACCAATACCATGCAGTTTTTAACACAATTGATCTGTAGTACTGCTTGAGGTCAGGGATATTGATTTCCCCAGAAGTCCTTTTATTATTGAGAATAGTTTTAGATATCCTGGTTCAATATATGGACATCCATCAATGTAATCCACTACATAAACAAACTAAAAGAAAAAAACCACATGGTCATCTCATTAGATGCTGAAAAAGCATTTGACAAAATTCAGCATCCTTTCATGCTAAGAGTCCTGGAAAGAACAGGAATTCAAGGCCCATACCTAAACATAGTAAAAGCCATATACAGCAAAGCAGTAGCAAACATCAAAATAAATGGAGAGAAACTGGAAGGAATCCCACTAAAATCAGGGACTAGACAAGGCTGTCCTCTCCATATTTTTTCAATATAGTACTTGACGTTCTAAGGAGAGCAGTCAGACAACATAAAGAAGTCAAAGGGATACAAATTGGAAAGGAAGAAGTCACACTATTATTATTTGCAGATGATATGATAGTATACTTAAGCGACCAAAAAATCTCCACCAGAGAACTCCTACAGCTGATAATCAACTTCAGCAAAGTGATTGGTTATAAATCAACTGAAGCAAATCAGTAGCCTTCCTGTACTCAAAGGACAAGCAGGCTGAGAAAGAAGTTAAGGAAATAACACCCTTCACAATAGCCACAAACAATATAAAGTATCTCGGCGTGACTTTTACCAAACAAGTGAAAGATCTGTACAACAGGAACTTCAAGTCTTTGAAGGAAGAAATCGAAGAAGACCTCAGAAGATGGAAAAATATTTCTTGCTCTTGGATTGGCAGGATCAATATTACTATATTGATGTAAGATAAATGGCCATCTTGCCAAAAGCAATCTACAGATTCAATGCAGTCCCCATCAAAATCCCAAATCAATTCTTTATAGATCTAGAAAGAGCAATTCTTAAATTCATTTGGAGTTATGTCTACTCTTGGCCCTGAGCTCTACAACCTCATCCAAAGGAGAACTAAGCCCCCTTTCGTCCCCGCCCAGGAATAATGTCTAAACAAGAACATCAATTACCCTGTCCTTATGCAAACATTGGTCTGGTTTCTAATCTCTGCGTTCATTCCTGCCTGTGATCTTTCTTTTTATCCTTCAATTGTCCAAATTTTGCTCATTGTTCAAAATTTACTAAAACCTACAACTCACTTAAGAAATTATCAGTGTACTAATCTGCTTGTAGCTGATCTTCTTGAACACACTAACTATACTTTTTTTTGTCTTTATCTCTTGTCTCACATTTTAATATTCTAAAGGAATGATGCTGAACTTGCATATGATATATTGTTGAATATTGTTGGTAATTCACTGTTGATACAAGGGTGAATTATTAAAGTTGGGCTTGTGAAAAACTCATACTACACAATTGTTAGCCCTTCTGATCTTATGATATATTTTGTACACTGATAGTAGTAGAATACTATGAACATTAAATGCTTAGCTGTTTTGACTAATTTTCCTCAACATTGATGTATAAATCATATCACTATTTACAGCTCTATAAATTTTTAAAGATTTATAGAAAAAAAAGATGACAAATTTAGATCAGTTCTAACTTTCCATTGCCATTTTAGTTATAAAATTGCATCATTTTTCAAATAGTTGTAAATATAAGTAATTGCTGATACAATCAATAATGTTGATCCATACTTGGCTCTTGGGAAGCAGAGAACAAAGTGATATGTGGAAGCTGATTGGAAAGACAGAGTGGGGAGACACAAGTGAGTTTGATGACACAAGGGGAGAAAACAGGAAGAAGTTAAGGTACCAAAGAAGTAAAACAGAAGCTGGAGAAATCAGATAACTGTTCAGAGAAAGTAAAAAAATCTTCCTGTGAAGTGATTTTTTTTTTTTACTAAGGACCTTTCTTAGGTATGAAGTAGAATTTTATTTCTTAAAAACATATTTTCTCTTTTAATACTAGCCCATTGTGTTGTTTAAATGGCATAAAATGCAAAATTATCATGGTCTAAAAGTCTCTTAATAGTAAATTCAGAAATTATCAATCATAAAGAAAAAAAGAAATTATCAATCATGGTGAAAGCTAAATTAATTTTCAGAATTATAAAAAAAATTATAAGTAAAGTAAAAACAGTATACTATAACAAGAACAAATCTCATGGGATATTTAATCCCATAATGCATTTTATGGCTTAATGTTACATGTCCCATTAAAGTCACAAAAAACAGAATACATTCTTAAAGCCAAATATATATATATGTATATATATATATAAAACAAATTATTATTCAACTTTTATCTTGAATATTATAGAATAGTACTTTAAATTTGGGTGTTAGAGACTTGAATTTGAAATGAACTGTATTATTTACAAGGTATGATATAAAATTTCTACCCAGTAAATATTTTCTGTATCAATAAGTAATTTAATTAGATAACAGATCCATATATTTGATCCCCAGAGCAGAACAGGGTTAAACTCAGTTTCTTCTGAGATAAAACTGGAGATACTATCAATTTTCTTTATGATAAAATAATTAATTTACTGTACATTAAATAGTTTATATATTACTTATCATTGGGCCACTTCTTCTTCTTCCTCCTCTTTTTTTTCTCGAAACAGGGTTTCTCTGTATAGTGCTGGCTGTCCTGGAACTCACTCTGTAGACCAGGCTGGCCTCAAACTCAGAAATCAGCCTGTCTCTGCCTCCCAAGTGCTGGGATTACAGGCATGTGCCACCACTGCCCGGCTGGCCACTGCTTCTTTATCTTGGTAGCTCCAGACTCCTACATCATCTTTTTATGATTTTTATTGTACATACATTTTAATAAGATGCTGCATAATTTTTTATTGTACAAATAGAATGAGCTTGGGCAAAGAGATAATCTCTTCTTTGGAGACTGACATCACGTGTTTGCAGTTGCATTGGTGACAGGCTTTCTATTGTCCTATGTCTAACTTGCTAGTTGTTTCTTCTCATCTTGAAGTTTGTGGCATTCTACATGATTTTTATATCAGGAAATGGGTGATGATCACCTCTTGTCTCTGGAATGTCTTAACTCTCTTTTCATTCCTTCTCACACCCATCATTACATACCACTGTCTTTGAATGAGGTCATATACTAACACACTGTGCATTCCATAAGTTTAATAAGATGCTGCATGATTTATATATTATAAAATCTTTGTTTCATCAAACGTCTGTAGACATCTGGAAAATTATACTGCACTTCTTATTCAATACTACCATTAGTTCATAAGACATTCCCATCGCCATGAAAAGAACTCCTTGTAGTCGATCATATTTTCTTTTACCCTCAGTATTTAATGACTAACCAAACTTCCTTATATATAGTTTTTACTTTGTCAGATGATTTATATGGAATCATATAGCATGGCTTGTGCATGATGCCTCAGAAATCCACTGGCTTATATTTGTTCATTTGTTTGTTTGTTATTTAAATAGTTTTACACTGAGGCCCAGGCTGGCTTTGAACTCACTATGTAACAAGGGCTACCCTCAAACTTACATTAACATTTCTATCTCAGCTTCCCAAGTACTAGAATTATAGGCATGAGCTGCCACCTCATGATATTTATTACCTTTTATCCATGTATGCATATTCAGTCATTTTAGTGACCATATGTTACTTTATTCTACGGACACATCACAGTTTATTCTTTTACTATGCTGGTAAATAACTTTTGTTTCATTTTAGAATAGTAACTATCAACTTAGCTATTAACATAGATTTCTTTGTGTGGAAAAAATGTTCCCATTTATCTTAGGCAATAATGTTGGATGGACAATCTGGGTGATAAAAAAGGTACAGGTACAGATTAAACATTATAAAGAAATGTCAGAAAAGTTTCTAAAGTGACTGTACCATACTACATTACTTAAAGGATGTTGGAGTATGATAGTTTTAAATTAACGTCATTAAATTTGTACAGCAAATTATTTTAATGTATCTATTCACTAATGGTGTAGTAATAGGTCATTGTGGTTCTAGTTAATGAGCTTTGGTGTATCTGTTTCTATGTCATCTGATTTGACGGAATGTCATACTCCTACCATATTCCTTATACATCTCTATCATGTAAATATTTGTCATGTTTTATTGTACCCTGTACCAAGGCTTTTCATTCTAATATCAGTGTCCTTTGTGGTGAAGATATCTTTAGGTTCTGATGAAGTAAAATTTATTCCATTCTTATATTTTGGTTAATCACACTATGTACTATTTAAGAAATGATTAATTGAAAGTCACACAATATTTTCAATATATCTTATAAAACAGAGTTTTAATTTTAACCTTTTGGAATCTATTTCATAATTATTTCTGAAGCAAATCATGAAGGAGTGTTAAGGTTTATGGTATACTTCCAGTGTACAATTGTTTTAATACTATTGTGAAAAGAGTACTCTCTCCACATTGAATTATATTTGCACATTTAAAATTAATAACATAATCAAATGAATGCTTGCCTTGCAGTTTAGAGCACTGAACATATAATAATTTTAGAGTACTATGAAATCTTAAATTTTATTTCAATTAATTTATGCCTGAATTCTTTATGGTTATTTATCATTAATAAGTACTCTAATCTACAAAAATTCTGTACTTACAATATATAACTATTCAGTTATTATTAATAACTGTGACATAAATAAAATATATCTATATTTTGAATACTTTATCCTTTAACAAATATGCTAATATTTTCTCTTGAGTTATATTAGTAGCCTATAAGTGTTAAGAACTATTTATTTTTTCTACTTACAAAACTGAGTCACAAGCACCTGCATGGAAGTTGTTTTCAGTGGCGGATACACAGAAGGATGGGTTGCCGATTGCATAAGCAAATTCCTACACAGCCACAGACTCAGTGATGTCAATATTGTAGGACACTAAAGCACCCTTGAGTCACACTAGTCTTTCATGTTACCCTCATTTGCTCTTTTGGTCAATGAGATTTTAAAAGATGTGTATCTTAGAATTTAATACCAAATATTTCATGTCATAATGTTCTCAGTGAGCTATTCTACTTAATAGGGTGTTGTATCTTCCCGTAACCTAAAGTTAAATATTCTCATAAAATACGCAGAACTTCTACCCACAAACCAAGCAAAGGATTTGGCTTGAGAAGAGGCAAGAGTACACTCTTCTCAGGGAACATGCCACTGAAACTCCGGATAATTGTTTCAACGATCAATGAACAGAGACCCAAAGTCACAGATAAATTTCTCTTCTTACTTTGAATAAAAACCAAATTGTTGAACAGGCCAAACAGTAAAATTTGTCATCCACAAATTGGCACCAATTCACTTTACAAGGCCTTTGCATATCCAAATGAGACAATTAAATTGTAATTAGTGCATAATCATTACCATTCTATACAAATATAAGTCATGGTTTTAATAAGAATCAAAGCCAACTTTAGAAAAAAATGTATTTCCTTTTTTCTACTTTTTATTACTTTTATATTTTTACAATTCACAGTTCCTCATCCCATTCCTACTCTTTGTCTTCAAGATGTCCTCCCAGCCCTCCCCATTTCCTGGGGCCTCAAGTCTCTCAAGGGTTCGGTGCATCTTCTCCCACTGAGGGAGTCCTCTGCTGTATATGTGTCATGTTGGGTGCCTTGAATCAGCTCATGTGTGCTCCCTGGTTGATGGCTCAGTGTCTGAGAGATCTCAGGGATCCAGGTTAGTTGAGATGGATACAGATACTTATACCCAACCATTGGACTGAAGTCAGGGACCCCTATGGTGAATTAGGGAAAGTCTGGAAAAAGTTGAGGGGGAGGGTGACCCCATAGGAAGAATGTGTTATTTCTTGATAAAAAAAATGACCCTTAAAAACTTTTACCCCAAACCAACCCATGTCCTACTAAAACATAATTGCACTTGTCACCTTGCCGTGTGCAGTGTGTCACTTTATGTTAGGTAAGATTTCTTTGGTTCTTATTTACAGTAGAAATGTCTCAAAGAAGAGTAACAGTTATACTCACAGATTAAAATGAATAGTCTTCAAAAACCTCAAGTAAAGGCTCTCGGACCTAGGCCATCCTTGTTACCATCCTTCTCTCTAGGACATTAGAACTGAACTCTGGAAAACTTGAAGATTAAATGTATGCATGGGGTTAGAGTGTGGATGATTGAGGCAGGTCAAAAAGTAAACAAACAAGAATTTGTTCCAAATTCAATCCTGTAACTAGCAGACATCAAAAGTCTATTGGGCGGAATTGGCAGAACAAACTATATGTGTTAAGTGCTTAGTTTACTGAGTCTTGACATGTACTTCCTTCTATATCACAGTCATGGCAATCACCAATGCCACCTCCACCCTGTAAATATGATGTGGTGTTCTCTCTCACAACCTCTTGCTCCTACTACTAATCTATGTCTTATTCCTATAGTTATTCTACATGGCTTAGAATTTTAATTTTATGTTAGTGGAAGTATATACTCTACCTCCTTTATCTCTTTTTAAAATCTGACTTTCCCACTGCACAGCTATGCTGGCATCATCCCAGATTTCAGAGAGTATTACTAGTGAGCTGTGTTCTGTGGCTGAACCATTTTATACTCATAATTTTGTGCCCTGACATGTCCTGGATGGTTAAGTAATTGCAATGTTATCTTTTATGAAATAGTCACCACAGGCAACACTATATGTAATTGTTTGGGGAAATCACTTGCATTCGTTTAACAGATACTTATGAAAAGAAATGGTCCAATCACATCTTCTTGTATGTTTGTAGGAAACTGTCAAATGATTTCCAAAGAGCAGACCCATTTTACTTTCCAACCAACAAGGCATCTGTCCAGCTTTCCCCACATCTGTGTGATACACACGATGAGAATGAATTAAGACATTTTACCAGGCTAACCAAATTTTGTTGGTTTTGTTTCATTGGCATTAACAAGAGTCATTTCATGTACTTATTTTTTAGGTATATAAGCTCTTTGGAAAAGTTTAAATTTTTCTCTTCTTTGTTGTCTTGCTTTCCTTGAGTACTAATGTATTTGTGTGTGTGTGTGTATGTGTGTGTGTGTGTGTGCACATGTGTGTCTCTGCGTGTGCATGTGTGCGTGTGTGTGTGTGTGTGTGTGTGTGCGTGTGCGTGTGCGTGTGCGTGTGCGTGTGTGTGTGTGTGTGTGTGTGTGTGTTTTGTGTTTTGGATATAAGTCTGTTCTTAGTTACATGAACTGCCAGAATTTTCTTTGGTTTATGGTTTGACTTTTCTCTCTGTTCACTTGCCTTTTGTAATCAGTTCTAAATTGTCTATTCTGTCTGTTAATGTTTAGTTTTCTTTTACAGCAATCTCACATTATATTTTACAATGCAGCACCAAAATAGATTTGATAATGGGTAATTTTATTCCTTTTCAAATGAATTATGGTCATCTTAAGCTCTATTATATTTCCACAGCATTTCCAATTTAAACAACACACAAAATAGGAGACAAAAGCGATTAGAATTTAATTGTGGTTTCTTTGAACACATATGCCAGTTTATGTAAGAGGAAACATTGTAACAATCTTGTACATTTCAGACCAACTTTTTCATAGATATGATTATCCCTTTCTTCAGGTTACCTGTCTTTCCATATATAGTTTGCTCTTGGGCTAACTGAGTTCCTAGTATGTATGACAATAATTTCCATAAAAATTTGAAAAAATTTTAAACATATCCTTTCCTTTCATGAACCCTGTATTTCTTTTTTTTTTTTTTTTTTTTTTTTGGTTTTTCGAGACAGGGTTTCTCTGTGTAGTCCTGGCTGTCCTGGAACTCACTCTGTAGACCAGGCTGGCCTCGAACTCAGAAATCTGCCTGCCTCTGCCTCCCAAGTGCTGGGATTAAAGGCGTGCGCCACCACCGCCCGGCGAACCCTGTATTTCTTGTATTAATCTAGTTGAAATTCAGCTGAAACTTTCTGATGCATTACTAATTTTCATAACTAATTTTTCTCATTTTCTTTATGAAATGTTTTTTCATTATTTTTCAAATACAGCTGTTTTTTTTCTAATGGGTCTAATCTGCATTTCAGATTATCATAGGGAAAGAGCACATGGTAGCACAGGTAAATTCATGATTATGGAGACCAAAGGTACACCTTAAGACCTTAGGTGGGTTTCTTCATGTGCCATCCACTTGATTATTGAGCCAGGATCTGTGGAATCTATAGGTGGGACCGATGGTTCACTGATTAGGTAGTGCTTGCTGGCCAGGAATCTATATATTTCTGTCTCCTCTGGACTAGGATTAAGCACACTGGCTGCTAGACATGTTGGGTATCAAACAGGTTTTCATGATATGCACTAAGCAGTCTCTTGATTGTCCTTTCTCCCTAATTACCCCTGTACAGTTTTCATCCTTATAAATTTGACTCTCTGAAATCCAATTAATATTTGCTAATATTTTCCATTAATCTAATTTTGAGCACAGGAACAGAGTTAGAGCATCTTAAAGCCATTCTCTGTTTATTATAGCATCTGTGTCTATTATTGCCAGGGGTTTTTGTTGTTGTTGTTGTTGTTGTTGTTGTTGTTGTTGTTGATTTTTCTCTTCATTGTGGAGTATAGATTTCATGATTATTTTCGTAAGCATGATAATACCTTTTAATTTGGGTAAAAGTTAGTGTGAATTTTGTCATTTTGTTGCTACTTTTGAATGTTGGCTTGATTTTGGTTCTTCTCTGAACTCACTCTCCTTTGGTAATCAATACCCATTTGTCTCGCCCAACTTGATAACTATTCTGGGTTGTTTCAAGTGGAATCTAGCACCATTTTCTATTGTTTTCTCAACATGCTATGTTAGGTAGAGATACTTCAAATGATAATTTGGAGACTAGAGCTTTTCCCAGAGAGTGGCTGATTATGATCTTAGTCCCAGAAGTTTTAGTAGCCAAACCATAGCCAGGAAAGTGAACACCAAGTGTCTTAATTGGCTGGGCCTCAAAAAACATCATAATTTTGCCACCTTTTTAGGTGTGAGGACTGCAGGAATATCTGGGTGCAAAAGAGAGGAAATAAATTCCTCTGTGGGAAGGTCAACCTTAGATGAGACATCCATAGCACATAGCACCTTCCTTAGGATCAGGGCTCATCAATATAGTGGCAGCAGAAGAATTAGAAATAATGGCTATTGATTGGCAGCAAAATCTTATTTTACAAGCGTGGAGGGTAAAAACACACATGAACTCACAGCAACTGCAACTGCACACAGAACACCTGTACACAAGACCCAGCCATATACAATACCAGCGTGGGCAGTGGAAGGTCTCAAGTAACATTACCCTTTGTAGTGGGTTAGCCTGATGCTGTTTGTATTCTGATTTTAATTCTGCTTCCTCTAGAGGGGTTGCCTCCAGTGTAGTGGTCCATCACATACTCAGGTGATGTCCTATGAGCATTATCAATATTTTAACTGGTTAATAAAGGCTACATCCTGTAATTGGGCAGTGATGGGAAAGATAGGACTGGAGGTTCAAGAGCTAGAGACAGCTAGAGAGGAGGAAGAGAATGAGAAAGGAAGGAGAATGGACATCTTGATGAACTAGAACTTCATGGCAAGGAGAAACTGCAAATAACAAGAAGTCTTATAGCTACAAATAGCCAATCTAGGAATAGAGCTTTTAATTATAATAACTGGGTTGTGTCTTTTTTATAAGGACTTATCAGGAATTGACATTCCAGCAACAGCCCAGTAGCTGAGGAGCTATTGCCAACTGATGGACCCTGGTGAGGGTCACAGTTTTTCATCAGGGCTGTGATACCTACAGAGATATCCATGCTTCAGCAGACAGTTCCATACCTATACACATATAGTCTGTGCTACATGGATTCAGGATTGAAAAAAAACAAACATACAAACATACATGACGTTATAAAAGGGAAAGCAGATGTGGACATATGGGAGGAATTGAAAAGAAAAAGATTATGGGTTGATTTTTGTAAAAACCCTTTATGTGCATGTATGAATTCTCAAACAATCAAAACTTTAAAAAAGAAAGAAAATCTAGCTGAGAAATGGTAGTCCATGCCTTTAATTCCAGGACTTAGTATGCAGAGGTAAGTGGATCTCTGTGATTTTGAGACCAGCCTGTCCTACAAAGTGTGTTCTAGGACAGTCAGAGCTACACAGAAAAACCTTTATAGGAAATGAAACAAAACAAAACAACAACTCCAAAATTCTGAACAGCCTGTTTGTTCCAGAAACAGGGAACAAAGGCATGAGATTTTTGTGGACACCAGATAACTATACTGTATAATATTTAGTTTTTTAAAATACTGATTCCATACAAAGGCCTTTTCATGCATAATTTTTTTACTTGTTATTTGGTATCTATTTTGACAATGTAGCCATATTGTCCCTTATGTAGTTGTGGTAACTGAGACTTTAGGACATTTACTACCTAATGTAGGGCTTCTCAAAAAAAACCCAACCAATGTCTCCTGATACCAATATGGATATTTGTCTCTCAGATCATATTATTCTCATGCAGGGTATCTGGCCTGACAATTAATTGTACCCAAGTCAAATCCCATTCTCTGAATAAATTGTAAAAATCATCTTTTATAACAACTTAAAAATAACTAAAATCCTGAAATATATCATATATTTTGTTACCTCCTTTGGGGCTAACAATGGGGAATGTAGTAGAATAAAATTGAAATATAAGACCAGGTAAGACCTTCTCCCCAACAATCCCTGGCTGACCAACACCCCTGAAAGGATACCCAACAGCTATAACTGTACCATATACCCTGCACCCAATTTTCTGCCCCACGACTCTGCCTACCTTCTTGGTGGCTTGCCAGCACCAGAGATACCAAGTAAGACATCCTCTCCTATACAAGTGTGCCCACCAACTCCTCTTAAAGCACATTCAACAGCAGTAAATGGCACTCGATTCCCTGTGCTCCATTTCCTGCCCCCACAACACTACCTGCTTTCCTGGAAGCCATGCAGGAACCAGAGAACACCAGGCCATGCTGGTAATAGTGATCCCAGAGGCAACATCAGGACACAAAATCCAAGAGCATATTCAAACCACAAAAACCCTGGTAGAGACACAATACTAGACCTGAAGATGTACTAGTCACCAGAACCCAAGATCATTCAGGTTAAGAAGACTTAGAGGACAAGCTCTACTACAGAGCAATAGTGATAAAAACTGTTTGGTATTGGTATGCAGACAGGCAGGAAGACCAATGGAATAGAATTGAAGACCCAAATATAAACCCACACGAATGGTCACTTGATATTTGACAAAGGAGCTAAAAACATCCAGTGGAAAAAAGACAGCATTTTTAACAAATGGTGCTGGATCAAATGGAGGTCTTCATGCAGAAGAATGTGAATTGATCCATTCTTATCTCCTTGTACTAAGCTCAACTCCAAGTGAATCAAGAACCTCCACAGAAAGCCAGACACACTAAAACTAATAGAAAAGAAACTGGGGAAGACCCTTGAGGGCATAGACACAGGAGGAAAGTTCCTGAACAGAACCGCCATAGCTTATGCTCTAAAATCAAGAACTGGGACCTCAGAAAATTACAAAGTTTCTATAAGGCAAACGACACCATCAAAAGGACAAATCGGCAACCAACAAATTGGGAAAATATCTTCACCGACTCTACATCTGACGGAGGGCTAATATCCAATATATACAAAGAACTCAAGAAGTTAGACCCCAGAAAACCAAATAAGCCTATTAAAAATGGGGTACAGAGCTAAACAAAGAATTTTTTTTTAATTTTTTTTATTTTATTTTCTATATTCTATGTTTACATTCCAAAGGCTTTCCCCTTTCCCAGTTCCCACCCACCATAGTTCCCATAGTTCCTCTCCCCCCCATCTGTTCCCCAATAATTCTCCCTCCCCCCTCGGTTTCTTTACTAAACTGGATGCAATCTTTACAGGCCCAGGGTCCTCTCCTTTCTTCTTCTTGGGAATCATTTGACTTGCTATTTGTGTCTTGAGTATTTAGGGCTTCTGGGCTCATTAATATCCACTTATCAGTGACTGCATTTCATGTGCATTCTTTTGTGATTGGGTTAATTCACTCAGGATGATATTTTCCAGGTCTAACCATTTACCTACAAATTGCATGAATTCATTATTTTTAATTGCTGAGTAGTATTCCATTGTATAAATGTACCACATTTTCTGTATCCATTCCTCCTTTGAGGGATATTTGGGCTCCTTCCAATTTCTGGCTATTATAAACAAGGCTGCTATAAACATAGTGGAGCATGTGTCCTTATTGCATGCAGGGGAATCCTCTGGGTATATGCCCAGGAGTGGTATGCCAGGGTCCTCTGGAAGTGACATGCCCAATTTTCTGAGGAACCGCCAAACTGATTTCCAGAGCGGTTTTACCATTTTGCAATCCCACCAACAGTGGAGGAGTGTTCCTCTGTCTCCACATCCTCGCCAGCACTTGTTGTCTCTTGAGTTTTTAATCTTAGCCATTCTGACTGGTGTGAGGTGGAATCTCAGGGTTGTTTTGATTTGCATTTCCCTGATGACTAATGATGTTGAACATCTTTTAAGGTGTTTCTCGGCCATCCGAATTTCTTCTGGTGAAAATTCTTTGTTTAGCTCTGTGCCCCATTTTTTGATAGGGTTATTTGTTTCTTTGCGGTCTAACTTCTTGAGTTCTTTGTATATATTGGATATTAGCCCTCTGTCGGATGTGGAGTTGGTGAAGATCTTTTCCCACTTTGTTGGTTGCCGTTTTGTCCTTCTGACAGTGTCCTTTGCTTTGCAGAAACTTTGTAATTTTATGAGGTCCCATTTGTCGATTCTTGATCTTAGAGCATAAGCTATTGGTGTTCTGTTCAGGAACTTTTCCCCTGTGCCCAAGTCCTCCAGGGTCTTCCCAAGTTTCTTTTCTAATAGTTTCAGTGTGTCTGGTTTTATGTGGAGGTCCTTGATCCACTTGGAGTTGATCTTAGTGCAGAGATAAGATTGGATCAATTCGCATTCTTCTGCATGTTGACTTCCAGTTGAACCAGCACCATTTGTTAAAAAGGCTATCTTTATTCCACCGGATGGTTGTGGCTCCTTTATCAAAGATCAAGTGACCATAAGTCTGTGGGTTAACCTCTGGGTCTTCAATCCTGTTCCATTGATCTGCTTGCCTGTTGCTATACCAATACCATGCAGTTTTTAACACAATTGCTCTGTAGTACTGCTTGAGGTCAGGGATATTGATTCCCCCAGAAGTCCTTTTATTGTTGAGAATAGTTTTAGCTATCCTGGGTTTTTTGTTGCTCCAGATGAATTTGAGAATTGCTCTTTCTAGATCAATGAAGAATTGAGTTGGGATTTTGATGGGGATTGCATTGAATCTGTATATTGCTTTTGGCAAGATGGCCATTTTTACTATATTGATCCTGCCAATCCAGGAGCAAGAAATATTTTTCCATCTTCTGAGGTCTTCTTCGATTTCTTTCTTCAAGGACTTGAAGTTCCTGTTGTACAGATCTTTCGCTTGTTTGGTTAGAGTTACGCCAAGATATTTTATGTTGTTTGTGGCTATTGTGAAGGGTGTTATTTCCCTAATTTCTTTCTCTGCCTGCTTGTCCTTTGAGTACAAGAAGGCCACTGACTTGCTTGAGTTAATTTTATAACCTGCCACTTTGCTGAAGTTGTTTATCAGCTGTAAAAGTTCTCTGGTGGAGTTTTTTGGGTCGCTTAGGTAAACTATCATATCGTCTGCAAATAATGATAGTTTCACTTCTTCCTTTCCAATTTGTATCCCTTTGACTTCCTTATGTTGTCTAATTGCTCTTGCTAGAACTTCAAGTACTATATTGAAAAGATATGGAGAGAGAGGGCAGCCTTGTCTAGTCCCTGATTTTAGTGGGAATGCTTCAAGTTTCTCTCCATTTATTTTGATGTTGGCTACTGGTTTGCTGTAGATTGCTTTTACTATGTTTAGGTATGGGCCTTGAATTCCTGCTCTTTCCAAGACTTTTAGCATGAAAGGATGCTGAATTTTGTCGAATGCTTTTTCAGCATCTAATGAGATGACCATGTGGTTTTTTTCTTTCAGTTTGTTTATGTAGTGGATTACATTGATGGATTTCCGTATATTGAACCATCCCTGCATCCCTGGGATGAAGCCTACTTGATCATGGTGGATGATCGTTTTGATGTGCTCTTGGATTCGGTTAGCAAGAATTTTATTTAGTATTTTTGCATCTATATTCATAAGAGAAATTGGCCTGTAGTTCTCTTTCTTTGTTGGATCTTTTTGTGGTTTAGGTATTAGCGTAATTGTGGCTTCGAAGAATGAGTTGGGCAGTGTCCCTTCTGTCTCTATTTTGTGGAATAGTTTGGAGAGTATTGGTGTTAAGTCTTCTTTGAAGGTCTGGTAGAATTCTGCACTAAAACCATCTGGTCCCGTACTTTTTTTGGTTGGGAGGCTTTCTATAACCCCTTCTATTTCTTTAGGGGTTATGGGACTATTTAGCTGATCTACTTGATGCTGATTTAATTTTGGTATTTGATATCTGTCTAGGAAATTGTCCATTTCCTCCAGGTTCTCCAGTTGTTTTGAGTATAGACCTTTGTAGTAGGATCTGATGATGTTTTGAATTTCCTCAGTTTCTGTTGTTATGTCTCCCTTTTCATTTCTAATTTTGTTAATTTGTATACTGTCTCTGTGTCCTTTGGTTAGTCTGGCTAAGGGTTTGTCTATCTTGTTGATTTTCTCAAAGAACCAGCTCCTGGTCTTGTTGATTCTTTGTATGGTTCTCTTTGTTTCTATTTGATTGATTTCAGCCCTGAGTTTGATGATTTCTTGTCTTCTACTCCTCCTGGGTGAATTAACTTGTTTTTCTTCCAGGGCTTTAAGGTGTGCCATTAAGCTGCTAGTATATGCTCTCTCCAGTTTCTTTTTGGATGCACTTAGAGCTATGAGTTTTCCTCTTAGCACTGCTTTCATTGTGTCCCATACATTTGGGTAGGTTGTACCTTCATTTTCATTGAATTCTAAAAAGTCTTTGATTTCTTTTTTTATTTCTTCCTTGACCAAGGTGTCATTGAGTAGAGTATTGTTCAGTTTCCATGTGTATGTGGGCTTTCTGTTGTTTTTGTTGTTATTGAAGACCACTCTTACTCCATGGTGATCTGATAGAAGGCATGGGATTAGCTTGATCTTCTTGTATTTGTTGACATCTGTCTTGTGACCAATTATATGGTCTATTTTGGAGAAGGTCCCATGTGGAGCTGAGAAAAAGGTATATTCTTTAGCTTTAGGATGAAATGTCCTATATATATCTGTTAAATCCAATTGGTCCAGAGTTTCAATTAGTTTCACTGTGTCCCTGTTTAGTTTCTGCTTTCCTGATCGGTCCATTGAGGAGAGTGGAGTGTTGAAGTCACCCACAATTATTGTGTTAGGTGTAATGTGTGCTTTAAGCTTTAGTAAGGTTTCTTTTACGAATGAGGCTGCCCTTGCATTTGGAGCATAGATGTTCAGTATTGAGAGCTCTTCTTGGTGGATTTTTCCTTTGGCCAGCAAGAAGTGACCTTCTGAGTCTCTTTTGATGATTTTAGGTTGGAAGTCAATTTTATCTGATATTAGAATGGCTACTCCAGCTTGTTTCCTGAGACAGTTTGCTTGTAAAATTGTCTTCCAGCCTTTTACTCTAAGGCAGTGTTTGTCTTTGACACTGAGATGTGTTTCCTGTATGCAGCAAAATGTAGGGTCCTGTTTCCGTATCCAGTCTATTAATCTATGTCTTTTTATTGGGGAATTGAGTCCATTGATGTTGAGATATTAAGGAATAGTAATTATTTCCTCTAGACATTTTTGAAATTATATTTATTTATTTTATTTATTTTTTATATTCGAGAGGTTACCTTCTTTTGGGTTTGATGAGAGGAGGTTTCTATCTTGCTTCTTCCCGGGTGTAGTTTCCGTCCTTGTCTTGGTGTTTTCCCCCTATTATCCTTTGTAGGGCTGGATTTGTGGAAAGATATCGTGCAAATTTGGTTTTGTCATGGAATACCTTGATGTCTCCATCTATGGTGATTGAGAGCTTTGCTGGGTAAAGTAGTTTTGGCTGAAGTTTGTGTTCTCTTAGAGTTTGCATGATATCTGCCCAGGATCTTCTAGCTTTCATGGTCTCAGGTGAGAAGTCTGGTGTTATTCTGATAGGTCTTCCTTTATAAGTTACTTGGCCTTTTTCTCTTGCTGCTTTTAATATTCTTTCTTTGTTTAGTACATTTGGAGTTTTGATTATTATGTGACAGGATGTATTTCTGTTCTGATCCAGTCTGTTTGGGGTTCTGTATGCTTCTTGTATATTCATGGGCATCTCTCTCTTTAGGTTGGGGAAGTTTTCTTCTGTAATTTTGTAGAAGATATTTGCTGGCCCTTTAACTTGTACATCTTCATTCTCGTCTATACCTATAATCCTTAGGTTTGGTCTTCTCATTGTGTCCTGGATTTCCTGGATGTTTTGGGTTACAGCCTTTTTGCATTTAGTATTTTCTTTGTCTGTTGAATCAATGGTTCCTATGGTATCTTCGGCTTCTGATATTCTGTCTTCTATCTCTTGTATTCTATTGTTGATATTTGCATCTATGGCTCCTGATTTCTTCCCAAGGTTTTCTATCTCCAATGTTGTCTCCCTCTGCGATTTCTTAGTTGTTTCTACTTCTGTTTTTAGTGCCTGGATGGATGTGCTCAGATCTTTCGCTTGCTTGATTGTGTTTTCATGTATTTCTTTAATAGATTTTTGTGTTTCCTCTTTCATAGCTTCTACTTGTTGGCCCACGTTCTTCTGTATTTCTTTAAGTGATTTTTGTCTTTCCTCCTTATTGTCTTCTTCTTTTTGATCCATCTTCTCCTGCATTTCTTGAAGTGATTTTTGTATTTGCCTTGTAAAGGCTTCTAACTTTTGATCCATTTTCTCTTCTATTTCTTTACGAGATTTTTCTATGTGTTCAGCTACCAGCATCCTGACCAGTGATTTTATATCCAAGTCTTGTTTTTCTGGTGTTTTGGGGTATCCAGGGCTTCCTGTTGTTGGCGAACTGGGTTCAGATGCTGTCATGTTGTCTTGATTTCTGTTATTGACATTCCTTCGTTTACCTTTTGCCATCTGGTTATTTCTGGTGTTAGTTGACCTTGTTGTCACTGGCTGGTGTTTGAATCTCCTATGAGGCTGGGCTTACCTGTTGTTTCTCTACTGGTGGTTATGCGTGATTGCTGCTCAACGGGATCACGAGCTGGCTGCCACCCGCTGACTTTGTGCAAGGCCTGAGGTCTCCGGGAAGTGTGGGGGAGTGCAGCAGAGCCTCGGCAGGTGCTGCTGGGCCTGCCTAGTAGCGAGAGCCTAGCAGATCCCCCACGTGGTAGCCCCTGAAGGAATCTGTCTACCTGTTCCTTTCCAGCTGTGTTCTGGTTGCAGTATGGAGGCCTGCAGCTATCGCTGGTCTGGGCTCCTGGGGAGCTGGGTGGTTCCGGCTGCCTCGGTGCACGGCCTAAGCTCGCAGGGACGTGCTGCAGAGCCTAGTCGCCTGGGCCCGCCTGTGGGCGAGAGCTTAGCAGCTCTCCCTGCTCTAGCCACAGGCGGAGTCTCTATCTGCACCTTTCCAGCTGTGTCCTGGTTGCAATATGGAGGCCTGCCGCTATAGCTGGTCCTCACTCTTCTTAATAAACAAGAATTGTTGCTTATCCTGGTTCCGCCGGCAGGGTCTGAGCACCTGGCAAGCTGGCTAGGTCTGGCTGACCTGCTACCGGCTAGATGGGAAGCTGCAGACAAGATGGTGCTGCCTGCAGGGGGTTTGGGGTTTGGCCTGCGAGCGCAGAGCGCAGGCACGGCCGCTGTACTCCAAACCGCTAGGCTGTGCGCAGTTCCTGCCCCAGACCTGAGTTTCCGGAGGTCTTAAACTCGGGCTGTCCCTGGTACCTGGTTCCGCTGGCAGGGTCTCAGCACCTGGCAGGCTGGCTACCTATGGCTGACCTGCTACCGGCTGGGTGGGAAGCTGCAGACAAGATGGCGCTGCCTGCAGGGGGTTGGGGTCTGGCCTGCGAGCGCAGAGCTCAGGCAGGGCCGCTGTACTCCAAACCGCTAGGCTGTGCGCAGTTCCTGCCCCAGACCTGAGTCCCCGGAGGTCTTAAACTCGGGCTGTCTCTGGTACCTGGTTCCGCTGGCAGGGTCTCAGCACCTGGCAGGCTGGCTATGTATGGCTGACCTGCTACCGGCTGGGTGGGAAGCTGCAGACAAGATGGCACTGCCTGCAGGGGGTTCGGGTCTGGCCTGCGAGCGCAGAGCGCAGGCATGGCCGCTGTACTCCAAACCTCTAGGCTGTGCGCAGTTCCTGCCCCAGACCTGAGTCCCCGGAGGTCTTAAACTCGGGCTGTCTCTGGTACCTGGTTCTGCCGGCAGGGTCTCAGCACCTGGCAGGTTGGCTAGGTATGGCTGACCTGCTACCGGCTGGGTGGGAAGCTGCAGACAAGCTAAACAAAGAATTTTTACCAAAGAATTTCGGATGGCTGAGAAGCACCTTAAAAAATGTTCAACATCATTAGTCTTTAGGGAAATGCAAATCAAAACAACCCTGAGATTTTACCTCTCACCAGTCAGAATGGCTAAGATCAAAAACTCAGGAGACAGCAGGTGTTGGCAATGATGTGGAGAAAGAGGAACACTCCTCCACTGCTAGTGGGATTGCAAGCTGGTACAACCACTCTGGAAATCAGTCTGGCAGTTCCTCAGAAAACTGGGCATGACACTTCCCAGAGAACCCTACTATACCAATCTTGGGCATATACCCAGATGATTCCCCAGCATGTAATAAGGACACATGCTCCACTATGTTCATAGCATCCCTATTTATAATAGCCAGAAGCTGGAAAGAACCCAGATGTCCCTCGATGGAGGAATGGATACAAAAAAAAATGTGGTATATATACACAATGGCATACTATTCAGCCATTAGAAACAATGAACTCATGAAATTCTTAGACAAATGGATGAAGCTGGAGAAAATCATCCTAAGTGACTTAACCAAGTCTCAAAAGAACACTCATGGTATGCACTCACTGATAAGCAGATATTAGCCTAGAAGGTTGGAATACCCAAGACACAATCCACATATCAAATGATGTCCAAGAAGAAGGAAGGAGTAGCCCCTGGTTCTGGAAAGGCTCAGTGCAGCAATGTAGGGGAATACCAGAACAGGGAAGTGGGAAGGGGTGGATGGGGGAACGGGGAGAGGGAAGAGGGCTTATGGGACTTTTGGAGAGGGGGGGAGCCAGGAAAGGGAAAATCATATGAAATGTAAATAAAGAATATATCGAATAAAGAAAAAGATACTCTCAAATGGCCTTTGATGAAATATCTCATCTGTGTTTAATTCCCTGTAGACAGGGTCTTATAAACATTTTGGAGTGGGGTGAGGTGGGTTATCTAAAATCAGATGCTTTCTATTGGCTTGGTCTGAGATGTTAGGGATGCCTCATCTGCATGTGGAGGGGCTTCCGGCACTGCTCCAACATGGCTGATTGTCACAGTTCTCTCCATAGGGTGACATGGTCATGAGTTCCAGGACAGCAATGTGATTAGGAGTAAATGAAACACCTGCTGTACTTAGGTATGAGAGTACTGGGGTTTCACAATCCACTTGCCCTCACCAAGTTTTTGTCTGGAAACATGGCTCCTCTATCCCCACAAACCCAGATGGACAGAGGCCTATGTAAATACACAAGAGCCAGAGCAATATAGCACCACCAGAGGCCAGCTACCCTACTACAGGAAGCCCTGAATATCCTAAGATTGCTGAAACACAAGAAAATGACGTTAAATCCAATCTAATGAAGATGATATAGGTATTTAATGAGAAATTAAATTAAATCCCTTTAAGAAACATTGGAAAATACAACCAAACAGGTGAATGCTGTGAATAAAACTGTTCAGGACTTGAAAATGGAAATTAAAAACAATTAAGAAAACATAAACTAAAGGAATGCTGGAGGTGGTAAACATAGGTAAGAAAACAGGAACTATAGACATGAGCATCACCAACAGAATACGAAAGACTGGAGAGAGGATCTCAGGCATACAAGATATGACTGAAGAAATACTCAAGAGAATAGCCTTGAACAAATTGGCACAGAAGACAGCTTCCTCAACAGAGCATCAACAGCTCAATCCTAAGAACAGCAATTGTTAAATGCTACCTGACCAAACTGGAAAGCTTATGTAAGGTAAAGGACACTGTCAAGGGGACAAAACATCCTCCTATGGAATTAGAGAAGATTTTTCACCAGCCCTACATCCAACATATCCAAAATATATAAAGAACTCAATAAATTAAACACCAACAAACCTAATTTTAAAGTGTGGAGCAGCATATATCCAAAAGATGTCTTACCATACCACAAGGACACATGTTTCATCTTCATAGCAACCATATTTGTAATACCCAGAAGTGAGACGCAACCCAGATGGCCCCCAACAGAAGAATAGATACAGAATATGTGGTTTGTTTGCACAATGGAATATTATTCAGCTATTAGAAAACAAGGGCTTTGTGTATTTTGCAGGCAACTAGATGGAACTAGAAAATATCATCTTGAGTGAGGTAATTCAGACCCAAAAGGAAATGCATGGTATGTACTCACTGATAAGTGGATATTAGCCAAAAGTACATAATACCTAGGATAAAACCTACGGACCATAATTATAACAAGTAGAAATGCCCAAATAAGGAGGCCTCAACCCCTACTTAGAAGGGAGACAGAAATAATCACAGGAGGCAGAGGGAGAGAGGGACCTGAGTGGGAGAGGAGATGGGGAAGGGGAAATGGAGAAAGGGATCTTATATGGGGATAGGGACATGAGAAAAGACCTGAGGCCAAGTAGAAATAAGCACTCTCAGGGAGCGGGAGGTGGAAAGACTCTCTAGAGAATACCAGAGGCCCTGAAGGTAAGATACTCTCAGGACTCATTGGAGGTGACCTTGGCCAAAATGCCCAACATTGCAAAAGTGAATCCATTCTAACTCCAGTAGATAGACAGTGCCTCAAATGGAAGGACAGGGTTACTAACCTATAGTCAAACTTCCTGACCCAGAATTGTTCCTGTCTAAAAGAACTACAGGGACAAAAATGAAGAAAAGATCAAAGGAAAGGCTGCCCAGTGAATGATCCAATTTATAATCCATTTCATGGTGGAGCACACCAGCACAAGACCTGACACTACTATGCTATGATGTGCTTATAGACGAGAGCCTGGCATGGCTGTCCTCAGAGAGGCCCTACCATCAGCTGCCTGGGACAGAAGCAGATAGGAGGCCCCTATGGTTAAATTAGGGAAGGGATTGAAGAAGCTGAAAGGGAGAACAATCCCATAGGAGAATCAGCAGTCTCAACTAACCCAGACCCCAGGGAGCTGAGCCACCAATTAGAAGCATGCACTGGCTGGTTTGAGGCCTAGCACATATGTAACAGAGTTCTACCTAGTCGGGCCTCAGTAGATGTGCTTAATCCTCCACAGTCTTTTTGTTTTGTTTTGTATTGTTTTCTTTATTTTCTATATTCTTTGTTTACATTCCAAAGGCTTTCCCCTTTCCCAGTTCACCCCTCACCATATGTCCCATAAGTCCTCTTCCCTCCACTTCTTCCCCAATCACCCCCCACCATTTCTCTGTTCTGATACTCTCCTACAAATCTGGGTCCAGTCTTTTCAGAACCAGGGTCCTTTCCTTCCTTCTTCTTGGGATTCTTCTGATTTGCTAATTGTGCCTTCAGTATTCAGAGCTTTTGGGCTCATTAATATCCACTTCTCAGTGATTGCATTTCATGTGTATTCTTTTGTGATTGGGTTAACTCACTTAGGATGATATTTTCCAGATCCAACCATTTGCCTACAAATTGCATGAATTCATTATTTTTAATTGCTGAGTAGTATTCCATTGTATAAATATACCACATTTTCTGTATCCATTCCTCCTCTGAGGGACATCTGGGCTCCTTCCAACTTCTGGGTATTATAAATAAGGCTGCTATGAACATAGTAGAGCATGTGTCTTAATTGTATGCAGGGGAATCCTCTGGGTATATGCCCAGGAGTGGTATGACAGGGTCCTCTGGAAGTGTTATGCCCAATTTTCTGAGGAACTGCCAAACTGATTTCCAGAGCGGTTGTACCATCTTGCAATCCCACCAACAGTGTAGGAGTGTTCCTTTTTCTCCACATCCTCGCCAGCACCTGTTGTCCCTAGAGTTTTTAATCTTAGCCATTCTGACTGGTGTGAGGTGGAATCTCAGGGTTGTTTTGATTTGCATTTCTCTGATGACTAATGATGTTGAACATCTCTTAAGTGCTTCTCAGCCATCTGAATTTCTTCTGGTGAAAATTCTTTGTTTAGCTATGTACCCCATTTTTTGATAGGGTTATTTGGTTCTTTGGGGTCTAACTTCTTGAGTTCTTTGGATATATTGGATATTAGCCCTCTGTCAGATGTGGGATTGGTGAAGATCTTTTCCCAATTTGTTGGTTGCTGTTTTGTCCTTCTGACAGTGTCCTTTACCTTACAGAAACTTGACCTCAAGCAGTACTACAGAGCAATTGTGCTAAAAACTGCATGGTATTGGTACAGCAACAGGCAAGTAGATCAATGGAATAGAATTGAAGACCCAGAAATGAACCCACAGACTTATGGTCACTTGATCTTTGATAAAGGAGCTACAACATTCCAGTGGGAAAAAGATAGCCTTTTCAACAAATGGTGCTGGTTCAACTGGAGGACAACATGCCGAAGAATGCGAATTGACCCACTCTTATCTCCTTGTACTAAGATCAACTCCAAGTGGATCAAGGACCTCCACATAAAACCAGACACACTGAAACTAATAGAAAAGAAACTTGGGAAGACCCTGGAGGACATGGGCACAGGGGGAAATTTCCTGAACAGAACACCAATAGCTTATGCTCTAAAATCAAGAATTGACAAATGGGACCTCCTAAAATCCTCCACATTCTTGATGCCCCAGGGAAGGGGGAGGCTTGTTGGGGGGAGGAAAGCACCCTCCGGGAGGCAAGTGGGAGGAGGAATGTGATGTGGAACTGTTGGAGGGGAGATTGAGAGGGGCAATGACTAGAATGTAAATAAATAAAATAATTTAATTAAAATAAATACACTAATTAAATGTGCTACAGAGCTAAACAGAGGATTCTTAATAGAGGAATCTAATGGCTGAGAAACACTTAAAGAACTGTTCCACACCCTTAGTCGTCAGAGAAATGCAAATTAAAATGACTCTGAGATTCCACCTTATACCCTTTAGAATGTCTAAGATCAGAAATGAAAGCAGACAGATCTTGCTGGCAAGGAACTGGAGCAAGAGGAACACTCCTTCATTGATGGTGGGAGTGCAAACTTCTATATATTTTGAAAGCAATTTGATGGTTTTCTCAGAAAATTGGAAATAGTTTTACCTGTACATATACTCAAAAGTGCTTCACCATATCACAGCAAAGCTTGTTCATTCATAATAGCCCAAAACTGGAAATACCCTGGATGTTCCTTAACCAAAGAATGAATAAAGAAAATGTGGTGCATTTTCACAATGGAATATTACTCAGCTAGTTCCAAACAATGACATCATGAAATTTGCTGGCAAATGGATAGAACTGGAAAAGATCATACTGAGTGAGGTAACCCAGATCTAGAAAGACAAACAAACATGCTATGTACTCACTTATAGGTGTTGTTAGACATAAAGTACATGGTAAGCCTGCTATAATCCACAGACTCAAAGAAGCTAAGTAGCAAGGAGGGACCTAAAGGGAATGCTTAAATCTTACCGAGAGGGGGAACTAGAGCATCATAGAGGGAAGGAGGGAACTGGGTGGAGCTGGGGGCCAGGGAGGGGAACAGGAGAGATGAGATAGTGAGAGGAGAGAGAGAGAGAGAGGAAGGGAGGAAGGAAGGGAGAGAGAGAGGAGAGAGAGAGAGAGAGGAAGGGAGGAAAGAAGGGAGAGAGAGAAGAGAGAGGAGGGGAGAAAGGAAGGGAGAGAGAGGGAGAGAGGGAGGGAGAGAGAGAGGAAGAGAGAGAGAGAGAGAGAGAGAGAGAGAGAGAGAGAGAGAGAGAGAGAGAGAGATTGAACTCTAATCAGATCTCAGAAAGTAGCTGGAAACCTAGAACAATTATTTGTCCTGCTAACACAATGTGTAGTGGTAAAATGGAACAGAAATAGAGGGAAAAGCCAACCAATGACTGGCAAAACTTAAGACACATGTCATTAGAGAGAGCCCATCTTTGACACTATTATGATATTCTCCTATACTTGCAGATAGGAGCCTAGCAAAACTGTCATCTGAGAGGCTTTCCCCAAAAACTAATATAAAACTAACTCCTTGACTCTCTTGCCTGTCTTTGTATCCCTTTCCCTTAACTGGGCTGACTAGAATATGTGCCTAGTTCTGCTGCAACTTGGTATGTCAAGGAGGGTTAATATCTCTGGGAGGTCTCCTCTGAGGAGAAAGGAAGAAGAGAATGAAAGGAGGGGAGGTAAGAGGACTGGGAAGAGAGGAGGGAAGAGAAACTGTGATCCAGATGTAAAGTTAATTAATCAGTTAAGGAAAATATAAGAAATTGTAGACAATCTGTGAGTTCTTAAAACCCTAAGACTATATTAGCTTCTCTGTGTCTTCCTTCTTAGTGATTAAAATGTTACTTGGAGCAAAATTAACCACTGACTTTATTTGAGCAATTTTATTAGCACTGATAGTCATAGAAAAGGAAGAACAGAGTTAAGCCTTTGTTGCTCCAGATGAAGAGAGGAAAACTACATTCCTGAGCAGCAAAATTCTTAATCACTTCATGTCAAAATTTCTACTCAAAAACAGCAAGATTGGACCTAGTTGTAAAAATTATTAGAATTAACAAACTATCATTATGTCTTTCAGAGATCTACATTTCTGCTGAGCTCTAAAGTGTTGGAGCTATGAAAATTTAATTCTCTGTGCTCAGACATTTTGCTTGGAGTAGCTTGACAACAAGGCCAGTTAAGTAGTCAGTTCTCCCCCTTTTTGGCCAGCTCTAAGTCTCCTATTCCACTGGAGAGGAATACAATTTAATAAAAGTCCTGTAACCAAAGAAACAGCATGCTGCCCCTCCAGGTCTCTAAGTGAGAGTTGAGATGTACCAGGCCACCACTATGCCAAGGTTTGGAGAAAGTTGCACAATGCACTCTATAAAAAAAAAAGTGAGCAGTAAACTGCCAACATAATGAAATTGTTAAAGGAGTCAAAATTCACAGTTGACCTTTATATTGGGCTAAATATTATCACTCTTAAAAGTCTCAATTGCATTAATGTCAACAGAGAGTTATAAAAAATTTTATATATCCATTAATAATATTATTTATTATCCATTGATTTTTTATGAAACTATTAAATATGTAACTAATACTTTGCATTTATAATATTATGCACAGTTTAAGATAATTCATAGAACACATCTATGGTCTCCAATCAAATAGGAAAAAAGATGGTAAAATTAACTTCCAGACAGATTTTTTTTTTTAAAAGCAGGCCATGTGCTTCTTCTGTTACTTTAATCAAATAAGACATCCCAAACAAAATATAACCATCAACAAATCTGAAGGAAGCAGAGTAACGCTGATCTCTGAGATGCGGGGAAACTACTAAGATGAGCTAATTGCTGGCCTGGTTACTGTCTTGAAACAATTTCCACACTACAGGGCTCAAAGGAACAAGAATTCAGTCTGAGTCCAGGAAAATCATAGGTCGAAGAGATTATTTGGAAAACTGAAAATACTAGAATTTGCAGACCAAAGAACCAAGGAGATGAAAACTGTAAAGAAGAATGTAAGCATCCTAATTATGACAACAATAAAGCAATGAGACAAGGTGCCAAGTCTAAAAATAGAATCACACTTATAGAGAAACAACTAATGTAAACAGAAACAACTGACTCTAAAGTATGCGAAGGCAACTAGCAAGCAATTTGCCTTTCATATGTTACTTAAATGATATGACACTTTCAGAACAGCAGTTTTGACCCACTCGTTGAAAATATAATTTATTGTTTATTAATTAACACAATAATTAAGTTAAAATATCAATTGTTTTTCGAGACAGGGTTTCTCTGTATAGTTCCGGCTGTCCTGGAACTCACTCTGTAGACCAGGCTGGCCTTGAACTCAGAAATCTGCCTGCCTCTTTTTTTTTTTTTTTTTTTTTTTTTTTTTGAGACAGGGTCCTGGCTGTCCTGGAACTCACTCTGTAGACCAGGCTGGCCTCGAACTCAGAAATCCACCTGCCTCTGCCTCCCAAGTGCTGGGATTAAAGGCGTGCGCCACCACGCCCGGCTTTTAAAATATCAATTGTAAAACTAAACAAAACACCTCTAGAAGTAACTATATATAGATGATTATGACTTCAGGCTAAACAAAGTAGTTTTAAAAGAAAATTGGAATTTAATTAAATTTAAAAATTCATTCTCCTCAAGAAACACTATTTTTTTAAAAAAATTTTAAATAATATTTATTATAACATAATGTTATACTCGCTCAATTTTACTTGTTGTTAGTATCCCATTGTGCCTAATTTATTTATTTTTTTATTTAAATTTTTGTTTTCTATATTCTATGTTTACATTCCAAAGGCTTTCCCCTTTCCCAGTTCCCCCCCCCACCCGTACGTCCCATAATTCCTCTCCCCTGCAACTATTCCCCAATCACCCCCCCCACACACACACACACACACACGACTTCTCTGTTCTGGGTCTACAAAACTGGATCCAATCTTTTCAGGCCCAGGGTCCTCTCCTTTCTTCTTCTTGGGAATCATTTGACTTGCTAATTGTGCCTTGAGTATTTAGGGCTTCTGGGCTCATTAATATCCACTTATCAGTGATTGCATTTCATGTGTATCTCAAGAGACACTATTAGGACATTGAAAAAAACTGAGAACAAAGAGAAAACACACAGACATCAAATGAACAATAAATGGAGCTTTTTATGAATATATTTTAAAATACGTAGAATTCAGAAAGGAATTAAATGGGTCAATTAAAATTAAACAGAAATCCTTTAATCCCCAGATGTAGTTGATCAATTTACCAAAATTAAGTATCTATGAAAAAGCTTTGAGTGGTTGTACCAGCTTGCAATCCCACCAGCAGTGGAGTAATGTTCCTCTTTCTCCACATTCTTGCCAACACCTGCTGTCTCCTGAGTTTTTAATCTTAGCCATTCTGACTGGTATGAGGTGAAATCTCAGGGTTGCTTTGATTTGCATTTTCCTAATGACTAATGATGTTGAACATTTTTAAGGTGCTTCTCAGCCATCCAAATTTCTTCAGGTGAAAAGTCTTTGTTTAGCTCTGTACCCCATTTTTGATAGGGTTATTTGGTTTTCTGGGGTCTAGGTTCTTGTTGGTGAAAAACTTTTCCCAATTTGCTGGTTGCCAATTTGTCCTTTTTACAGTGTCTTTTGCCTTACAGAAACTTTGCAATTTTATGAGATCCCATTTGTCAATTCTTGATCCTAGAGCATAAGCAATTAGTGTTCTGTTCAGGAACTTTTCCCCTGTGCCAATGTCCTCAAGGGTCTTCCCCAGTTTCTTTTCTATTAGTTTCAGTGTGTCTGGTTTTATGTGGAGGTCCTTGATCCACTTGGAGTTGGGAATATACCCAGAGGATTCCCCAGCATGCAATAAGGATACATGCTCCACTATGTTCATAGCAGCCCTGTTTATAATAGCCAGAAGCTGGAAAGAACCCAGATGTCCCTCAATGGAGGAATAGATACAAAAAATGTAGTATATATACACAATGGATTACTATTCAGTCATTAGAAACAATGAATTCATTAAATTCTTAGACAAATGGATGGAGCTGGAGAAAATCATCCTAAGTGAGGTAACCCAGTCTCAAAAGAATACCCATGGTATGCACTCACTGAAGTGGCTATTAGCCTAGAATCTTGGAATACCCAAGACACAATCCATATACCAAATGATGTCCAAGAAGAAGAAAGGAGTGGCCCCTGGTTCTGGAAAGGCTCAATGCATCAGTGTAGGGGAATACCAGAACAGGGAAGTGGGAAGGGGTGAATGGGGGAACAGGGGGAGGGAAAAGAGCATATGGGACTTTTGGGGACCGGGCAGCCAGGAATGGGGAAATCATTTGAAATGTAAATGAAGAATATATCAAATAAAAAAGAAATAAAATATAACCATATTTAAAAAATATATAGATGGATAAATGAAGAAGAAAACCTGTATGTCTATATATACACATGCATTATATGGCATACAACCTACATTAAAAATAAGAAAAGAAAAAGCTTTGCAGAAACCCAGAAGTTAGCAAGATAATCTTAAAAATATTGATCAGAATTATCATCCACAAGTGAACAATGCCGCTTCCAGAAAACTTGAATTATTATATGAAAATGACAGTGTAAGGCCTGGAGTATCTCCCTAAAAGTTTTTGATCAGGTAGTTGCCAGAGATCTCCAAAACAACAGACTATTGACATTGTCCTTGGCTATCCATCATGGTAAGGCCCATGGCTATCCATCAAAACTACATGGTAAGGCCCTGTTGCTAAAGATATCACACAGCTGCTAGAAAAATCTTTCTACTGCTTAGGTTTTATATTGTCAGAAAATATTATGCAGACTGCTGTGGGGGGAAAGAAACAAAAAGATATCACTAGTCTTACCTAGTGCTGGACCCAGCATGGTACAATACACTCATCCCAGGCAAAATACTATCACTGGTATAACATTGGCACAGCTGTGGTGGAATAAGTAATTGCTTTCTAATTGGATATGAAGTATACTTGGGAGATAGGAAAAGGTACCCCAATATTGTTCAAATCTATTGTCCTAATAAGCCCATATAAAAGATACACAATCCAGATACTGTATTTATAAGTCATATGCATAGATTGGGAAGATATAGGGCTCTCTTTCTTACTCTCTCTCTGCCTGCAACTCTTTCTCAAGTATACAATCTCACATATCTCCCTCCACTGCCCAATCACAGGCCAGTTAATTTGAAGAGAAGGTTCATACAGGGTTCATGATGATCTGCTAGTCAGGGCAACCATATCTTAAAAAACCAGTATTTAGCTTTAGAGTTCATGCAGCATCAGGCCAACTCAATACAGTACTGCAATACTGTTTAAAAGCCTATGGCTGGGAAAGCACTATCCCTTGAAGTAAAACCTGTGATCATTATTTTTAATAAATGATCATTCCTGAAGACCCAGCTATACCACTCTTGGGAACATAACCAAAAGATGCCCCACCATGCCACAGGGGCACGTGTTCCATTATGTTCATATCAGCCTTACTTGTGATAGCCAGAAACTGAAAACAACCTAGATGTCCCATGACAGAAGAATGGATACAGAAAAATGTGGTTCATTTACACAATGGAATACTATTCAGCTATTAAGAATGAGGACATCCTGAGCTTTGCAGTAAAATGGATGGAACTAGAAAATACCATCCTGAGTGAGGTAACTCAGACCCAAAAGGACATGCATGGTATGAACTCACTAATAAGTGGATATTAGATGAAAAAAAAGCACAGAATACATATATAATATATAGTCCACAGAACTCAAAAAGTTCACAAGCTGAAGTGCCCAAGTGAGGACATCTCAGTCCTACCTGGGAGGGAAAAGAAAGCAATCACAAGTGAGGAGTGAGGGAGGAACCTGGGAGGGAAAGTAGATGGGGTGGGGAAGAGGGGAGAGAGGGGTGAGAGGGGAACCTGATCTGACATTGGGGGAGGGAAACGGACTGAAGCCCTGAGGGCCAGCAGAAAGAATGGAAGCAGGCAACCTCAGGAGATAGGAGGTTGAGGGAACCCTCCAGACTGCACCAGAAACCTGGGAAGTGAGAAACTTGCAGGACTAAAAAGGAGGGACCTTAGATGAAATGCCTGACAGTAGGGAGAGGGAACCTGTAGAGCCTACCTCCATCAGGAACACAGGGCTTCAAATGAGGGAGGGGTCCATCCCACAGTCATAACTCCAACCCATAATTGTTCCTGTCTGAAAGATTTACAGGGATGGAAATGGAGAGGAGCCCGAGGAAAAGAAGGCCCAGCGACGGGCTCAAAGTGGGATCCAGCACAAGGGAAGGTTCCAAGGCCTGACACTATTACTGAGGCTATGGAGTGCTCATGGAAAGGGACCTAGCATGACAGCATTCTAGAGGACCCAACAAGCAGATGAAAGAGTCTGATGCAGATATTTGAACCCAACCAATGGACAGAAGCAAATGACCCCTGCTGTTGAATTAGGGAAGACTGAATGAAGCTGAGGGTGACCCTGTAGGAGGACCAGCAGTCTCATTTAATCTGGACTTCAAGGATCTCTCATACACTGGACCACCAAATACAGCGTACACCAGCTGATATGAGGCCCCTAGCACACATACAATAGAGGACTGCCAGGTCTGCTTTCATTCAGACATGATGCACCTAACCTTCAAGAGACTAGAGGCCCCAGAGAGTTTAGAGGTCAGGTAGGGTGGGGGGTAGGGATATCCACAGGGATACAGGGGAAGGCAAAGAGGTATGAGATGTGGAACAGTCAGAGGGTGCACAGGGTTGGCAGGGTGGGGAATAAAGTATGGAGTGTATAAAAATAATTAAGAAAAAAAGAAAAAGTATAGATAAGTTCAAAACTAAAAAAAAAAATTTAAATGATCATTCACTAAAAGTACTTATAAATATTTGTGCTTGAGACTTGGCTCCTCTCAACATTGGTCTGAAAGGCTACTTTAAGGGGTGGACAGCAATCAGGAACTAGTCAAAGGGCTGAGAATAAGAGATTGAGAATTCAGCCTTAAGCAGGATATCTATTTCAATGCCTTTCCCATAAGCCACAGGCTGAGAAAAGACAAAAAGATTTTAAGAGCTGGTAGGTACATCTACTGAGCTTGTAGCAGCCATAATTAACTACACAAGTCCTGTATAAGATCTCATCGCTTCCTGAGTACTATTGGTAGCATATAGTTGCTCAGTAAGGGAGAATCATTCCTTTTTGAGGAACTGGTCACTGGTAGAATTCCAATGGTCCAGTGGGAATCCCCCTACCCCCAACACATGTTGGGCAGCACTGATTGGCTATAATGGGTTTATTAAAAAAAAATATCAAGTTGAGAAGTGAATGGAACCAGCCAATGATGAAACTGTGGAGCAGTGAGCCAAGATCTGTATTTTTGCACAATGGTTTCTCTCGGGTATTTGTGCGACAGAGAAAGAAATCTGACGAATGAAACTAAAATGTTTGCTATCCTTTTCTCTTCTGGAAATGAAAACTAAGAAATCTCATCAATCCCTGAAGCGAGATAAGACTTTCTATGTTTCTGCTTGTCTACTTTTTCAGCCAGACTTTAAGAAGTATCCATGATATATCAGATGCTTGCAAGGAAATGGGCATAAGGCATTGATGAAATTTATCTTCATAGTTTTCCTTCCAACACTTGCAAGCATAATTGCCCTTACTCTGGAAGTCCTTTGTCTTTTGTTTTCACAACAAAATTTGAGTATCTTGACACTCAGAAACATCTAGTCAGATGACCCTCACATGCTTAAAATGTCAATGTATTCCTTTTCCATGTTTATAATTAAACTGTACCTTCTAGGAACCATGGATGATCAAGGAATATTTGCACATCTGTGAGAGTTTTGAAGGCATTGTCCTAGAGGACATACTAAAGGAAGTCTTCAATCCCAAGTTTGAAATGCTGTTGTGCGCTGGAAGCACATAAAACTTTGTGAATCATTAGCATCTGTGTAGTAAGTAAACCATCAGATGAAACTAAAGGAAAGAGAGAGAGAGAGAGAGAGAGAGAGAGAGAGAGAGAGAGAGAGAGGAAGGAAGGAAGGAAGGAAGGAAGGAAGGAAGGAAGGAAGGAAGGAAGGGAAAGGAAGAAAGGAAGAAGAAAAGAGAAAGACAGAAAGAAAGACGGAAAGAAAGAAAGAAAGAAAGAAAGAAAGAAAGAAAGAAAGAAAGGAAGGAAGGAAGGAAGGAAGGAAGAAAGAAAGAGAGAGAGAGAGAGGAAGGAAGGAAGGAAGGAAGGAAGGAAGGAAGGAAGACAGACAGAAAGAAAGAAAGAAAAAGAAAGAAAGAAAGAAAAAGAAAGAAGTGTGTATTCAATAAAGCTTTCCATCACTCAGTTATTCCCTGTGCATTAGGGTAAGTATAGATTCTGAGCAAAGCAATTCACTAGAAAGTTAAAGAAAAGATGTAGGAAATCAATCAAACTTCATATATATTTTAGAAAATAATAAAATTCAAACTAAAGGAGGAAAATTCACTGAATTTTAGGTGCGCTATGTCTGCCATACATTTTTCGTGTCATACATTCTCACTACACCTGTACACCAGGTTGCAAACAGGACTTTTAAGGCATGATTTAGCCAGCATCCTTGTCTGCATCACTGCCTGGGAGGCCATCTCAAATGGTGTCATGGCTTCCTTCAGGCTACCTGCATACTGTACATCTGTCTCAGAACATGTCCAGAGTTCTTAAACTTTTTTTTACATATTTTGCCTGACTTTGTCTTAATTTATAACTTTCCCTCTTATTTTCTTCATTGAAAGCACTATTTCCCTTAATTCCATCAAAATAGTCATATGAGGTCTTCAACAATAAAACCATAATGAAGAATAACAATTATGGTTATTGTACTGGCTAGTTTTGTGTGTCAACTTGACACAAGCTGGAGTTATCATAGGAAAAGGAGCTTCAGTTGGGGAAGTGCCTCCATGAGATCCAGCTGTGGGGCATTTTCTCAATTAGTGATCAAGTGGGGGAGGGTCCCTTGTGGGTGGTACCATCTCTGGGCTGGTATTCTTGGGTTCTATAAGAGAGCAGGCTGAGCAAGCCAGGGGAAGCAAGCCAGTAAGGAACATCTCTCCATGGCCTCTGCATCAGCTCCTGCTTCCTGACCTGCTTGCGTTCCAGTCCTGACTTCCTTTGGTAATGAACAGCTGTGTGGAAATGTAAGCTGAATAAACCCTTTCCTCCCCAACTTGCTTCTTGGTCATGATGTTTGTGCAGGAATAGAAACCCTGACTAAGACAGTTATCAAATTCAAAATTCCTCCTCTTCCTAGATATATGATCTCTTCATGATCTTGAAATTCACTGATAATGAAGGAAGCCACCAAGTACCCAGTTGACAAGCATGCTCAGAAGTATACAGTTTCTGAGAGAAAGCACATTAGGATGCTTTTTCTTTTTTTCTCTCTCTCTTCTTTGTTCCCTCCCTCTGTCCCTCTCTTTCCCACAGGTCAACCCATGTGTTTCATCTGATTAGAAAATATAATATAATGTATCACTTGTTTCATGAACTAATGTAAAACATTTTAAATGAAGTAAACTTTAAATGAATATGATTTTTAAAACAATGCTTTAATTTAGAATACATAATCTGATACTTTCCTTCATTTTTTTGTGTGTAGTGTATGAAGATAACCAATTGATTTACAAAATACTATCCTACTCTAAATGATGTTAATAGAAACCTGAAGTTCCCAACCAGCATATCAGTGATATATTAGGCCTGAGTTTTAAAAAAATGTTTTTAATTGAAATAGAATTATATAATTTTCTCTCCACCATTTCATTTCTCTAGCCACTCTCAGCTACCCTCCTTTGAAGATACCCTGACCCTCAAATAGTCTCTTCATATTTGATTATTGTTGTCACATATATAGTTAAAGAGAGACTTGTTGGATTCTGACATAATCACTGGCAACAAAATGTTAATGTCCTCAAAATGCTCACTTTTAAAATATCATAGATATTGTCATATGTCCAAGAGAACGAAAATAGAAAATGTAATCTAAATTTAACTAACCAATTAACTCCCAAAGCTCCGGACTAAACTACCAACCAAACAATACACCTGGAGGGACCCAATGGCTCTAGCTGGACATCAAATGGTGGAGAGGCCCCCAAGGATCCAGGTTAGTTGACTCTGTTGTTCTTTCTATGTAGTTCCTATACCTTTCAGGACCACAGTTCTTCTTTCTGTTCTTCCATAAGAGTCCTAAAACTCCATCCAGTGTTTGGCTATAGGTCTCTTCACCTGTCCGAGTCAGTTGCTGGTTGGATCCTCTCAGGGGACAGCCAGGCTAGGCTTCTTTCTGCAAGCACAACAGAGTATCAATAATAGTGTCAAAGATTGATGCTTGCCCATGGGGCAAGTCTCTGGGCCAGTTATTGCTTGGGCATTCCCCTGGTCTCTAATCCATCCCCTGTCCCTGCATTTCTTGTAGGTGGGATAAATTTGGGGTCTAAATTGTTTTGTTGGTGGGTTGGTATCCCATATCTCCACTGGGGTGACTACTCCTTTTGGGTATATTAGCTTCTTTCTGTTCTAAAGCTTTCAGGTGTTCTATTAAGCTGTTAGTGTATGCTCTCTTCAGCTTCTTTTTGGAGGCAACCAGAGCTATGAGTTTTCCTCTTAGCACTGCTTTCACTGTGTCCCATAAATTTGGGTATGTTGTGCCTTCATTTTCATTAAATTCTAAAACGTCTTTGATTTCTTTCCTTATTTCTTCCTTGACCAAGTTATCATTGAGTAGCGTATTGTTCAGGTCCATGTGTAAGTGGGCTTTCTGTTGTTGTTATTGAAGACCACCCTTACTCCACAGTGATCTGATAGGAGGCATGGGATTATTTCAATCTTCTTATATCTGTTGAGGTCTGTTTTGTGACCAATTATATGGTCAATTTTGGAGAAGGTACCATGAAGTGCTGAGAAAAAGGTATATTCTTTTGACTTAGGATGAAATGTTCTATAGATATCTACTAAATCCATCTGGTCTAAAACTTCTATTTGTTTCACTGTGTCTCTGTTTAGTTTGTGTTTCCCTAATCTTTGCATTGACAAGAGTGGGGTGTTTAAGTCACCCACAATTATTGTGTGGGGTGCGGTGTGTGCTTTAAGCTTTAGTAAAGTTTCCTTTATAAATGAGGATGCCCTTGTATTTGGAGCATAGATATTCAGAATTGAGAGTTCTTCCTGGTAGATTTTCCTTTGATGAGTATAAAGTGTCTTTCTGTGTCTTTTTTGATGACTTTTTGTTGAAAGTCTATTTTATTGGATATTAGAATGGCTATTCCAGCTTGTTTCCAGGGACCATTTGCTTGGAAAACTGTTTTCCAGCCTTTTATTCTGAGGTAGTGCTTATCTTTGACACTGAGATGCATTTCCTGTATGAAGCAAAATGTTGGGTCTTCTTTAGGAATCCAGTCTGTTAATCTATGTCTTTTTATTGGAGAATTTAGTCCATGATAAGAGGTATTAAGGAATAGTGATTGTTGCTTCCTGCTATTTTTGATATAATTTTTATGTTTGTGTAGTTATCTTCTTTTGGGTGTGTTGAAAGAATATTAATTTCTTGCTTTTTCTAGTGTGTAGTTTCCCTCCTTTTGTTGGTGTTTTCCATTCATTATCCTTTGAAGGGCTGGATTTGTGGAAAGATGCTGTGTAAATTTGTTTTTGTCATGAAATACCTTGGTTTCTCCATCTATGGTGATTGAGAGATTTGCTGGATATAGCAGTCTGGGTTGACATTTGTGTCCCCTTAGGGTCTGCATGACATCTGCTCAGGCTCTTCTGGTTTTCATAGTCTCTGGTGAGAAATCCAGTGTAATTCTGATAGCTCTACCTTTATATGTTACTTGACCTTTTTCCCATACTGCTTTTAATATTCTTTCTTTGTTTAATACATTTTGGTGTTTTAATTATTATGTGACAGTGGGAATTTCTTTTCTGGTCAAATCTATTTGGAGTTTTGTAGGCTTCTTATATGTTCATGAGCATCTCTTTTTTTGGGTTAGGGAAGTTTTCTTCTATAATTTTTTGAAGACATTTACTGGCCCTTTAAATTGGAAATCTTCACTTTCTTCTATACCTATAATCCTAGGTTTGGTCTTCTCATTTTGTCCTGTATTTCCTGGATGTTTGGGGTCAGGAGCTTTTTGCATCTTTCATTTTCTTTGACTGTTGTATCAATGGTTTCTATGGTATCTTCTGCATCTGAGATTCTTTCTTCTATCTCTTGTACTCTGTTGTTGATGCTTGGATCCATGACTCCTGGCTTCTTTCCTAGGTTTACTATGTCCCAAGTTGTTTCCCTTTGTGATTTCATTATTGTTTCTACCTCCTTCTTTAGGTCCTGGATGGCTTTGTTCAACTCCTTCACCTGTTTTGTTGTGTTTTCCTTTTTTTCTTCAAGGACTTCTCCCTGATTACTTGTGTTCTATTGTATTTCTTTAAGGGAGTTGTTTATGTCCTTCTTGAAACCCTCCCTGAAGCCCTCCATCAGCATCCTGACCTGTGATTTTAAATCCAAATCTTGCTTTCCTGGTGTGTTGGGGTATCCAGGACTTGCTGTTGTGGGAGAATTGGGTTCGGATGGTGCCCTATTGCCTTGATTTCTATTAGCAATGTTCCTATGTTTGCCTTTTGCCATCTGGTTATCTCTGGTGTTAGTTCATCCTGCTGTCACTAGCTGGTGCTTGCTCCTCCTGTTTGCCTGCAAGCCTATCTTAGCAATCCTGGGTGACCTGCTTTCCTCTGGCACAGATTGCTGCGGTGCTGCTGAGCTCCTGGATGTAGGCAGTGTCCTGGCAGGGGTGTGTCCCAAGCGATCCTCTACTCTGGTGATCCCTGTCTACCAGTCTGCCCCTCCCCACTGTCACAGGAGCAAAGATGGTGGCTGCCTCACCTCTGAATGCAGGACTCCCTCTAACCGTGGGACTCCTTGCAGGTCAGATGCTCCCTGGCAGGATAGGTGCCCAGACAGCTGTGGGGCTGCCCAGCTCCTAGGTGCAGGTGGAGCCCTGGTGGGCTGTGTCCCAAGCGATCTTTCCCTCTGGTGTTCCCTGAGTACCTGGCTGACCTGGCTGCTTGGTCACAGGAGCAAAGATGGTGGCGGCCTCACCTCTGAACGCAGGACTCCCTCTCACTACTCAGGTATTAAAAACAAAGACAACATGAATTTTCCAGGTGCATGACAGAACTTGAGAATATTATCTGAGTCAATTAACCCAGTCCGAAAAGAACATGTGTTACCACTTATACGTGAATATTAGCTATAAATTACAGGATAACTACACAATACTTTTCTTCTTTCACTGCTTGCTCTCTTTCCTCTTATATTTATCTTCTTTATTTTCATGTATAAAACTTTATTAAGCAAATTCATACATGCAATCTGAATGAATAATGTTTCACATGGAATCCTAACATGGAGAAAGACTAAGAAATGGATAGGTCTCTTTGAAATGGTGAAGTCCTCACACTGCTCCTATGTTCTGTATTTTGTGATATTTTTTACCTTCCCCCAGATGTCTGATTAGAAAGAGACTTCCTTTTCATTACAGAGAACAAAGAATTAGGCATTTCTTTCATATATAACCCTTTAATCATAAAGAGCCTTTGCCTTTTTCCTGTTTGACCTACTCTCAGAGGCAAGTTCATCCATCCTCATTGGTATTAAAATGTATCATGGAAATCTAGCATAAAGTAAATACTGACAGATTTCCAGGACTTCTCTGAGATTCTAGCACCTGATTGGAACTACTGAAACATTTGTGGATTGAACCGGATCTACTGGATCCTAGGCCTTTCTTTCAGAAGACAGCAATTGTTGGACTATTCTGATGGCAGACCAAAATCAAGTCTAATAAATCAAACAAATATGTGTGTGTGTGTGTGTCTATCAATTTTGATTCTCTAGAGAACTCTGACACCTATGAATATAAGAGTCAGTGCATAAATCCTTGTTAAATAAATAGATTAATATCATTTCAATATTATGAAATCATAGCTATGTTAAATTTCCATAGTCCTAGATAAAAAATTATCTTTTGAAAACAAGACATATATTCATAGCTAACTCTTTGATCTCTATGGAATGTGACATTCCAAATGAGAAAAACATTTCCCTAGAGACTTCTAGGGGGAAAAAATCATCTTTTTTCTTTTGAAAAATAATTATAGAACACACATCTCTATCTCACTAACTGCACAAAGCCAGAATTACCTATGAGGATGAAGGATAACATACTATTTTTATGTATTCAACAATAATGAGAAATAGAATGATTTTTTTAAAGTTTCTTTTCTGTAGGAATTATGAATAATAACTATATTGTGCTACATCCATAAATGCATAAAACCCTGATTTAATTCACCTACCCTCTTTTTATTTCCCCTTAATATGTAAACATTCATTCTCTAGGACACATTATCATACTTCTAGTTGACTTTTCATTAGTATCCATTTAAGACAAAGAACACATTGAGTCTTTAAGTGGAAGTAAAATAGTTTAGTTTGAAGTATCTAAATTAGTAAATATATAAACTACCTGGCAGACAAATATATATAAACCCTAGAATTAATGTAAAGGAGTAGGGAAAATGTATTCAAGTGAGTGGTGTTGAGATAGGTGCAGAAATCCTAGATTTAGGTGATACTTTGTAGACAAATTATATTCTTATCAGTCTTAAAATAATTAAGGCTATTGTATAAAAGTGCTTATTTGGCCTTTTCATGAGGTCACTTACCAAAAACAGAAGACTTGCACACAGGCATAATCAGAATTATGGTTTCCTCCTTGAATTGGACTGCTCTGATCCAGGAGCTTTGTTATCAGAGTTTATCAGTGACATCTTTTTCTCTCCACTTTCAAGCTACAGCATCCTTGTTATTTTCTTTCTTTCCTACATGGTCCAGAGACAGCATGATAATTGCAAAAGAAACCATGGCACAACAAAGCCATGTAAATTTCCTTCTTTTATTCAGAACTGTAAATAGATATGTATTATTATCCTTCTAGACATTTCTGTAGGACATGCTATGGAAATAATGAACACAGTGATGGTCCTGGGTCTATGTAAGCAATCATGGGTATATGTGTGTGCTTAGACAGACCTTATAAACAAACCATAAAAACAAAAGTAAAAGTCCTATAGAATAAGATTATAAAATACTTTTGTGTATCTTCATCTTGGTGTTAGTCTCTTACTACAAAAGACAAACACTAAAAATGTAAGATTAAAAGCAATATATTAAGCTAATGTATATTTACCAGTGAAGAAAGAAAATAATTTTAAAATAAAGTTAGTCTAAGATTACAGGATTTCTAGAATTCACAGTATCATACCCGTATATATTTCTTATTCACTCACTGAACTACCCAACGATTTTCTGCCCTGAAGATTCCATCTACATGTGCCCTAGAAAGGCACATCATTTTAAAGACATATTTCAAAACATATTAAAGCATATTTCCATTCTAGATTCTCTGTAAGTAGATGTATTTCATTGTATAAATTTTGTTTAAATGGCCTCGGATATTATGTTTTGTATAATCTGGAAAACTGTTACAGTTTACAGTTCAGCCTATAACATACCACCAGTCTGAAACAAACAGAGGTTCCCATCAGTTATGGATTAAAACTCACAAAAGCATTATACGACAAAATTAACATTTTTATTTCTATGAGTTAATTTGTAGTATTTTGTGATAAAATGGAAAATTAATGCACAAATGTGGAAATAAAAATTTTGGATAATCTTGTCTGCCAGACTGGGTACATTCAGTTAATATTCCTGACAGACATTTTCATCTGCATGAAAATGTTACAGTAATGTGTTGGCTTAAACTCATGCCAGGATACTTGAGGCTTTGTGTGAACTAAACATCATCTTTATGAGTAGTTATGACGTGAGTCTTTTCAGAGCATGCTATTTCCAGTATACAATGTGTTCTGCCATGCAGTGACACTGAACTTGAACAAATTTGGCAGAAAAATACATACATACATACATACATACATACATACATACATACAGGGACTTCACAAAAAATAAAGAAAAAAGAAAAGGAAGGAAGGAAGAAGAAAAAGAAAGAAAAGATATGATCATGTACTTAAGTGACCCCCAAAATTCCACCAAACTCCTAAACTTGATAAACAACTTCAGCAAAGTGGATAGATGTAAAATTAACTCAAATAAATCAGTAGCCTTCCTCTACTCAAAGGATAAACAAGCTGAGAAAGAAATTAGGGGAACGACTCCCTTCACAACAGTCTCAAATAATTACATACCTTGGTGTGACTCTAACCCAGCAAGTGAAAGATCTGTATGACAAGAACTTCAAGCCTCTGAAGAAAGAAATTGAAGATCTCAGAAGATGGAAAGATCTCCCATGTTCATGGATTGGCAGGACTTATATAGTAAAAATGGCCAACTTGCTGAAAGCAATTAACAGATTCAATGCAATCTCCATCAAAATTCCAAATCAATTCTTCATAGAGCTAGAAAGAGTAATCTGAAAATTCATTTGGAATAACAAAAACCCCAGGAATAGCAAAAAATATTCTCCACAACAAAAGAACTTCTAGGGAAAATCACCATCCCTGACCTCAAGCTCTACAGAGCAATAGTGATAAAAACTGTATGGTATTGGTACAGAGAGGGGTAGGAAGGTCAATGGACTAGAATTGAAGACCCAGAAATGAGACCACACACCTATGGTCACTTGATATTTGACAAAGGAGCTAAAAACATCCAGTGGAAAAAAGATCATTTAACAAACGGTGCTGGATCAACTGGAGTTCAGCATGCAGAAAAATGCAAATTGACCCATTCTTATCTCCTTTACAAAGCTCAAGTCCAAGTGAATCAAGGACATCCACATAAAACCAGATACTCTGAATCTAATAGAAGAGACAGTGGAGAAGAGCCTTGAACACATGGGCACAGGAGAACATTTCCTGAACAGAACACCAATGGCTTATGCTCTAGGAACAAGAATTGACAAATGCAACCTCATAAAACTACAAAGCTTCTGTAAGGCAAAGAACACTATCAATAGGACAAAATGGCAACCTACAGATTGGGAAAAGATCTTTATCAATCCTACATCCCATAGAGGGCTAATATCCAGTGTATACAAAGAACTCAAGAAGTTAAACTCCAGAGAGTCAATTAATCCTATTAAAAAATGGGATCCAGGCTAAACAGAGAATTCTCAACTGAGGAAACAGGAATGTCTCTGAAGCACCTAAAGCAATGTTCAGCATCCTTAGTTATAAGAGAAATGCAAATCAAAACAACCCTGAGATTCCACCTCACACCAGTCAGAATGGCTAAGATGAAAAACCCAGCAGACAGATGATGCTGTTGAGGATGTAGAGAAAGATGAACACTTTTCCATTGCTGGTAGGATTGCAAGATAGCACAACCACTCTGGAAATCAGTTTCACATTTCCTAGGAAAATTAGACATAGGACCTGAGTACCAAGCTATACCACTCCTGGCCATATACCCAGAAGATTCTCCAACTTGTAATAAGGACACATGCTCCACTACGTTCATAGCAGCCTTATTTGTAATAACCAGAAGCTGGAAAGAACCCAGATGTCCTTCAACAGAGGAATGGATACAGAAAATATGGTATATTTATACAATGGAGTACTGCTCAGCTATTAAAAACAATGAATTCATGAAATTCTTAGGCAAATGGATGGAACTAGAAAATATCATCCTGAGTGAGATTACCCAATCACAAAAGAACACACATGGTATGCACTCACTGATAAGTGGATATTAGCCCAAAAGCTCAGAACAATCAAGTCACAACTCGCAGACCACACAAAGCTCTAGAAGTAGGAATGCCAAAATGTGGGTGCTTGGGTTTTTATGGGAAAGGGAACAAAATACTTACAGGAGCAATTATGGAGGTAAAGTGTGGGGCAGAGACTGAAGGAAAAGCCACCCAGAGACTGTCCTTCCTAGGAATTCATCCTATAAACAGTCACCGAACCCCGACACTATTATGTATGACAAGAAGTGCTTTCTGAGAAGAACCTATTATGGCTGTCTCCTGAGGGACCCTGTGAGAACCTGAGGGGCCCTGCCAGAATACAGAGGTAGATGCTAGCAGCCAACAATTGGACTGAGTGCAATTGGGGTCCACAATGAAGGAGTTGGAAGGAGGACAGGAGGAACTGAAGGGGTTTGCATGGGAAGAACTGATGATGTTGGCCAACCAGACCCCCCAGGGCTCCCAGGGACTAAGCCATCAACCAAGGGGTACTCATGGTTCCAGCTGCAATTCTGGCAGAGGAATGCTTTGTTGGGCATTGGAGGGAGGAGAGGTCCTTGGTCATATGAAGGCTCAATAGATGCCCCAGTGTGGGGAAATTGAGGGTGGGTAGGTAGGAAGGGGTTGGTTGGAGGGGTATCTTCTTGGAGGCAGAGGGTGGGAGGATGGGTTGGGGCTTTACTGAGAGGGTGTGGAAACTGGGAAAGGGTATAACATTTGAAATGTAAATAAGGAATATATTCAATAAAAATATTAAAAAAGAAAGAAAATAAAAATAAAGGAAAGAAGGAAAGAAAGAAAAGAAAGAGAGAGAAAGAGAGAAAGAAAGAAAGAAAGAAAGAAAGGAAGGAAGGAAGGAAGGAAGGAAGGAAGGAAGGAAGGAAGGAAGGAAGAAAAGATATCTTGCCCTGTTCTTCAACCCATGTGCCCCTATGTTCAGGAGTCTGGGATGGATGCCCTCAAACCAAAACCCCTTACACTAATCATATGCTGGGTGAGGTTGTCAGATCCAATTAGCTCTACACAATTCAATTTATCCTAAGATTTGCATCAAACGATGTCTGATTGATTGAAAAAAAAAAACTTTGTTTTGAAAGCACCTTAAAGAAAGTAGCTACTTCTGCCTTCTATTCAACTGACCAAAGAATGGTAACCCAAAACCACAAATATGTTGCAAAATAAATATGCCTTCTTTAACTCCTGTACATGATCAGTTCCAACAGCTTTCAGTCCTATAGTTGCAGACATATATGAAAACATCCAGGTCCAAAAATATCACCCCTCATTTTATGGGTCACTCTACTGTATCTATAACCCTATGACCAAGGGTCACATTTAGTATTATCCCTAGGATATTGGTACAAGAAAGTCACTGGAAGGGACACTTTAGATCTCCCACAGTAAGTAAAAAGTTATTATATGAAGAAGTATGTGGCAGGTTCTCAGTTGCTTTAGTGATCCAACATGATTGTCTTCCCAGAGTCCCTTGCTGTCTTCACTATTTCCCTGTTAAGATTTTGCTTTAATCATAAGCCCTGATTCTCGCAAGCTGCCTGCTTCTCTCTGTACCTGACGTTATTCTCTGGACTCTTGCTCTGACCATCCCCATTGCTTGATCCCATCTGAACTTCAGACATGCACGAGTCCCTGTGCTGGACAAATGTGTCCACACACTCAATGGAAGAAGCCACCAATGTGCATCTCAGTGAAAGTGCAGTTTGGTCTTCACTTTCATTTCTCCTCCATTGGATACAAACTTACATTTCTTTCCTCTACTTTTTGTTTCCCATCGTTTATTTTATTTCTTTCAGTTCCAGATTCTCACATTTTGACATACGCCAACATCGTGAGTAGAAGCAGAACTTTCTATGGCAGATGCCAGGCTTCCAACTATAGCCTCAGCTATACATAGATGAAATCGGGAAGATCCACATTTTTTTTCTTAGACCTTATGTATGTCAACCTGGGTAAGCCAATTGAAGTCTCTAACCCTCTAAATTAACTGAACTTCAAAATAGAACTATTAACGCCTATGGGAGGGAGATTATTATGAAAATTGAATGTGATATTACAACAATGCGTTAAATCTGGTTGTAATTCCAAAGTTAAAAAAATCTAAATGGTAAATTTTGGTTAGTTATATATTTATTATTTCTTATTGCTGTCATGTATTCTTTCTGTTTTTTGAGTTGTTTTCCTGTTTTGTTGTGAAGATATTAAACTGATAAGAAGCCCTCAAAATATTGCTGTCCAATTATGTATAACATGTAGATATCAATTAATAAATGAATTGGCTGATCCATGAAAAAAATGAACCACTTACTTAGTCAGTACAAACAAAAAAATCATAACTAATTATTTATGATAAATCAAGGATTACATACACATGTATTTTCCATAAGTCATTTTCTTCAAGGAATGTGATCGATGAGTTTCCTGTAAATTTATACTTAAAGTTGACTCATGTCAACTTCTATAAAGTGAAAAGTTAATTAAGTAATTTAAATGTAGGATGTTGTTAAAATATACTGCCCAATACTAAACAAAAAGGTTTATACTCTATTTAGAAAATTTGAAATTGACAAACTGGATAATCTCTTGTGGCTATGCCAGTAGCTTTGAGGGGAAAGCTTTTTTCCCCCTTCAGTATCAGCAGTTCCCACAGTGTTCACTCTAGTTGTCCAGCACATTTGACCACAGAAGACCAAGGTTGAGGAAAGGAAGCAATTGCAGGGAGTAGCTCTTAGGTATGTAGAGCACACCCAGGGCCATCCCTCTGCCGTCATATGTCTAAGTGCATCTGGAAGCAGAAATACACTGTGCTGTGCTTCCTCAAGGCAGCGAGAGACTTGACGAAAATTGATGTCATTCTAACTTGTCTCTTACTAAGACAAATAACAAAACATCCAAGAGTTGCACATATTCTCCCTTTGCAAGCAAATCCTGGGCGGGGAAGCCTGCTTGGCACAAGAACCTGTTTGACGGGAAGGAGCTGCGTTTTGCAAGACAGGGGGGATGTGGGGAGGGCTCTGAAACCACACCTCTGCCTCTTGGCATTTTAGTCAACAGAAGGGCGTCCCACTGGACTGGATTTTGGAGTACTTGAGCTCTTAATGAAAGCCTGAGTTTCAACAGAGGGTCTGTCAGGGCTGGAGTTCAGATGGCATCCTCAGAGGACAGCATGAAGGAAAAAGTTTGGGTTCACTAGAAATGGAATCCCACCTAGAATAGATGCAGAATTCTACAGTAGAATCCTGATCATCAAATCTAGATTCTGGCATTGTAACAGTTCTAGAGGGAATAAGATACTTGCACATAAGTATACCCTTGACAAGAGGTAGCACATAAGGTAAGGAAAAAAAATATTGTTCAAACATTGGACAACAGGATTTCTTCCATTTAGCAAAAAGTACCAAAATGATATAAGCTCTGAACAACAATCAGTAAATCATGAAATTGATGTGCTTTAAAAGGAAAAAAACTGAGACAGAAAACTTATAAGTCATCTCAGGGGAAATAATTATGTATCATGTTATTTCACCTTAATGGAATTAAAAGTAATAAGAATACCATATAACTAAAACCTCTTGCTGGAATTTTAAGTGGGATTATATTATATTTATAAATTAATTTCTTGAGAATGGATATTGTACAAATATTTAATCAGTCTACAGGCTTATTTTACTGAATGAATCCACTTTTCAAGAAAAGGCTGCTGGGTTTTGATATTTTTCATAACCATTTCCATTGTTCCATTATGATCTTTTTGTTTTGATAAATGTTTGGATTTCTTGCCGTCTAAATGTTATTATACTTTTTGGTATTGGGAAAGATAATAGAATTAACCTTTCTAAAAATAATGCTTATTATTTCTCTAGTACGTTTACTACAGATTGTAGCGTCAAGAAAGAACACACATTTTAAAAAATGTGTTCATTCCCTCCTCATTGTGTGTTTTTCTAACCTCTGCTACACTCATCTTTCTACATAGACTCTGCCTTTTAAAGTCTAAAAACAGAAAGCTAAGACTCCCAGAATTAAAATGGATTAAAGAGATGAATTGGTGTTGAAAAATGTGTTCCCTGTGGAAAGAATATGTTTCAACCCACCTCACAGGGGCATAACCTTTACGTCATTCATTTCTGTGGGAAATAATAATGAAGGTAATTTTTTAAAATTTCAAGTAAATGTGATTAAAAGAGTAAGGGACACTGTATTTTCTGAGCCAATGAACTCCGTCTGAATTTCAGTACTAAGACACAAACATTATGTGAGAGAAGTTCCTAAATAGTTTCTGTTTTCCTTTTATTTCTATAATATTTAAAACAAACTATAATTTTGAAATTTAACATACATTCCTGCTTTTAAATAAAAACTTTGAAAGAGAGGCAATTTCTTTTTAATTAATTAATTAATTTACATCCCAAACATTGACCCCCATACCTCCCTCCCACAGATCCTCCCACCCTTATTCACCTTTTCCTCTGAGAGGATGCCCCCCCCCCAGGGAATCTCCTTAGCTTGGTGCTTCAAGTCTCTGCAGGGTTAGGTGCATATGCTCCCTCTAAGGCCAGACAAGGAAGCCCTACTGGGGAACAGATTCCACAGACAGGCAACAGCTTTAGAGACAGCCCCTGCTCCACTTGTCGGGGGAACCCGCATGAAGACTGAGCTGCACATCTACTACATGCGTACTGGGGTCCTCACTCCAACCCGTGTACGCTCTTTGGATGGTGGCTCAGTCTCTGAGAGTTCCCAGGGGTCCAGGTGTGTTGACTCTATTGGTCTTCCTGTGGAGTTCCTATTCCCTTCAGGCCTTCAAGCCTACCCTCAACTCTTCCATAAGGGTCCCCAACCTCCATTTAATGTTTAGCTGTAGGTATCTGCATTTGTTTCAGTCGGCTGCTGGGTAGATCCTCTCAGAAGACAGTTTTGCTAGGCTTCTGTTTGCAAGCATTACAGAGTATCATTAACAGTGTCTAAAAGAAACTGTTTCTGTGTTTCTTAAGCTGTTGAGTTTGCAGGAAGTATTCTATGAGTGTATACCATCTGCTTCTTGAGTTCTTCATGAAAAATGAACACAATTGAAGATGTATTTAATTCCACATAGGGAATTTTACCTCAATGATGTCTACTTTCAGACTAAGAGTATGTGAATGTTACACTGGAAATAATGATCTAGATGGGTTAACAAATTTTAAACAGCTCCTGCCAGTAAAAATGGAAGAAATGGGCCCAGCTTCAGTGTATCAGTCATGGCCTTTTAGAAAAACGTAGAAGAATCTGGTGAAGAGCTGTAAGAACTTAGAACATAATGTCCCCTCAACTTGCCCTTGCAAATAAAGAAAACTTGTGTGGCATTTACACAAGTCGTTTAGCCCACTTTTATTGGCTTTGGAAATGAACATTTACAAAACAATGAGAAGTTTTATAATAAAAAAGTAATTTTCCTTTTACACACAAAAAATTCATTTTATCACTTAGATAAAATACTTTATAATATTCTTTACTGTACCTTGCTCATATGAAGACATCTCTATATATAACTGTTTTGTTAAAAAAAATGGAAATTTCTATTTTACTTTGAATAATGGTAAAAATCCATATATATTATTAGAAAAATCCATATATATTATTAGAAAAAATTCAAAGCAGCATTCTTCTTTACCATTGCAATGATTGCTGTACCTTTAAGTGGAATTGATGACCTGTCCCAGAAATGAGTGGTAAGAAGAATTGCTAGACTAGAAAATAAGAATTTCAAGAGCAAACAGCACTGAAGAAAAAAAAACAGAATTTTTGGCCAAAAGTGATAGTTTCTTACATGAGATAAGACATTACTCAGAGAGACTCACTTTCAAGTCTTACTCTCACACTCCTGAGGTCAGAGTCCCTGGCAACATTTCTTTAGTGAGGATGCCAATTTCCTTCACATTCTTCTGACCTGCCTCTGCATGGAGAAGAGGTTAAAAAAACTGAGATTAGAAATCCAGATAATGAGGAGCCCTACTATTTCTCCTCTGAGAATTAATGAGAGTCCCGTGAGGTAGTCAATGAAAAACTAAGTTTTCACTCAAGACTGACTGAATTAGGGGATGGGGGGAAATCAATGGGGTAAAATTAGTGCTGGCTGTCACTGAAGCCAGGGTCCAATTTGGACTGAATATAGGGCCAATATGAGGACTTCCAAATTCAATGAACCACACCAGAGGCAGGTTCAGGTTTTCGGGGATCTGGAACTTTTAAGACTTGTGGGCCCCTCTCTTAGGAAATTCATTTTTATATAAAATCATGTTTATATAAAATGTACATGTACATTGAATAGCATGCAGTGATGTGTCCACCAGGACACCTCAAAGAAACCACATGCAACTTACAGGGCTGAAGATGTTTCCTCTGCTTCAGACTATTAAGAGACACCTGTATTATAGAGGAGGAAATACATGGGTTGAATGTCAGTCCCCTGCCCCTGTGAGTAAGTCAGATAATAATATATTAACTAGAATTCTAAAATACAGACTGCATTAGTTTCAATAAACTTGATTTTTTCTAGCCTTTTCTTATTTTATATAAATCTCTGTGTTTAATTTTAAAAGAGAATAAGTATTAAGGACACTCTGAAGTTCTACAGAGAAAATCCTTAGTTTTGTTTGGTAGGTTTCAGTGACATAGAATGTATATTGATAGAGTTATTTCAAACACTTCAAACACACACACACACACACACACACACACACACACACACACACATATATATATATATATACATATATATATATATAATTAAAACATAATCTATTCATCCATCCATCTATCCATTCAACCATGTTCTGTTGGTATTAGCAAATATCTTGCTCATCAGGGCATGACCTCTAGGTGAAGATTATCCTTAAGGGATTTTATTTTAAAAGTATTCACCAAATTAGACCTAGGAAAGGGAAGGTAGCATAAAAGGGAGAATTTGGAAGTTGGTACAGTCACACTCATCTTCAGCCCAACCCCTAGAGTTCTGTGAACATGGAAGTGGGTTTTCCAGTGACTTGTTTTCATGGTGCTGAGGATGGAACCCAGGGTTTTATACATGTTAGGTAGTAGATGTACCATTGGGCTGCATCTCTAGCCCTAATTCACTATGGTTAATTCTCACGAGTTTGGAATATGGGTGTTTTAAATCTCTGTATCAAGATTCAAGATGTGCTTGCTGCCTCAAGGAAGCAAACATGGCCACACCAATGTGGTTCTTCCAAACAGCAAGTATTTGGGGAGAAAGCAGAAGTATGGTGGCTACCATTCAGTCACACTTTCTATACTTTTGGGGGGCCATGGATCCACAGTCTTGATTTGGCAAATGTTTTACCAAATGTTTAAAGAGTTCATTAATATATTTGTATTAGGCAGACTAAGAGAGTTCCTTAGAGACTACAGCATATCCACAAGCAAGACTCGTGGGGTTCCCTAGAACATCCCTTCCAAGATAACTCTCTTTATCCTCCTGACACAACAAACTACTTTCATTATACTTGTGATGTCATCTTCTGTCAATTCTAGTTTCATCATCCCTTTAGTTTATAACCTAGTACATATAGTTCAGCTGCAGTGTGAAAGATATATTCATCTCTAGGTGTATATGCCTGTGTTTTGGCAGTATTTCCAAATAACCACTGGATTTGTTCAGTTATTAAAAATGCTAGGAAAGGTTTCCCCACAGGCATGGAATTGGATAACTCCCGTGTCAGGGGCATATGCTCTGTTTGCCTCTATAAGAACATTTTTCATAGGATGGCTAATTCTTTATAGGATGGTGATTTCTCTTCTTGTACTCAATTCCTTGGTGTATTGAATTTGAAAAATGTGGGTAGCAGCAACAAATTAAGTGTATATAGGAATTACACTGTGTCCATTGCTAGAAGTGTTCTTATTCTGGGTTTCTAGACATTATGGTGCCAAGAGGCTCATTTTTGGCAATACAAAAGACAAATTTCCTAAGCATATTAGGGGACCATTACTATATTCACACATGAACCCTGTCCATATTGTTGGGGAACGATACCACATAGTACTTCGATCCCTGAAAACAAAGTAAATTAAAGGTAGGAAAAGCACAGAATGGTAGGGAGATCACATTCAAGTTGAGGGATAAATCATTGCTTCTTCCATAATCACAGAGAAAGTGCTGAATTCCCACGGAGCTGATACAATATTAGAGGACTCTTCATTGAGCTCTTTTGATACCTATGTAGATCACCTAGGGGATAGTAGTTAGATAAGCTTTCAGTGAATGCAAGTCCACATATTTTGAGGTATATTTTCTTTTTTTTTTTTTTAGTACATGAATCAAATATTTATTTATAACAAATCAGAAAGACATCCATTTAAAACAATTCATATTCATATGAACATTTCTCTTCTTTTACAATCTTTTTTATTTTCTATATTCTTTGTTTACATTCCGAAGGCTTTCCCCTTTCCCCGTTCCCCCCTCACCATATGTCCCATATATCCTCTTCCACCCTACCCCACCCCCCCGCCTATTCCCCAATCACCACCCCACCATTTCTCTGCTCTATTCTGGTACTCTCCTACAAAACTGGATCCAGTCCTTTCAGGACCAGGGTCCTCTCCTTCCTTCTTCTTGGGAACCTTTTGACTTGCTAATTGTGCCTTGAATATTCAGAGCTTCTGGGCTCATTAATATCCACTTATCAGTGTTTGCATTTCATGTGTATTTTGTGATTGGGTTAACTCACTTAGGATATTTTCCAGATCCAACCATTTGCCTACAAATTGCATGAATTCATTATTTTTAATTGCTGAGTAGTATTCCATTGTATAAATATACCACATTTTCTGTATCCATTCTTCTTTTGAGGGACATCTGGGCTCATTCCAACTTCTGTCTTATAAGTAAGGCTGCTATGAACATAGTGGAGCATGTGTCTTTATTGTATGCAGGGGAATCCTCTGGGTATATGCCCAGGAGTGGTATGACAGGGTCCTCTGGAAGTGTTATGCCCAATTTCCTGAGGAGGTATATTTTCACATCTAACTCTGCTCCAATAAGTTTTCACTTATCCACATCTACTGTGATAGCATGAGGATTTCAATGACAGAAGATGAGCTATCAGCCACTCAGTAGAGCAATTATGTTTCTTGGTAAATTCATTCTGATGGTAAATGCATTAACAAGAAATCCATATTCTTTCACTCATTTTTTTTACCTTCTTTAAGTTTCTCTGAAAAACTTCAACATTTGCCTTTACTGATGTCCACAGTCTTAATCAAGAGCTACTTACTCATCCACAGAAAATGTATAAAACAGCACCACTCAGAGATCTGTTCACAGTACACATGTTAAAACATCAGCAATTATTGACATATGTAAAATAATATAATTAATTTTAATTCCTCCAACAATACTCAGACAACTCATTGCTGTGAATATATTGGTATTACTCTATGCTTCATTTGACCATGAAAGTCTCATGCAATAGACTGAAGGAGCAGCAGTATTGGATATCATTGGCATCTGGGCCCATCAATGTGCCCAAACTTTGATTTTCCATCCTACTGCTGATTTCTTATAGTACTGAAGAGGACTGAATGCATAGCCTGGTTAGCCTGAAAAGACCCAGATCTTGATTGGCAGCTCTGGTATTTATGCATATATAAAAGTTAACAGATAAGGGAGCATGAACATCCTTGGAGATATTTTACACACGTTTATAATCCTTGATGCAAATGATATAACACTGCAACCTAAAATAGAAGTCTACATTATGATTATCCTGTCAGCATGTTTTTACATTACAAATTTAGCTGGCCCCATAATATCTGTCATATTGTTGGCCCATGTGGTAAAGCTATTGGTTTAAGTCTTGAACAAGATCCTCGGCACAGTTCTCATCAGTACATGTCCCTTTATTCCTTTATCTCCAATGGCAATTCTATGAGCTGTTATTTCTACCCAAACTTTTATGCCCAATTCTAACAATTTTAAAAACCCATCTCAAACAAAGAAAAAGAAACAAGAAATTAAAACAGATTGCTTTCAATTAATAAAGGCTTCCATATCAAACTTTATATATTGTCTCTGTTGATCACAGACTCTCTTAAGTCCAGGCCCATATGTACTCTGATTTCATATTCATAGATCTAAAGCACAATATGGCTGGGTCCTAAAGGCACCACAGATATAAATAATCCTCTCTAATTTTAGCATGCCCAGAACTTCCCTGAACAAAGTATGTTGTGAGTGTCTTACTTCTCAATTCAGTAGTAAAATGGGAAGGGAAAATAGACTCTGGGCATCACACATTCTCATTTGCAGAAGGAATCCCTGTGCTTCACCCAAGCCCTTCCAGTTATAGGAGCAATAGTCTATTTCTGAAGGAAACTTGACCTCTGCATGCTAAGCGAGCCTAAAGAACTTGATATTTGCTGCGAATAGATTGGCATTATTCTGTTTCATTTGACCATGAAAGTCTCATGCCATAGACTGAAAGAGCATCTGTAGTAAAATAGTCATGACATTAAATTTATATTAAAACTACATAAATCTGAAAGAAAATGTACTTCAGTGCATCCTTTCTTTTAGCTTGTTTCCTAAATAATTGTATACAAGAGCTACTACGGACTGACCAAAAAGAAACATAAAAATTAACATATGTTTGGTGTTTGTTTTTTGTTTCTGAGACAGGGTTTCTCTTTGATGGCCTGGCTATCCTCACTCTATAGACCAGGCTGGCCTTGAAATTCACAGAGATCTACCTGCCTCTCCCTCCTGAGCTCTAGAATCAAAGGTGTGCACCACCACCACCATGACCATCACCACCAATAACAACATCACCACCACCACCACCACCACCACCACCACCACCACCACCACCACCACCACCACCTGGCCAGGCTCTCTTTTGGTTGCTGTCAGTAATCACCTATGAAGATGAACTGTCACCTGTGTGGCAGCTGTCACAGACACTGTCATTCTTATTGCATGGTCTGACTTATGGTGCTTATCTCTGTATGTATTTCAAAGCTGGGGCTATGAAAATCACATGGGATAGGAGCTCAAACTAGAAGACTTGATGGGTTGTTTCTCCATGAAAACCACGCACATCCGTTTTTTCCATGTGTGTAAGAAACATATTTTTTCTTCTCTCATATATCACATCCTGAGCACCGTTCCCCCTCCCTCCTCTGTTCCCAGTCACACCCTGCATCCCCACCCCTCTCCTCCAGATCCATTCCTCCTCTTTTCCTTTAGAAAAATGCAGCCCTCCAGGGATATCAACCAAACATGGCATATCAATGCATAATAAGACTAGACGCAAACCTTCATATTAAAGCTGAACAAGGCGACCACGTGGGAGGAAAGGGTCCCAAAAGCAGGCAAAAGAGACAGACACAGCTTGGCAATGTAGCCAAATGTCTAGACACATTTCCTTCAGGATGTTAATTCTTTTGCTTTAATTATGCAATCATTTCTCTTGTGTACGTTTTCATATAGATGTAGGGAAAAATAATCCGGAACTTTCTAGTCAGAGCTTAGTTCATTTTCCAATATGTTTCTTATTTTTATGCTAAATCGAACCATTAATACCACTCGGAGGAATGTGTTACTTCCCACAGACAATATTCATTACTCCCTAGTATGTTCCCAAAAGTTCCATCTGCCCACACCAACACTGCCAATGCTCTGACTTGCTTTTCATATCCAATTTGCAAGTGAGATCCCTGCTCTCTAAAACCAGGGCAGACACCTGAGCTGAGTATGACTTGAGCTTCCTTCTGCCTCGGAGTCTCACTAGAATTTACACTTCCCTTGGCCAGGCCAAGACTAAGAGACAATATTTCTCTTCCTCTAAGACTGAAATCTGGTCCTCCAGACAGATATCTCAGCCCAGTCCTCCTAATGAGCTCCATTGCCCTACAGAAACGTACACTAGGAAATGTGAATTTCATGACAAAATTCTTAACACGTTTATTTTAATACACTTTGAGTTCCTTTGGGTACATTTTCCATAAAATCATTGTTAAGTTAGCCTGTTTTCACCTCTTCTGTTTATTTACACTATTTATTAATTATTGCTTATTGTCTACATTTGTCAGTTGATACTTTTGTAGGAAAGGACAGAGATACACTTTTATCTGTATTTCTTTTTCTTCCTTTTTCTAATCATTCCCTTGATATTGTTGGGTGATATGTTATTTTACTTAATTAAAGAAAAGAAGTGTATGTGTGTGGGAGTATTTGCATGCGTGAGCAAGTGCCTAAGAAGACTCCACGACAGTGTCCGATCCCAGAACTCAGTCCTCTGCAAGAGCAGTCAGGATTTCATCTTAAGCACAGTGCCATCTCCCCACACCTTCCTTCCTTTTAAGAATTATTTTGCTATCTGGATAAATTTACCTAAGGTCACTATTGGCCCTTTTAAATAGATTGTCATTAATTCATTCTTACTACTTGGGTAAAAAAATATATTCTGGGAATAAATTTATCTTGTAAAAGTTGTGATTCACACAGCTTACAGTTATTCTCAGAGCTTATACAGATAAAATTATGAATGAAATTACAATAATTAAAATTATAAAAACATTGTGAAAGCCAAATAAATGCCATTGATTTTAATAAACTCAGTGATATTTATAATCTATCTAAAATATACTCATTCTTATTTCTGAAACTTGTGCAATTATTTGGACAATAACGATTATAAGCACATTTATATGTATATTCACAAACATACATAAATCCGAAATTACTTAGAATTAAGTCATCTAATATTTGCTACTATATTATCTGTTCTGTATGTCTATATTAAGTGAAACAAGCAATCCATTTATTTCTTTGAATGAAAAGCATTAAGCTCACATTTTTTCTTATTGTAAAGGTAAAGGACAAAAATCTCAAAGTAGGGTGCACTTTTTTTTTAAACAAAGAAAAGTAATTAAAGATGCACTCATGCCTCTCTGCCTCACAATGACAAAGACCAAAGTTGACCCTGAGGTGGTGTGTTTGTTCCTAGACTGGTTTTTCTTCACACAATGCCTCTTGCTGCAATTTCTCTTTTTTTTTTCTTTATTTTTTATTTTTTTTATTTTCTATATTCTTTGTTTACATTCCAAAGGCTTTCCCCTATCCCAGGTACCCCCCACCATATGTCCCATAATTCCTCTCCCCCCCATGCTATTCCCCACTCTTCCCCCCCCCCACGATTTCTCTGTTCTGGGTCTACAATACTGGATCCAATCTTTACAGGCCCAGGGTCCTCTCCTTTTTTTCTTCTTGAGAGTCATTTGACTTGCTAATTGTGCCTTGAATATTTAGGGCTTCTGGGCTCATTAATATCCACTTATCAGTGATTGCATTTCGTGTGTATTCTTTTGTGATTGCGTTAGCTCACTTAGGATGATAGTTTCCAGATCTAACCATTTACCTACAAATTGCATGAGTTCATTATTTTTAATTGCTGAGTAGTACTCCATTGTATAAATATACCACATTTTCTGTATCCATTCCTCCTTTGAGGGATATCTGGGCTCCTTCCAATTTCTGGCTATTATAAACAAGGCTGCTATAAACATAGTGGAGCATGTGTCTTTGTTGTATGCAGAGGAATCCTCTGGGTATGTGCCCAGGAGTGGTATGCCAGGGTCCTCTGGGAGTGGCATGCCCAATTTTCTGAGGAACCGCCACACTGATTTCCAGAGTGGTTTTACCATTTTGCAATCCCACCAACAGTGGAGGAGTGTTCCTCTTTCTCCACATCCTCGCCAGCAATTGTTGTCTCTCGAGTTTTTAATCTTAGCCATTCTGACTGGAGTGAGGTGGAATCTCAGGGTTGTTTTGATTTGCATTTCCCTGATGACTAATGATGTTGAACATCTCTTAAGGTGTTTCTCGGCCATCCGAATTTCTTCTGGTGAAAATTCTTTGTTTAGCTCTGTACCCCATTTTTTGATAGGGTTATTTGGTTCTTTGGGGTCTAACTTCTTGAGTTCTTTGTATATATTGGATATTAGCCCTCTGTCGGATGTGGGGTTGGTGAAGATCATTTCCCACGTTGTTGGTTGCCGTTTTGTCCTTCTGACAGTGTCCTTTGCCTTACAGAAACTTTGTAATTTTATGAGGTCCCATTTGTCAATTCTTGATCTTAGAGCATAAGCTATTGGTGTTCTGTTCAGGAACTTTACCCCTGTGCCCATGTCCTCCAGGGTCTTCCCAAGTTTCTTTTCTAATAGTTTCAGTGTGTCTGGTTTTATGTGGAGGTCCTTGATCCACTTGGAGTTGATCTTAGTACAAGGAGATAAGAGTGGGTCAATTCGCATTCTTCTGCATGTTGACCTCCAGTTGAACCAGCACCATTTGTTGAAAGGCTATCTTTTTTCCACCGGATGGTTGTGGCTCCTTTATCAAAGATCAAGTGACCATAAGTCTGTGGGTTCATTTCTGGGTCTTCAATCCTATTCCATTGATCTACCTGCCTGTTGCTGTACCAATACCATGCAGTTTTTAACACAATTGCTCTGTAGTACTGCTTGAAGTCAGGGATATTGATTCCCCCAGAAGTCCTTTTATTGTTGAGAATAGTTTTAGCTATCCTGGGTTTTTTGTTGCTCCAGATGAATTTGAGAATTGCTCTTTCTAGATCTATGAAGAATTGATTTGGGATTTTGATGGGGATTGCATTGAATCTGTAGATTGCTTTTGGCAAGATGGCCATTTTTACTATATTGATCCTGCCAATCCAGGAGCAAGAAATATTTTTCCATCTCCTGAGGTCTTCTTTGATTTCTTTCTTCAGGGACTTGAAGTTCCTGTCATACAGATCTTTCACTTGTTTGGTTAGAGTTATGCCAAGGTACTTTATGTTGTTTGTGGCTATTGTGAAGGGTGTTATTTCCCTAACTTCTTTCTCAGCCTGCTTGTCCTTTGAGTACAAGAAGGCTACTGATTTGCTTGAGTTAATTTTATAACCAGCCACGTTGCTGAAGTTGTTTATCAGCTGTAGAAGTTCTCTGGTGGAGTTTTTTGGATCGCTTAAGTAGACTATCATATTGTCTGCAAATAATGATACTTTGACTTCTTCCTTTCCAATTTGTATCCCTTTGACTTCCTTATGTTGTCTGATTGCTCTCACTAGAACTTCAAGTACTATATTCAAAAGATATGGAGAGAGAGGACAGCCTTGTCTAGTCCCTAATTTTAGTGGAATTGCTTCAAGTTTCTCTCCATTTATTTTGATGTTGGCTACTGGTTTGCTGTAGATTGCTTTTACTATGTTTAGGTATGGGCCTTGAATTCTTGCTCTTTCCAAGACTTTTAGCATGAAAGGATGCTGAATTTTGTCAAATGCTTTTTCAGCATCTAATGAGATGACCATGTGGTTTTTTTCTTTTAGTTTGTTTATGTAGTGGATTACATTGATGGATTTCTGTATATTGAACCATCCCTGCATTCCTGGAATGAAGCCTACTTGATCATGGTGAATGATCGTTTTGATATGCTCTTGGATTCGGTTGGCAAGAATTTTATTTAGTATTTTTGCATCAATATTCATAAGAGAAATTGGCCTGTAGTTCTCTTTCTTTGTTGGATCTTTTTGTGGTTTAGGTATCAGCGTAATTGTGGTTTCGAAGAACGAGTTGGGCAGTGTCCCTTCTGTCTCTATTTTGTGGAATAGTTTGAAGAGTATTGGTGTTAAGTCTTCTTTGAAGGTCTGGTAGAATTCTGCACTAAAACCATCTGGTCCCGTACTTTTTTTGGTTCGGAGGCTTTCTATAACCCCTTCTATTTCTTTAAGGGTTATGGGACTGTTTAGCTGGTCTACTTGATGCTGATTTAATTTTGGTATTTGGTATCTGTCTAGGAAATTGTCCATTTCCTCCAGATTCTCCAGTTGTTTTGAGTATAGGCCTTTGTAGTAGGATCTGATGATCTTTTGAATTTCCTCTGTTTCTGTTGTTATATCCCCCTTTTCATTTTTAATTTTGTTAATTTGGATACTATCTCTGTGCCCTTTGGTTAGTCTAGCTAAGGGTTTATCTATCTTGTTGATTTTCTCGAAGAACCAGCTCTTGGTTTGGTTGATTCTTTGTATGGTTCTCTTTATTTCTGCTTGATTGATTTCAGCCCTTAGTTTGATGATTTCCTCTCTTCTACTCCTCCTGGGTGAGTTAGCTTCTTTTTGTTCCAGCGCCTTCAGGTGTGCTGTTAAGTTGCTAGTGTATGCTCTTTCCAGTTTCTTTTTGGAGGCACTCAGGGCTATGAGTTTTCCTCTTAGCACTGCTTTCATTGTATCCCAGAGATTTGGGTAAGTCGTACCTTCATTTTCATTGAAGTCTAAAAAGTCTTTGATTTCTTTCTTTATTTCTTCCTTGACCAGGGTGTCATTGAGTAGAGTATTGTTCAGTTTCCATGTGTATGTGTGCTTTCTGTTGTTCTTCTTGCTATTGAAGACCACTTTTACTCCATAGTGATCTGATAGGAGACATGGGATTAGTTCGGTCTTCTTGTATTTGTTGAGGTCTGTCTTGTGACCAATTATATGATCAATTTTTGAGAAGGTACCGTGCGGTGCTGAGAAAAAGGTATACTCTTTTGTTTTAGGATGGAATGTTCTATATATATCTGTTAAATCCAATTGGTCCAAAGCTTCAATTAGTTTCACTGTGTCCCTGTTTAGTTTCTGCTTTCCTGATCGGTCCATTGAGGAGAGTGGAGTGTTGAAGTCACCTACAATCATTGTGTTAGGTGCGATGTGTGCTTTAAGCTTTAGTAAAGTTTCTTTTACGAATGAGGGTGCCCTTGCATTTGGCGCATAGATGTTCAGTATTGAGAATTCTTCTTGGTGGATTTTCCCTTTGACAAGCAGGAAGTGACCTTCTGTGTCTCTTTTGATAACTTTAGGTTGAAAGTCGATTTTATCTGATATTAGAATGGCTACTCCAGCTTGTTTCCTGGGACCATTTGCTTGTAGAACTGTCTTCCAGCCTTTTACTCTAAGGTGGTGTTTGTCTTTGACACTGAGATGTGTTTCCTGTATGCAGCAAAATGTAGGGTCCTGTTTCCGTATCCAGTCTGTTAGTCTGTGTCTTTTGATTGGGGAATTGAGTCCATTGATATTAAGAGATATTAAGGAATAGTAATTATTACTTCCTGACATTTTGGGAATTGTTATTATTATTTGTATTTGAGTGGTTCTCTTCTTTTGGGTTGGATGAGATGGGGTTTCTATCTTGTTTCTTCTGGGGTGTTGTTTCCCCCCTTGTGTTGGTATTTTTCCCCTATTATCCTTTGTAGGGCTGGGTTTGTAGATAAGTATCTTGCAAATTTGGTTTTGTCGTGGAATATCTTGGTTTCCCCATCTATGGCAATTGAGAGTTTTGCTGGGTATAGTAGTCTTGGCTGAAGTTTGTGTTCTCTTAGGGTCTGCATGAGGTCTGCCCAGGATCTTCTAGCTTTCATGGTCTCAGGTGAGAAGTCTGGTGTAATTCTGATAGGTCTTCCTTTATATGTTACTTGTCCTTTTTCTCTTACTGCCTTTAATATTCTTTCTTTGTTTAGTACATTTGGGGTTTTGATTATTATGTGACGGGAAGTATTTCTGTTCTTGTCCAGTCTATTTGGGGTTCTATAGGCTTCTTGTATATTCATGGGCATCTCTCTCTTTAGGTTGGGGAAATTTTCTTCCATAATTTTGTAGAAGATATTTGCTGGCCCTTTAAGTTGTAGATCTTCATTCTCATCTATCCCTATAATCCTTAGGTTTGGTCTTCTCATTGTGTCCTGGATTTCCTGAATGTTTTGGGTTACCAGCTTTTTGCATTTTGCATTTTCTTTAATTGTTGAATCCATGGTTCCTATGGTATCTTCAGCATCTGAGATTCTGTCTTCTATCTCTTGTATTCTATTGTTGATATTTGCATCTATGACTCCTGATTTCTTCCCAAGGTTTTCTATCTCCAACATTGTCTCCCTTTGCGATTGCTTAGTTGTTTCTACTTCTGTTTTTAGATTTTGTATGGTTTTGCTCAGATCTTTCAGTTGCTTGTTTGTGTTTTCCTGTAATTCTTTAAGGGATTTTTGTGTTTCCTCCTTTATGACTTCTACTCGTTGACCCATGTTCTCTTGTATTTCTTTGGGTGATTTTTGTTTCTCCCCCTTATTGGGATTCATTTTTTGCTCTATATTCTCCTGGATTTCTTTAAGTGATTTTTGTGTCTGCCTTGTATGGGCTTCTAGTTTTTGATCTATTTTCTCCTCTATTACTTTAAGAAATTTATCTAAGTGATCCTCAATCTGCATCTTTACCAGTGATTTTAGATCTGAGTCTTGTTTTTCTGGTGTGTTGAGATATCTGGGATTTAATTGTGTTTGTCTTGCAATGGCTTCTAGCTTTTGATCTATTTTCTCATGTATTACTTTAAGAGATTTATTTAAGTGTTCCTCTATCAGCATCCTGACCAGTAATTTTAGTTCTGAGTCTTGTTTTTCTGGTGTTTCGGGGTATCCAATATTTATTGCTGTTGGGGAACTGGGTTCGGATGCCGCCATATTGCCTTGATTTTTGTTAGTAGCGATCTTACGTTTGCCTTTTGCCATCTGGTTAACTCTGGTGTTAGTTGGTCCTGTAGATACTAGCTGGTGCTTGACCCTCCTGTGGGGTTGTAAGGCTATTTCCCAGCGACTGGGATACCTGAATCACTGTCCTGCGGGGGTCTTGCTCACAGATTGCTGACAGGTGGCCTGAGTCCCCCGAGGTCTTAAACTCAGGATATCCCAGGTATTTGGTTCCGCCTGTTGGGCGGCTGCTCTGCACTGCTCCTGCTCAGGGTTTACTGTCTGATATCCTGTTTCCCCAGGGGTCTTAAAGTTGGGATATCTCAGTTATCTGGTTCCGCCTGCTGGTCCCAAGCTGCTGGGAAGCTGGCTGGGTCCGGTTTCCAGCTTCCCTGCCACTGGCTGGATGGGAGGCTGGTTCGGCCTCCGGCTGGGTCTGGGCACCTGGCACACTGGCTGACTCCGGCTTCCTCACCACCAGCTGGACGGGAAGCTGCAGGCAATATGGCAGCTGCCTGCAGGGAGCTCGGGGTCCGCCCCGCGAGTGCAGAGTGCACCCGCTATTCTGTGCCCAACTCCCACTCCAGGCCTGAGTCCCCGAAGGTCTTAAGCTCGGGCTGTGTCGGGTACCTGGTTCTGCTGCCGCCGCCGGATGGTTCTGAGCACCTGGCACGCTGGGTGACACTCAGGCTTCCCCACTACCAGCTGGGCGGGAAGCTGCAGGCAATATGGCAGCTGCCTGCAGGGAGCTCAGGGTCTGCCCCGCGCGCGAGTGCAGAGTGCAGCCGCTATTCTGTGCCCAACTCCCACTCCAGGCCTGAATCCCCGAAGGTCTTAAGCTCGGGCTGTCTCGGGTACCTGGTTCTGCCGCTGCCGGATGGTTCTGAGCACCTGGCACACTGGGTGACAGCTGCAATTTCTCTTATGGACTTACTTATTTGACACCTTTTCTAGCAACCCAAGTTTTCTCTTTTCTATATTCTCTGATGACTTTGGAATCCTACAGTTCCCGAATTCATCAATCCTTCACCAAATTCACACTCTTTCTAGAGACAAATTAAAATGAGATTCATAAATTCTATATGCCCAGGGCTAGAATCCAGTTAATTCAGTTCACTGAACATAACATTCTTTGACCTCTGTTTTCTTGAATTTGCATGCCATTGTCAATGTCTTCCTTTAAGGATGATTCTCTGTTACCCAAGGAAATTATAACAATATGGAACAACTAATATCGTGGCTGAGAGTTTTAAAGTTTGCTTTAAATGATGAAGAAAATTAGCATTTAGCTATTGGAAATTAAAAAAAAAAACCCAGTATGGCACATTCTCTGTTCCTCTTAGTGGTTTTCTACAACTATGACAATATACCTGCAAATTTGTAACATAAAAGAAGAAAAAAATTTTTTTGCCTTTACAATTGCAGACATTTCAGTAAATGGTTGTTAGGTCTTATTTGAGGACCTATTGCAAGGTAGCCAGCCCATCGTGGTGGAAGCAAGTGACAGAAAAGTTGTGTATTTCGTAGCAGATAGGAACCAAAATGGAGGTGTGCTGGGAGAAACTGAAAACTCAACATACTCTTCAAGAGAATGCTACTAGTTGCCTTCTTGCCTCCCCTGGCCCAGCTAAAAGCTCTTAAAGTCTCCCTACCTCCCAAGAATCCTGCCAGCTATGGATAAAGTCTTCCAAACACAAGCTTTAAGAGCTTTAAGTTTAAGAACTAAACAGAAATAAATCATTTGCCTCTGGGCAGCTCCATACAATACTTCCTCTCATGCTGATACTACTTACTGCCTTGGGAGAATTTGTTCTATTATAACAGACAGAAGATTAAAACAATTCCCATGAGAACCACGCCCCACCCCCAGTGACATACCAACACCTTTCCTCTTTTGAGTTTCTTTTACCTGAGCAAAAATGGTTACATTTTAAGACATCCTTGGCTAGCAACTTCCTTCTGTTGCTTTAACAAGCCAACTAATCAATGCAAAATTTGTCCTTCCTGCAAGACCTGTTGGGATAAAGGTGCCTCCATGGGATCCAGCTGTGGCACATTTTCTCAGTTGGTGATCAAGGAGGGAGGGCCCCTTGTGGGTGGTGCCATGGCTGGACTGGTTGGTAGTCCTGGGTTCTATAAAAAAGCAAGCTGAGTAAGCCAGGGGAAGCAAGCCAGTAAGTAACATCCCTCCATGGCCTCTGCATCAGCTCCTGCTTCCTGACCTGCTTGAGTTCTAGTCCTGACTTCCTTTGGTGATCAACAGCAACGTGGAAAGTGTAAGATGAATAAACCTTTTACTCCCCAATTTGCATCTTGTTCATGATGTTTGTGCAGGAATAGAAACCCTGACTAAGATAAGTACATGACAGGGTGAAAAAGGAGGCATGCATGCTGGGAGTGTGAACATGACGGGTGACTTGTGAGAATTACATCTCCACCATGTGGTTTCTCAAGATTGAACTCAGGACACCAGACTTCCAAGAAAAAGCACCTTTACTCACTTAGCTATCTTCCTTGTCCCAAATGTGTTGAACTGTTAAGGAAAACCCACAGTACTTAAATATATCATAGGAGCATACAATACTAAAACTCAGAAATACAGTGCTAAACAAAACAAATGGTATATACATAACTTAATTCTTTTTCATGAAAACTATTTATATACGAGATAGCCAAAATACTACACATGAATACAAACATCCACAAATGGACATGCAAAGATAGCCATAGTAAATGCATGCATATATATGCATATATGTATAGGTAACATTTGAATGACTGTTTCTGAAGAGGAAATTCGAGCAAGGACTAAAACCTTGTAGGAAAACTGAACCAAAACCAAACAAGACAAAGAAAGGTCTGTCTGAAGGCTAGAAATGTTAGAAAAAAACATTAACATAACTCTTTGTGCCCAGGCTTTAAACTCTGTCTTTACCATCTCTGTATTCACAATGGGGCTGAGAAGAATGAATGCTGTTTGATTCCCAATATCAATGGCCTTTTTTTCTGCCTGGAATACTCTTAAATATGTTAGTAGGAAATTTGAGTAGATCTACCAGCCTAATTGACTGACTGGGATATTATGAATTGAAGGAACTGGTTGTTATGAATTGGATGTATTAGCATGTTATGGGTTGGAGGGGGTAAGATATTGTGAATTGAGGAAATGGGATATTATAAACTTGAAGAAGTGGAATATTATTGCTTTCTGAGTCCTGTTTAATGTTGTTCCTGGAGTCATATCTCTTTCTCCTTCCTGTGTCCTTTCTTCAAAAACTCCTCAGGGCTGTTTCTTGCACAAGAACAGATAAACTACTTAGAGAAGAACATTATTCGTTGTCCTAGAAGCACTTAGATATACTTGGCAGTGGCTTAGTTTATAGGATTTAATGAAAATACATAGACACTTTCATAGGGAAATGTATACCAGAATTGTTTTCTGGACTGATCATATGCATAAAAGGATCAGATAAGCTGTCACCTGTTATGCTAGACACTAATTTATTGTGCTCTGCCACTATTAATGCATTTACCATGGTGCTACTCAGTGAAAGGCCAAGAAGTGTGTTAAAGCTAGAGCTGATAACATTCTCCTAAACGTCAGCTCTGGGTTTGGAGGCCACTAACAGTACATTTTGTCATGCATAGTTTATATAACCTGGCTGAGCACCTGGATTGAGTCCCAAGTCAACATATATAACATTTTGACTTCCTCTCAATCGTCTATGAGAAGTACTAATAGAGATATTGCAGTTCAGAAGTTCTATACAGACTATCAGGAATAATAGAACTGGTTTACACTAATCATGCTTTGGGATTTTGTTGACTCTCATTTTGGCCCATTCTAAAATGATGATTCCCCCAAAACCTTTTATATTCTACATATATTTCTAAGAATCTTATTCTGTGTTCCAATTGCTTCTTATATGTCATTTATAGGATTATCAAAAGTTTTTTCCTCTAATCATAACTACAATTATTTCTTTTTATTAAATGAGTTTTTTAGATAACATTATTTATTTATTTTATGTATATGAATACACCACCATTGCTCTCTTCAGACACACCAGAAGAGAGCACCAGACCCCATTACAGATGGTTGTGAGCCACCATGTGGTTGTTGAGAATTGAACTCAGGACCTCCAGAAGAGCAGTTGGTGCTCTTAACCACTAAGCCATCACTCCAGCCCTACAATTATTTCTTAACATGCTGTTTCTCATTATATTGGGCATACCCTGGGAGAAAAGGACATAGATAGCCACATTTATAACCTTGATATCAGAATAAGAGTCATAATAGCATTACTGGGTAAACTAATTAATTAATGAAAATGGACAAAATATACAGGAAAGCATGGTAGCAGTCTCTGAAGATCTTCCACAATGAAATATGTCTTCCAGGTTTATGCCTGAACTGTCTCGATATTCCACTTTTAACAAAAATGAGTTGACATGGGCAATATGCAGTTGCAATTTCTGAAGCTAAGGCTAGTGATGCCTCTCAGATTACATCTGGGCATTTTAATTCACACTCTAGTGAAAACTGCTTCTGTGTAAGAAATCTAACCATCCCATATTACATCTCATCGTGTTCTGTACACACCCAAGATAGCTACTTGCAGAGGGTAATTTAAGAGATGGAATGATCAAGACAGTTCAAACTACTCCATCCATTCCATGTAAAGGGCTAGATTTTGAATGGAGCTGCCTAACATCTGCTATGGACTTACAATAACTCTAATCTAGTCATAGACCCAGCCTGCTTCTTATTGGTTACAAAAATTCCAACTTAATTGAGTGTTAGTCATATCAAAACAATATTGTGTTTAGCTAATAAAACCTCTATTAGACAAATTTCCTAGATATACACTTATTTTCCACGTGACCTGATTTGTGTCTCTACCACATATTATTATATTCAGTTCTTTGCTTTTCTCTGGGCCTTTTCTTGAGAGACTTTTCATCTCCATAATTGCATGATATTTTTACTGCAATAGGTAACCTTACAATAATACACTGTCCCTATTTCCTCAATTAAAATGTAGGGCTCTATTTCAGCAGGATTTATTTCAAATTAAATTTTATTCTTACTAAAGTTAGCTAACTAAGTGGGCCTTTTGCACTAATATCATCTTCACTAGATTTTTAAAGCCTGAAATAATTACAGAGCTTGTGGGAAATACTTTAACATTAAAAGGTTTTTCAATTTTTTTTAATTTTATTAATTTTGTAACATCATACAGGGTAATGGCTTTCAATGGGGGCATTGTTCTACACACTTGTAACCTTTGTACCCACTGCCCCTCTGCCATTTCCCCAGCTACTTACTGCTGGACTCCTCCTCTATCCCATAGTAACCAGGTCCTTCTACTTTCCAGTCACATGTATTCTACTGACCTCTTTTTTCCCTTCCCGGCTCTCCCCCGAGAGATATACAGGTGTGTATGTGTGTGTGTGTGTGTGTGTGTGTGTGTGTGTCTGATCTCAGCACTCAAAATGAACAGAGAAACATATCTCTGTGAATTCAAGGTCAGCCTGGTCGACCAAATGAGCTCTAGGCCAGCCAGGGTACAATAGTAAGACTATCTAAAGAAAATAAACAAAACAGGATCCACATAAGAAAGAGTGGCATTATAATTTCTGAGTGTAGGATTTTTGATAAATATAACAATTTCTAACTTTAATTCTATTGATTCTATTTACTTTCTTACAAAGATTATGCGTTATTATTTCTTTTGGGGCTGGATAATGTCTTCATATGTATATAACCCTTTTGCTTAGCTGTCCGTGTGTTGATGGACATCCAGGCTGATTTCCTTTTTTATCTCTCAGACAAGGTAAAGTAATAAGCATAGATACAAATGGGGCTCTGTGTTATGGTAACAAGGAGTGCTTTAGGAATAAACTCCAAAGCGCTTGATCATGTGGTAGTTCAGCTTCTTAAGTTTTTGAGAAAAACCCTACACTGACTATCATAATGCCTACGATACCACTTTTAAGTTCCATTAACAATGAACATTAAGAGATTTCAATCAGTCTCTATATAGGATCAAAGAGTAAAACAAATGTACACATTGATAAATTTCAGTCTTTAAATTGAATGTTCTACGGAGTTTGCTTTCTTTTTCAGCTCTGTGTTTGCTCATCTCTCCTTATGAGAATATTGAGCGGTGGTAGCCATCCTCTGGTTGATGACTTTGATGTGATCACAGCTTAAAATTGCTTCAGTGCTTAAGACTATGACCTGAAGTGAAAATACACAGATTTGATGATTAATTTTTATTTTATGAAATACATACTTTTCTCCTAAAATATAAGTACAGGAAAAAAACAAGAATGCTGATATAGGAGCTCTGCTACACAGAGAAAAGTTTTTGGAATAAGATGAGACTCTTTTGCTAAGTATGAAAATCACTGTGATATGATATCAGAGAAGTTAGAAACATGTACAGAGCCCTTGCTGACAGTGAAAGAGGAATCTGTTCTCCATTGTCTCCATTGTGCATTAACATTTCAGTTTGTTAATAGTTTTCACAGCATGCTTTTAACAAATCCTACTGGATCCATCCTGTATATGATGTTGGCTGGATCCTTAACACTGGTATAATCTGGTCCAGTCTGATATATCTTCTCACAAGTGTAACATAAACACAATAGCTAACTCTATTTTTCCTTTAGCTTCCTTAGCATAGACCATAACTTGGATTGTGGTGTTAGTTTGAATTAGAATGCTTTAGTTTATATGACACTGGTGATCTGTTAGCTTATTTTAATTTTTCTTACAGGCCTTAAGGCCCAGAGTTGATTTCAACCTCTCTAGCCCAGCCAATGTCATAATGAAATTTTCATCAGTGGTAGCCGTGGTTTTCGAAAACTGACATTATCTAAGGCAGTTCCACTACAAAAATCCACATCCTGTTTATTTATTTTTTTTTTTAGCAAAAAGTTCGATACAAAATTATCTTCTTATCTTCTTGGGTTGTATATATAGCATTATTCAAAATTTACACTCTAACCAAGAAAGAAAGAAAGAAAGAGAGAGAGAGAGAGAGAGGGAAGGAGAGGGAGAGAGGGAGGGAGGGAGGGAGGAAGGAAGGAAGAAAGGAAGAAAGGAAGAAAGGAAGAAAGGAAGAAAGGAAGAAAGGAAGAAAGGAAGAAAGGAAGAAAGGAAGAAAGGAAGAAAGGAAGAAAGAAACCTATATGTTCGTTTTACTCTGTTATCTCCTTTTTTGCTTTTTTTGGTTGTTCCCATCTTCTGTGTTACCCTTCAGGTCCTTTTTTTCAAAGACTTTCCACCTCAGTTTATCTGTAATCAAACCACCACTCTCGGAAGAGGGGCAGCTTCCTCCCTCAGACAGTGAGCTCCTTGGGATGACTGGATGCTGAGAAAGGGCCAATGTGAACAAAGGAATGATTGGGCTCCGTGGTTTACTGAGTTCTTTACTTGCCATGTTGCTTTGAACAAGCCCTTGAGGACTGACGGTGAGACACAATCCGTACTCACAGGGTAAATCAGTCCTAGCATAAAACAGATCCAAAATGGCATGCCAGGGTACTCTGTGACTCTTACAGGTCTGCCAAGGTTCTCTCTCTTGGTTTTCTTTTTTTTTATTTTTATTTTCTATATTCTATGTTTACATTCCAAAGGCTTTCCCCTTTCCCAGTTCCCCCCCCACCATACGTCCCATAATTCCTCTCCCTCCCCAACTATTCCCCAATCATTCCCCCTCCCCCCATGGTTTCTCTACAAAACTGGATCCAATCTTTACAGGTCCAGGGTCCTCTCCTTTCTTCTTCTTGGGAATCATTGGTTTTCTGTAACATGTTCAGCTTTCAACTATTGTATCACACTAGCAGCATTGTAGATGGATGTATCTCCACACCACTTACTGAAAAATATTTGGAGTGTCTTCTTCAATATGTGTTGTGTATTAAACAGATGAATGTACCTTGAAGGGATTCTAATTGTACAGGCAAGGTGATAAACTAATGAAGCCTGATGTAGTCTACCTGCCACTCATCATGTGTCAGTAAGGAGACAACATCAAGAGTAGTAAAGGCCAGGTCTCAGGCGCATGTGCAGATCAGGAGAAGGCGCCTCATATGTGAGCAATGGAGCATCTTTCTGAATATAAAGCACTCAGCTTTCTTCCTGTAGCAAAGCTTTGTCACTTAATTTTTAAGAAAATCCTGTGAGGTCGATATTTTAAATATATATTTATATAGTAGAAAAGAAATAAGAAACTCAGTAAAAAAAAGATTATAAGATGAACATGGAAATTATTTTGAATAGTTAATAGTAAAAAAAATTAAAACTAGAAATGTCAAATGTCTTTTTCAAACTACATTAGAAACACTGCTCTATGGTCTTTCCCACAGTACCTGAGCTTGTTTACCTGTTCATTTGCATATGCAGCCATGTTTTTGTCGTCCCTTTGAAAGGATAGGGAAATCAAGTCAAGTATTGTCTCCTTACACATCTGCAAGTCACCTGACTCCACATACTGCCACTACAAGGGCCTGGAATAAAGCAAAGGCTGTTAAATATCAAAACTATCACCTTGACAGGATTTCAGAGGGGGGGAAATAGAGGGGAGCATTATATCTGGACCCCAAACGGAACATTGTGAAGTGACTAATGCTGCCCTGCCAAGTACATAACCCTTGATCTCATATAGAAACAAAGAAGAATGAACCCACACAAAAGCCTAAAACTTCCAGTAGATAAGGATATTTTCCCCAGGTTGATGACAAGGGCCAGCAAACAAGTTCTCAGGGCTTTTACCAGAACATACCTATGACACAAAACACGTAATGAGCTCTGAAGAAGCATTTATCTATGGATATGGAAAATTATCTATGGATATGGAAAAGCCTTTCAGAGACATAGTTTGTTTCTTACAGAGCAAGTAGCTAGCAGAGACATTCATCACACAAACTGCATATATCTTCCTTGGATGGCAGAGCAGTTACTGTCCATTACAGAAAAAGTTTTAGGTGTATAAAGGTGGCATCCTGGGAAAAATCTCAGATTTTATTTTTAAAAGATCCCTTTTTTAAACTGGAGGAGATCAACCATGCAGGGCAACAGTCCTAATTTGCCACATGTCAGTTTCAAATGTAAGTTTATTCTCTTTCCTTGAGTTAAACATGCATAGGATCTGATAATCGAGCAATAGTATTGAAGTTCCAAGAAACAGAGCCAGGATAATGGGTCAAGGGATAAGAAATTATGCCACTAGTCTAATTGTTTCCTTATACTTCACAGAGTTTTTAGAAAAATGAAAATCTTATGTCTAAATTCTTCTCAGAAAAAAACGTTCCCATGAGAGTTCTTCTGATGTATGCCTCTTGCTTACAAGTCACAGGGAGAGCCCTGTGACTCGTTCTTTCTCATCTGGTTTCTTTAAACTGTAGCCAATCTGGGGATGTGGAAATGCTTTTATCAGAAAAGCATACAATGGTCCAGTTTCCTATGCATTAACCATTTGGAGTGTTGGTACCAGGACCTCTGAAACCTGTGATATCACATAGGTGACAGTGCGACCTATCCACTTGTTGTTTGTTTGTTTGTTTGTTTTTGTTTTGTTTTGCTTTAATTTTATATATTCTTTATTTACATTCCAAATGCTTTCCCCTTTCCTGGTTCCCCCCTCACCATATATCCCATAAGTCCTCTTCCCTCTCCGCCCATTCCCCAATCACCCCCCTCCCATTTCTCTGTCCTGGTACTCCCCTACAATACTGGATCAAGCCTTTTCAGGAACAGGACCCTCTCCTTTCTTCTTCTTGGGAACCATTTGATATGCTTATTGTGTCTTGAGTATTCAGAGCTCCTGGGCTAATTGATATCCACTTATCAGTGATTGCATTTCATGTGTATTCTTTTGTGATTGGGTGACCTCACTTAGGATATTTTCCAGTTCCAACCATTTGTCTAAAAATTTCATGAATTCATTGTTTTTATTTCTGAATAGTATTCCATTGTATAAATATACTACATTTTCTGTATCCATTCCTCCATTGAGGGACATCTGGGTTCTTTCCAGCTTCTGGCTATTGTAAATAAGGCTGCTATGAACATAGCGGATAGATAACCAAGGCAATAGCCACCATATTCCCAGAATCCATTGGGGTCACCTTTACCTGTGACCATGTCACATTCCATGTATATATATATATATATATATGACAAGCACCCCACTTCCCCTCTTCTCTTTCCACTGCCACCTTTCCCTTCTCAATAAACCTCACAGGGCACTGTTTGGCCTGGTGTAGTCTTTGTGGAGAAGGCGCCTGCTGAGCCCAACAGTTTTCAATGTCCAAAGCTGCTGGAACCCACCCTTCTTCCAGCTTCTTTCTGTTGGTTTTATGGAAAGAATGAGGTGAGCCTATGTTCAGAGCTTCGTCTGCCTGGCTAGGATCTGGGGGCAATTCCCACTCTGGCAAGTACTGCATAGACTCTTCATTACTGAAGCTGTATACCTTACAGCCATTTGAATTTACCGCCTTGTGAGATGCATCTATTCTGTGAATATCATGTAATTAATCTCTTGCATCGATTTAACTTGTAGTCCTATTTTTCTTAAAACAGCCCTGACCAAAGGAAATAGTTTTTTTTTCTTCTAGAGCATGACTGTTGACATCCTTGTATGCTTCTATATTACTTAATCAATACAAAATTCCCAATACTTTAGTATGGTCTGTCTTTTCTACCCAGCAAACCTTTCTTATTCTATTCTACACTGAAGAAGGCTAAGCTATAATCCCTCTCCTGTTGGCTAAATCTTTTCCATTTGACATTCGAATAATGACCTAGAAGTATGAGGCTACCTCAACGAGTATGAACTTTTAACGTATATTAACTATAAAGCAATAGTTTGTTGACTATTTGTATTATTTTTCGCTCTTTATAGCCATGGTTGAAAATGTATAGTGCCTCATGGACAAGACTGGACATTTGGTTTAAGTAAAAAAAAAATGTGTTTAATTTGTTAAGCAAAGTAGAACTTGATTTTTAATGTAATTGCAGCATTGTTAAGTAAAGAGAAACAATGAGATTATGAGACTAAGTAGTGAATAAAGGCACTGCAAGTGGTAATAAGAGAATGACTGACTGGGCTGGGCAATGTATGCGAATTAAATTTTTTTTTAATTAAGAGTTTAGGCTTAATTCTCCTCCATTTTCTCTCAAATCTTCTTTTGTCAATGTATCAAAACATGGCATTGTGTTATACTTTTCTAAAATCTCAGAGGCTATGCTACCCTTTCTCCTCTTATTAAACTATAAAGCAGGTGTCTGCCATGACGTATTTGTTAGGTGGGTAATTTTCTTCTTACGAAAAGATGAAGGTGAGGACATGGGGCCCCCATAGAGTTCACTGACTTCTCCAGCATCACATATATGGTAAGTGCCAGGGCCAAAGCTAGGCTGGGGGAAAAACACCACACTTCTTCCCCCACCACCACCCCCTGGGAAATTCCCACATGAACACTGGCTCAGTGAGGAATGAATAGGTTCTTTCAGAAATAGAGTTGTCCCAGCCTGATCGAAGTTAGCAAGCTTTCAGTTTGTTCAGACAAAGAAAACAAAATGTTAGGCTGGCTTCTCAGCCCGAGGGCCTCCGAGTGAAGGAAGCCCTCTATAGCGGGGGTTCCTTTCAGCTACACTGAGCAGGAATTAGCAGACTGGAAAGCACCCGTTTTGCATGAATATGGGCACATCCGGATTGCTATTTCCCTTCACTGGAGGTCAGGTAACACGATGCAGCTCGAGCCTCTCCAGATTTTAACAGGCAGTGGAGAAGAATGTGGATTTGGACCTAATATTTGCCCAGCATCTCTTAGACAAGACATTCCCGCAGGACTTTGGGAGGCATTAGTCTAAAGTGCCAGGGAACTGTGAAACACTAGCCATCTCTCAACAAACATGCAGGTGGCTGTGGACCACAGATGTTGCCTCTATCCTTTGTAGCTGGAGAATGTCTGTTATGAGACAAGGTCCCCAAACAGGTAGCCCCTTTTCAGCTGGAAATTAAAATATGCTTATTATATGTCTAAAACTTTGGGTTATATTCTAACGATCCTTGGAGTCCACGTAGGTGGACAATGTGCAATGCTGTAGCCAGGATTCTGTAAGCTAGCCAGTGTTGTGATCACTTCATTTTCCTACAGACTTAGACAGTGTGATCTTATCTGATAAGCCAGAATGTAGGCAGGTAGAAAACATTGCTCTCAGTTCATGGGTGAGCGGGTGATGGGAGCCACTAAAAGTGACAGCCAGATGCCATTACTCTCTGAAGATGAATTTCTTCCAAGGAGACCGTTTTGCTTTAGTGTGCATGATGATTAAGATGTAAAAAAAAAAGACATCCTGTAATAAAATGATAATTCAGGAGAAAACTGATTGGGTTTTAAATAAAAAACAATCAAGGAATTTTTGGGTCAAAATAGAGGATGAATGAGAAAGACTGAAAAGTATAAAGAAAATTCTAGAAACCATATAGAAACAACTTCTTTCAAAGCAGGTTTGAAAGCAATTTTAAGTATATTTTGCAAGAAATGATTAACTTTTGTCTCTGTTCCCATGATACAAACCCTCCTTGTGTTTAGCAAACCCAGGAGGTTCATTGTGGAGTTGAACAGAAATACATGGCATTTGTAAACAAAAATTAAAAAAAAGGGATAACCTGGTAACATAATTCTTTATCTCCAGAGAATAAATGGCTATGTTGGGCAATGTTAGGCTTTATATCACCTTGAACTGGCTCTTCAAAACATTCTCTAAAAACAAGAAGAGTTCTGAAGAAAACTATACTGTGATTAGAATAACAGTGTGCATATGAATATAATATACCTTAAAGAGAGAAGGGCGATTTTTATCTGTCCCCAGCCCTTTGAGTTCAAAGCTCTCATTTTGAAAGAAAATTTGAAGAAATATATATGTACACATATGCTTAATAAATGCTGACTTAGAGAAGATCTAATTATCCAGTAAACCTATTAACCAGGACAATGAGATAAAGCATAAGCCCACTCGATATGTATCCCTCCTTCCCAACCTGCCCTGAAGCCAGGACTTCACATACCAAGATGTGCCAGTGTTTAGTCTTAATATTTTACAGCTGCTGCAGGGCCATCAAGTTCTCTTCCAGAATTCTAGGTGTGAGGGACTGCTTATTCATTTGTCATTTACAATAATACTAGAAGTTAAGTCATCTCCAAAATCAAGCCCAAGTCCCACTTTAAAGACCCCCACAGCCCGGATGCATGAAAAATGGTGCAGAATGTTGCCTGACTATCCAATCCCGAGGGTCGGTGTTCTTAACCAATGTCATGGGAATATGGTTCTACTGAGTTCTTAAACACATGGAAATGTAAGGGATATAAAACTTCACAAGTGAAAGAAATATATTTCATCTAAGATAGAAATTATTCATTACAATTCATAACAGGAAATATGCTACTTTACCACTGTGCTTAAAGTTACAGTTATGTCAAACAAAATATGAATACCATCCATAAGCTATTATGAACAAGTCCCAATCATTGATAAAATACGTTTTACTTTAATTTCTAAAAGAACCACAGGTACCTGGTAAGATTATCAGTACCTCTCTTTGAAAAAGCAGCTTAGACTTGTCCAAATTAAGAAAATATTATCTATGTATGACCTTCTAAAATTGTAGAAACATGTTTTCATGCATAAGCATTTGCTGTGCTTATTAAATTAGGAATTGAAAGAACCTAAGTTGCTTTATCAGCAGTCGTACATTCAACAATCCCCTGAGTACATACAATATATTTGATGCCAAGAAAAGAACTCATAAGGAAAACAAAATTACTAAATCCATAGAGAACACAGAGAATAAATACGCACATATTACTCTATTAAGAGAAAACCATATAGCAAAACAATCTGACTGGAAACCTAGAGAGATCTGGTTGAGCTTTCCCATGAAACTATAATAAAAATGAACTATCCAGGGCTGTTGGTTACCATCAACAAAAATACAGCTTAGGTTTTTTTTTAATGTATTAACAAAAACCTAAAATAAAATTTTAAAATTCAATATGATTTTCCTAAGTAAATTTCTTCCTGGGTTTAAATAATTGTGAAGACGTCCAGGAATTTTGAGTGTGTCAGCCAACAGCTATTCACTCAAGCTGTGCTTGAGAGTTCAGTATGTGCGAGAGATGCACAGGATAAGATTAACAACAACAATAAGAATTATTGTTAATTGAATTATTATCCATATGGGATTCTTATATGGAGCAATCCCATAGTTTATATGCTAGCTGAAATATTAGGAAAATACCATTCTATGGCAAAATAAAAGTACTCAAAATCAGGTAAAATCAATACTGCATTTAAAGTTCCAGAGAGCATTGAACATAGAATATCTGATTAACTTGTTGGGTGACAGCTAATGAATGTCCCACACAAAAGGAGGAAAGTATACAAACTTCCCCACATTCCTACAGGCTCCACAATGTAAAATTACTGGTTGCAATTCATGTCTATTTTCATTTCTACGAACATTGATTGACTGCTGTTGTATTTGAGGCAGAGTGTGAGCAGCTCCTGGTTTTGATTTATAGGACTTTTCCATTTGCATATACTGGGAAGCCATTCCTTGTTTCTAATTATGTTAGGTTGCACTGTGCTTCTTATGACCCATGTGATCCATACCCTTCCAAATGCTATCTCATAAGGAGCATCTTGGGGTGGATTTGAGAGCATGCTAAGGTGCTGCCTGTGCCCTGGACTATTTGCCTCCCAACTCGATGCCTTTGTGGCTGTATAGCCCAAGTGTTTTTGCAGAACTGGCTGCCATTATTCCTCCTACATTTGAAGACTTTTGGTAGTAACTACTGGGATGGGATGGAAATACCAGTGAACATGGTATTAGTGAAAGGCATGTTTTATTAGATATTTTCTTTATATTTCAAATATTGTGGCCTTTCCTGGTTTCCCCTCTGCAAACACCCTATCCCATCCCCCTCCCCCTGCTCACCAACTCACCCACTTCTACATGGAAGACATTGCAAATCAATAAAATAATCCTTGAGTTTTGGCAAAAGCCAGTCAAGAATGCCTGCATGGTCTAAGATAGCAAAATACATCTTGCTTTGGATTACAGTTAATGCACTTCCAATAGATATGAGTTCACTCTATTTTACTTTTAGGAAATGTCATGATTGGGTTTATGATTTTATAAATGATAATGGTAAAAACTGGGAGAAAGTAGAAAAGGAAGGAAGGAAGGAAGGAAGGAAGGAAGGAAGGAAGGAAGGAAGGAAGGAGTTAGTCATGAAAATATGGAGTCTTAAAAGGAGGAAATGGAGTAGGAAGAAAGATAAAAGCCATTGTGATTTATGTGGACAATTTTAGGATTTCTATTATCTCTTCAGATCACCATTTTTTTTCAGACTCTTCTAATAATGATAAAACAGCAACAAAGAGAATTGACTTTCAAATTGCTTCCTAATTTGCAGCACAACATGTCTCAGAGGGCACTGAGGAAATGAGAAACCTAATTTTTGGTGACATTAGAGATCATTTCATCCAATTTCCTCATCTTCTACATAATGAAAGAAGAGCAATAGAGCAGAGGTGTCAGCTGTCAAGCTCCACAGTGGGTCTGGGGCAGGAACTTACAGTAAAAAATGGAGCACCTCTTATGGCACTACTGTGTTAAAGTATAACATGAAATAAGTGCTGAGAATTTGAAGCTTTCGGTGTGTCTCCATCCATCCCTGGTGTTATTTCCTCCCACACAGTGCGATGCCTGAAATGTTGTTAGTGGCCATGTTTGTAAGATGCTGTTCCCTCCATTTTCTCTATTTGTTGCACAGAATAATCTGAAAGATAGCTCTCATTCTATACACTTCATTCCTTTTCCATCTTTGACCAGGGAACACTATTCGTCAATTTTAGGTTACCTATTTTACAAACCAGATGGGGAACTTATTGATTACATCCAACAGTAAATGCCAAATGAGCAGCCAGGGGAGTGTTTTTCCCACTTCCACGTGTGGCCCAGCAAGGATGAAGTAGTATTTCAGCCTGAAGATACTTCTAAAGCTTTTCTTCTTTTAAGCTGTCCTTCACCAGAGTTGTTGCTTGAGAATGCAGGAACCCTAGTGAATGCCATACACAGAATAATGAGGATTTTCAGCTAGAGCAGCTGAGACTTGCAAGTTGGCTGCAGGAGCTTTGTCTCTGATCCTCTCTCCCTTGTATCCTCATTCAGCCGCCTACTTCAAAATCCATCCTTGGATTTCATGACAATTCTCCACAGAACCTTCTCTGGAAAGGCTTAGTACACTATCACATGACACAGTGACTTTAAATTAAATATCCTATCTTACAGTCTCTATGAGGGCACAGATTTTACACTTAGAGTCATACATAAAGTGACTAAATATGAAGAAATGAACAGTCAACATGGCATAAGATAATTCAAGGCATAAGAGTTATGTATTCTTGTACACTTTGTAAAGATCAAGTTGTCTGCATTAGATTTGCTATACTACATTACCCTGCCAAGCTGTGCCTGTATTTGTTCCCATAATGTTCTCTGAACAAAATAGAATGTATATAGATATGTGGATACACACACACACACACACACACACACACACACACACACCACACATGCTCATGTGTCCACAATGAGAATTAGATTAGATTGCAGGGTATAGGCTATACATTCTAAAAAAAAATGTCTTCATGCTGGAAAGACTGAGAACCTGGTAGCTGTTTTTTTTCTTTCCATAAATCAGTACCACAGCAATCCCAATCTGCTACTGCAAGCCTGGAGATTCCTGAAGAATCTCTGGTACAAACTCCATATTGGAAGGCCCAATAACCTGGTGTCAGCAGGCCTAGAAACAATAAGCAAAGCAAAAAGCTGCATTTTGCCAATTCCTTCTACCTCACTATATCTGACAATTTTTTGGAAGTTTCTCCTCACTTCGAGGTCAGTCTTCTTTTAATCAATTCTTTATGAAATATGCTTCCAAACATGTCTAGAGCTATATACCCTTAGATGATTCTCTGTCTTATCAAGTTTTTAATGAAGCCCAGTCATGAAATGTTTTTTTCTCTGGGACTGTTTATGAATTAATTAGACTTGCTAATCAAAATACTGCTCATAGGTGTTGAGTTTTCTTATCATGTTGATTGTAACATACACAAGATGTGTTTTGTGACCAATATGATGATAGACAGGTTTCAGTAAGGTTTCTTCTATCAAATTAGTTGACCAGAATTGAGCACAGGATTGAATCCAATTATTGTGAGGTCAGGAAATGAAACCTACCATGTGATCAGAAAGAAGAAAGAACAAAAATATTAAAATACAAACAATAGCTTCCAATGGAAGCATAAAGGAGTCTGGTAAAGAAAGGGAGGGGAGAAAACAAAAGGCAAAAATTATGAGTAGAGACAGTAATTAAGCATTATCATTGTGAGTGCTTTCAGAAGTATCAACTCATTTATTTTAAATTTCTCTGGCCACATAATCAAACTCTGATGTAATTGTTGCTGAAGAGGGACTTCATTGATGCATCTAGAGTTCTTACTCAGCTAGCTTTGAATTAGAAAGAATTTTAGAGAATAGGTTATGTTCAGTAAAATCAACCAGGAACCTTAAATGCAGACCAAGGTTTCTTCCAGTACAGACAAGATAAAGCCTTCCATTAGAGCCTCAAAAATAAAGTAAAGTGCCTGTTTCCATTTGAGATCGAACTGATATTTGAAAACCATGCATATTCAAATGGTCAGTTCAAATTACTGAAAGATGGGTAACTGCAAAAGTGGATATTAAATGAATAGTTCAGCACCGTGTTTTACAAAATGAATTGAATGGAGTGCTACAAGAATACACCATTACATCACAACAGAAGGCCTGAGAACCAATTAGGAGAGCTGAGAAAAATATTTCTTTCCCTTCTCCTTAAGAAACAAAACCAAGTACAGACAAAAACTCAACAACATTTCTCAGGGTTGTTTAGTAAAGAGCAAGGGACGTTGCTTCCTCTCATCGTTTCCCTTATAGGGATTTGGCTTTAGGAGATTTTTAAAACTATAGTCTGCCAGATTTTGATTCATTCCTCTTGGCGAGTCCCATGGAGACAGGCTTCCAAATATGTCAAATCCTTGTGCTTACATTCTGAGAGAAACACATTAGATGAAGACACCTGAGCCTGAGGGTGACCCTTTCCCAGGCTGTTGTTAGGATGAGGTCTCAAGTGCTACTTGAAATGCCCCCAAACTTCCTCATTCACAAGGGTGTGAAAACAAGCACATGCTTAGGCGAGAGAGGAGCTGCCAAGTCAGGAAGAATTAAGAATCAAAAGACATCTGATTGTGGGAAATTCTCCTTGCTGTGGCCATTCCCTTTGGGAAATATAGCCAAATGTACACTGCTGAATGGAACTTCTAACGTCTTGGCTCTTGGTTCACCTAAGACCCATCCAAATTTACTTGCTTCATGGGCCCTCAGTTAAGCGTGGAATAATGTTCGGTATATAGGGTGACTGTAAATACAGCAGAGGTGAGGAAACTGGTCTGCCTTTCAGAGAAAGGCAGCTGTTTATGGATCATGTTAGCTTTTCATTGCCTCCACTTTGTCTCCAAAGCCTTTGCTAAACCATTTGAAGCGAAGTGTGGGTAGAAGAAAGGATTAATGTTTCATAGTATTGGTCAAAACCTATGCAGGGGGGAAATAGGCCAATCGTTTCTCAATACCTCTAGAAAATCTGATTCTTTTCTATGCAAAGAAAGGAGATGAGAGTAAGGATGTGGTAGGTCACTGATAGTATTGTTATTTGGTTATTGAAAGGCAGCAGGAAAACACAAGAAATTTAAACACCACAGATTGGACTATTTAAACATTTATTCACCCAATAATATGTGATATGTAGTAAAAGTATTTGATATATAGTAAATGGTATGTGGATGTATTTTGAGTGAAAATGTTCCCATTACCACAGAGAGACAGACAGACAGACAGACACATCTATTTATTTAATTATTTAATTATTTATTGTTCTAGAGATTGAGACCAGGGTCTTGTGCATGATAGGTTAGTTCCCCACCAATAAGGTACATCCCAAGTCCTCTTTTAGGCCTTTATTTTGAGTCTGGATTTCATTAAGCTGCTCTGGCAGGCCTTGACCTGTGTATAGCAAACAGGCCTTGAACTCTCTGTCTTCCTGCTTGGCATTTTCAAGAAGTTAGGATCTCAGATTCACAGCACTAGATATAGCTGTCTTTCATATTTGCAAAGATTTCTTTGAATAATGGAAGTTTATGAATTTCACGACTTCCTTCCATTTTGGGCTCCTTCCATTTATACATGTTTTTCTTCATTACTCTGACCACTGCCCTCTACACTGTCTCCTCCCAGCTCGAAACAAATCATAATCATGGTTATGATACAGAATCATAAAATCACAGGAGTCATACCTAATTCTGAGACACTAGATTGTAAAGTAAAACATCAGTTACTGAACTAATAACATCATTTGCTCAGAAATAACAGTTAAATGAAGGGTTTCTGATATCCTTGAGTGGTTTAGAATACTGCTGTGCTAACCTACAGTGACACCATGATAAGCCAGCGACAGGTTAAAGTCACTTGACAGTGGCAGGTGAACATTTAAGGACACATGCCCGTGTTTCTGTTAGGCTCTGTCTGTGTGGAAAACGAGCTGTCTCTTACTTAGCAATGCTTTTGGTTTTCCTTTTTCATTCCATGTATGTTCTTCAGGTGTGGCTTACCAACCCCATGGATGCTGGCTTACTCATAAGTCTAAATTTCCTTCCAACCTTCTCTCTACAGTTCTTGGGCAAAGTTATCTGAAGGTTCAGTCACTTGAATACTGCAAGCCTGGAAATTTACAGCTTTTTCACCTTTCTCTTTAAAACATATAGATCAACCACAAAATATGAATCTCATTGTAAGCCATGGGAATTTTTCACAAATGATAACTGAATTCATTAGGGTCACTGAAAAACATGATGGAGAAACTATACAGGGGGGGGGAGGGGTGGGAAGAACAAGTCTTTAGCAGGACCACATGACAACAATTCTCTTTTCTCAGTGTACTGCTGAACCATAACCTGTCTAAACAAACAAACAAATAACATACTGTCTTCAAAGTTTGCTTGAAGTGTGTTTCTTCCACAAGTAAGCAAAAACCAAACTCCATAGCAACTTATTACAAATCAAGCCTGGCTTCCTGTGTTCATGGGTTTTCTTGTTCCTGTTTGGTGTGTGTGTGTGTGTGTGTGTGTGTGTGTGTGTGTGTGTGTGTGTTGACTATGCATATGCATAAGCCAGAAGTCAATTATGGTCAATTTTCAGGAGCCATTTACCTTCTTTTTTGACACAGGATCTCTCCTTGGCCTAGAGCTCAATGACCTAGCTAGAACGGCTGGCCCCAGTGTCCCATGAACCCAGTTGTCTCTCTTCCCAGAGCTGAGACTTTAAATGCCAGTTAGTCTTTAACTTCACTATTTCCTCTCTTGATTTAAAGTCGAATGGTTTCTTCTCTCGATCTCAGCATTCAATCCAGGTGTGGCTTTCTGTAATCCATTTACCATGAAAATATGCTTCTTAGAAGAGGAGTAAGAGCTACACGTACCTGTGGTAGAAGGATAAGTTTCAGAATGTAGTGAAGAATTATGCTGATCCAGTAAGATAGCAGCAGTATTTCTCTTCTAAGATTCTTGGTCTCATAAGGCTTGATTTCTGGTGTTCCCTCCTGTGTAAGTTGGCCTTAAGTCCAATAAGACAGCTGCTGGTCATGGCCAACATATGAATTCTGCTGTTGACTTTAGAGTTTTCCTGCCATGCTGGTCATTGTTATCGCACATAGGTACCACAGATGAATAGAACTATTGATTGCTTGTTTCCCTCAGTTATTCAGTGAGCTTTATTCATATATATCTACGTTTATGTATGTTTTCAAGGGAAACGGTGCTATAACTTTGAGAAAATATAAAGGGGAATGGAAGACTTTGGAGTGAGAACAGGGAAGGGAGAAAGGTTGTAGTTACGTTTTAATTAAAAATGCTATTTTAGAAATGCTATTGAAAATTAAATTACATTTAAAAAAAGAAAAATGGGGACCTGATAAAGAGTTTGCAAATGTATTTTTTCCAAATTAATCCATTAAGGTATCAGCCATCTACTTTCGCCATAAGATTTTTGTGGAAATGGTTAAATACTGAATTAATAAACCAAATGTATATCCCAAAATAAAGGAAATTTATTTACCCTGAATAAACCGAGTTTATTTATTATAATATGACTATTTTATTGTAATTCACTATTTTTCTATTCTTATAACTGGCTTGAAATTTTTGTATATATCTATACCTTGTCATTTGTGCAAACACCAATTATTATTTATATTTATTTCCAGTCAAAACAAAAACAAAATATTGATAATGCATTCAACTGAAGAAATCATAAGATGAGCACCAAACCTAAAAATTGTAAGTTGAGTTAACAGAAAAAATGACTTTTCATTTTAAAATCAAAAAATACTTTTGCTAATAATCAATGCCAGCAATTCACTACCTAAGCTGTCGATTGGTAGAGCTATTTAAACTGCCCTGCTATGGAGCCCACGCTCAAGAAGTAGACTTTAAGAGTTTTTCCTTTGATTGTAATGAGCAGTCAACATTGATGGGAAATAATTCATTAAAAATGTGAATTATAAGTATGCACCCTTAAAAGTAACTTTGATTTAGGTAGAATAATAAACCACAAAAATCTATTTTTGCAATAATATTTAAATAGGCTTTTGGGCTCTGCAAACTGGGAGTCAAAAAGTTGACATGACATATTTATCTTTACAGAACTCCATGAAATACTGTACCCATATAAACAAAATATGAAGATTAGTAGCATGTCCTCTCAGCATCACACCTGGAAATGTATTTCCCAGCACCAGTAAGGTTGCCTCACACACTCATTTGAAGGTGGAAAAAAATGGCAAAAAGTGAAAATGGTGCTTTTAAAAGCTGTTCCTCTTGGGGCTCTTGGAGACTGAACTATCAACCAAAGAGTATACTCAGGTCGGACCTAGGCCTCCCCGCACACATGTAACAAATGTCCTGCATGTCTTCATATAGGTCTTGAACAAATGGAGCATAGACTATCCCAAAAGTTATTGTCTGTCCATGGGTTATGTTCTTCTAGCTGGGCTGTTTTGCCTGGCTTCGGGGAGAGAGGATGCTCCTCGCCCTGCAGAGACTTGATTGCCAAGGTGGGGGAGATAACCAGGGAGCCCCCACCTTGTTCAAAGGAAAAGGGGATGGGGGAAGGGCTGTGGGAGGAGCTGCTGTGAGGAGGCAGTGAGCAGGATGAAAAGTAAGTAAGTGAGAGAGAGAGAGAGAGAGAGAGAGAGAGAGAGAGAGAGAGAGAGAGCATTCCTGATTCCTCACAGAAAAAAAGATACATTAGAATAATGTAGTGTACAATGAACAATGAAAAATGTACAATGAATGGTAAATGCCCTGAACTGATAGGATTTGGGATCAGATCTGCCACTCAGAAGAGCTGGCTAAAATTGGAATGTTTTTGTTTTGTTTTAACAACAACAACAACAAAAAAAAACCTCTAATTAATATAAGACCAGTATTTATAAACATGTGAAAGCACAAATCATGCCTTTGATAATATCATAGGACAGAAAAAATATTGCAGTAATTGTTGGCCTAAAGTTGGAATCATGTGCAGGCCTTCATGTTTTGAAACCCATGTGAAAACACGCTACCCAGCCCTAGGTCCTAGGTTCAGATTTCAAAACAGAGCTCTGAGAACACGCTGCCTTTTTCAGCTATTGGCTTGTGTTCTGTGACTAAAAGTCTGTACGCATGTGGAAGTTGAAAGAAACGTTCTAGGCGGGGAAACACTTCTAGGCAGGACTTTTGCTAAATCCTCACAGAGTGGCTCATCTCGGAAGCGAAGCCTTAGACATAGCAGTTCCATTGCATAAGGTACTCGGGCTTACTGAGTAAAGAGATTAACAGAGGCAAACACCAGGCTTTAATCTCTTCCAGACATTCAGACTCCTCTGACCCAGACAGCTTCCTCTTCTGTCAAAATACAGATAAAGAAGCTCAATTGATTGGCAAACGTATTGCCAGTTTCCTCCTGGGTACTGAACTTCAGGTTAGGACTGGTCTAGTGTGCCTTAGGATCCTCTAGCTACCATAGTGCATGTCTATAGCAAGAAACTCCCAAATGTCCGTGATATATTGAAACGGATTTTGAAAAAGATAGCTTTTTAAAAGGGTGGAGAGACAGGTTTAGAACAGCACTGTTGAAATAGAAAAGTCAGGCCCAATCACATATGAATTATTTTTTAAGAATTTGGGCAACACCACTATATATATATATACACATATATATATATACAGTGATGAATTTTGTTTAAGGAGAAAGTAGATCATGAAATTATTCAGAGAACATCTATTTCCTTTGTTTAAGGTCAGAAAAAAATCACAGTTCTGAAGAATTTTCTGTCCTGAATATCTCAATGCAGCAAGTTTTATGAATACTTTTATTTTCACGTCTTCTGACTCTTGATTTCAATATGCACAGACCCCTGTTTACTTTGCAACCTGAATACAACTTCACTGTGGTTTTATAAAGATAAAGCATAGAGGATGGTGTTTGTGTTTTTTAGACAGAATATTCTGCAGAAAAGAAACGTGATATATGGATGGCTTAGAAGTGTCCACTCATAGTCAGCCACGGGCAGGTGTTAAAGAGACGGAATCACACACAGACAGCACTGAGTCTACACTGAAATAGCTTTTTTATAAATGACCTTAATAAGATATAGCCCAAAGATTTAAGCTATTATAGATTTATAAAACAATTAAGTCTTTAAAGATATACATTAAAGAGTCACAAAATTCATCAACATGTTAAGAAGTCCATTGAAAGCATTTTAATATTTTAAATATTTACACAAGTTATGGCTTTTATTGTCAAGATGGTTAATGACATAAAATTATATTTCTCATATTTGATGACTTGATAACTGTAGTTTATATAATATTAAAAGTGAATCATACAGATATAAGTGATCTTAATCATTTCTAACTGTTTTAGACTCTGGAATAGAAATAAGCAGAAATCCTGTTATGATATCATTAATAATGTGGAAATACAGGAAAAACATTATAGATACAATCATCAAGTGAAATAACTCTGTGAGATTTGATTGAGAATAGCTTTCATAAGCTAGTATACTGGAACACTTGTGCTCCAGTTGGTGAAATTGTTTGGGAAGGAAGATGAGATATGCCCTTGTTGAAGAAAGTTCCAAGCCAGGCCCAGTCTTTCCCTCTCCCTCTCCCTCTCCCTCTCCCTCTCCCTCTCCCTCTCTCCCTCTCCCTCTCCCTCTCCCTCTCCCTCTCCCTCTCCCTCTCCCTCTCCCTCTCCACCTCTCCCTCTCCCTCTCCCTCTCCCTCTCCCTCTCCCTCTCCCTCTCCCTCTCCCTCTCCCTCTCCCCTCCCCTCCCCCTCCCCCTCCCCTTTTCTCCCCTCCCCCTCCCCCTCCCCCTCTCCCTCTCCCTCTCCCTCTCCCTCGCCCTCTCCCTCTCCCTCTCCCTCTCCCTCTCCCTCTCCCTCTCCCTCTCCCTCTCCCTCATCCCCTTCACCTCCCTCTCCCTCTCCCCCTCCCCTTTCTCTCCTTTTCCCTCTCCACATCCCCCTGTCCCTCCCCCATTTTATCCCCCTCCCCCTCCCCCCTCTCTTTCTGCCTCTCCCTCCCCCTCTCCTTTTCCCCTCTCCTCTTCTCCTCTCCTCCTCCCTCTCCCCCTCCTTCTCTCCCTCCTTCTCTCCCTCTTCCCCTCTGTCTCCTTCTCCCTCCCCCACCTCATGCTTGTGGATCAGATGTAAGCTTTCAACTTCTACTCCAGGGCCATGCTTGTCAGTCTGCTATTATGCTCCCTGCCGTGATGATCATAGACTCATCTCCTGAAACTTCAGGCAAGCTTCCCCCACACCCCCTTAAACATGTCTCTTCATGGCAATAGAAAAAACAGCTAAGATAAACTCTAAGAAAAGAAAATAATTTTAATAATAATAATAATAATAATAATAATAATAATAATAAACTATGAAAGATGAAGAACTATTGCACCCATCAGGAACAGAAAAGTCCTTTAACAAAATTCAATTATCCTTCATGATAAAAGTCCTAGAAAGACTACAGAGGACATTCCCTGACATAAACATAATTTATAACAAGCTTAGAGCCAACAGCATCCTAAACAAAGAGAAACTCAAAAGATTTCCACCAAAATCAGGAACAACACAGGGATTCCATTCTTCTATACCTATTCAATATAGAACTTGAAGTCTTAGCTAAATTAATAAGACAACTGAAGGAAGTCAAGGGGATTAAAAGAATAGGAAAGTGAGAAGTCAAAGTATCCTTATTTGAAGACAATACACTCTAACACATGAAAGACCCTAAAGACTTCTATAGGAGATGTCTACAGCTGATAAATACATTCAGCAATGTAGCAGGATAAAAACATACAAAATAACATGCAAAAATTAGTAGCCTTCCTATATATAAATGACAAACTACTAAGGAAAAAAAACAGGGAAACACCTTTCACAATAGCCTCAAAAATTAAAATGATTCTAACCAAGCAAGTGAAATACTTGAACACTGAAGAAAGAAATTGAAGAAGACCCAGAAGATAGGAAAATCTCACATTAATCCTCTGGATTAATATTGTGAAAATGACCATCCTATAAAAGTTAATCTATAGATCCAATGCCATCCCCCACAAATTTTCTATAATTCCATATGTACTGAAAGAAGCTGATGTACTATCCTCACATGCCCATCACTACCTCATCCTTCTATCATATAATATTATCATAAGTACATCATTGGTGATGGATCTTTAGGTTTCTTTCAGTTTGGGGTTATTGTGAGAAAAGCTTTTATGGGTTGCAGGAAATATTTGAAAATGAACCTGCCAATTCTCTGTCTTCCTGCTTTTCTCAACTTGCCAACTCTCTTGCAGGGCCAGACCTTGTGGCAACTCTCTCCAGCTAGCCCCCTGCACAGTCTGGCTTGCTTGTCCCTAGAAACGCTAGTTCCCTCTCTGCCATAGGCAGTCCCACACTCCGGTAACCAAGAAAAGCAAAACTCTTAAGGCTTGTAATTAACCAATTATGAGATTTATGTATCAATTAATTCTCAATGTACAAGATGCCAATACAATAATTTCAGAGCCAATTGATAATGATAAAAGCTTTATCCCAATTATTCCAACCTTATGATATCATACCTACCTGGGGCTGGTTAAAGCCACGCTGGTTAATGCAGACATTTTCCTTTCTCCCCTCTCTCCCTCTGATGCTCCCTGTCCCTGCAACTCTTAGCTCCGCCTCCTTTCTCCCTGTATAATCATAGGCCTCCGGCTGCCCTAATGTAATTGGACTGGGAAAATCCTGGAACACTTATGAGCATATGTATATTATTATTCCCTCCTCTTGAGGAAATATATATATATATATATATATATATATATATATACACATACACACACACACATAAATACATAATGGAAGAAATGGTTGGGTTATAGTCATAGATTTAATTTTGTTATTTAAATTTTTTCATACAATATATAACTTCAACTATAACTTCTCTCTACCTACCCAACTTCATGTTCTCACTATCCAAAAAAAATCACAGTAAAACAAAAATTAGAACAGCTGGTCAAAAAATAAGAAAAGAAAATCAACATTACCAAAAAAAAGGCAAAACAAAAGGCACTCACATGAAAATATGGAGCCTATTTTAAGGCGGCCAATAACTCCCGAGCATGGGGCCTGTCCCAAGTATAGCTGATATACTCACTGACATTCATGCTGGAAATTTGCCCTGCTTGAACCTGTGCAGGCATTGTGAGCTCTCCTAAGTCTTCATTTTATAGCTTTTAAATGAAAAAATAATAGATTCGTAAAACGAGGTTATATAATCAAACAGTCAAAGCAATCAATTCCTGATTTACTAATACAACAGACAGAAAGAAATTAATGTGCTTCCTCTTCACCATGAAGCAAATGTTCATACTTTCTAGATTTCCATTTCCTGATATTTGATGAGCTTGCTCTGTAGTAGACGAAGTGGAATCCTTAAAACTCTATAACCAGTTGTCTCACATGCTAATCTATCTAGGCTTCGGGACTTGGATCGCATTGCTTGCTCTATGCTGCTTTCTTCACAGAGACATCAATGGAAACATGGAGGCAGTGAATTTCCCATGCCCTTTTATCAGAGCCTGGAGGAGCAGGAAGAACTGGGGAACGTGATAGTAAAAAGCCGACAAGCTTTATGGTTCTTTTAATAGCTAAGTGTAGGCAGAAATCATTGCAGGAAGTATCCAGCACTTTCCGTGAGTGTCTGTTGCTCTGTTATCATTGAAGAATTTTCAGACAGTCTTTCTCAAATACATTCAATTCAAATACTATAAGATGATATTGAACCAGCACAGCAGCATCTGAACACGTTGGCATGACTCTTCCTCATGCCGCTCGGCCCCTGTGGGTCCAAGTGTCCCTACGTCATTCATTTTTAAATATAGAAGCCTGGTTCGAAGTTTCAAGAGTTTTCATTAATGATTTAAATATTGCCCTGGACCTTAGAGATGCTGTAGAAATGTGTTGCCTGACATTGAAGCTAGAGGAGCTATCATTTATCTTTGCTATTCATACATATTGTGAAAATTTGGGTGGTGAGGTCTAGAAATTGAGGGTTTCCTGTAGCCCTGAGACACACTTTTCCCACTGACTGTCTTGGGATTTTGAAAGCCTTACTGCCTTCAAGGACACTCTCCATGTAAAAATGAATGTAAACTGTTTGACTGTGTCTGATTTCTAGCTGAGGAACACACAGTGGGAAAATGTGTAATGGGACAGTGTTTTGGTTTAGTATGTTAATATCCACAATAGATGTTTATCACTCTATTGTAATAAGACATTTATCACACACACACAGGCACATGCACACCCACACCCACAGGCACATCCACATGAGAGCACACACACAAAACCTTGTATTTCTGATTTTCCAATTACCAGTATGGCTATTTGCTTTCAGGCTACTTATCAAAAATGATCAGGTGTCATTCAAAGGATTATACTAGGACACACACACACACACACACACACACACACAACACAGAGACACACAGAGAAGAAGAGGCATACACACAGAGACACACAGAGAGAAACACACACACACACACACACACACACACACACACACACACATACAAGGCTTTATCATAAGTAACATGAATACATGTTTTTATTCTAGATATCAAAATAAGCAGGTACTATTCAAAGAATCAAACAATACCTAACAAATATTGACATCATGCCGGGCAGTGGTGGCGCACGCCTGTAATCCCAGCACTTGGGAGGCAGAGGCAGGTGTATTTCTGAGTTCAAGGCCAGCCTGGTCTACAGAGTGAGTTCCAGGACAGTCAGGGCTATACAGAGAAACCCTGTCTCAAAAAACCAAATTCCAAAAAAAAAAAAAGAAAAGAAAAGAAAGAAAGAAAGAAAGAAAGAAAGAAAGAAAGAAAAGAAAAAGAAATATTGACATCTCAGGTAGGTACAGGGTAAGACAGAGACAAAAGGAACTCAGATTTACAAGAGAAATTTACCATTTGAACAGCCTGGAAAGGCATCATCAAACTTAAATCAGTATTCATTAATTTCTCCCTAGTACTTGAAGTAAATTAATCTGAAGATGACCCAAGGGCTTTGATTTTGTTCCCACTCCTTTTAACATCGTCTTCTTTGAATGCCCCACTATATTGCTGCCATAGAGACCATTCTTTTCTCTAAAGTGTACTATCTGTGCTTTAAGCAATAAGAAAGAACTCTCATTCTACTAGAAAAGGTAGATTTGTAATCAGAGGGTATGATTGATCTTCCACAGCTCAACCATCAGTGTATGTCATATATCCTGGTAGGTTCTGGGTTCTCCATATGAGCAAAAATATCTACTCTTAAAAAGCCAAATCATCAAAGCATCATTTATTTAAAAAAAAAAAACAATGAATATATTAACATACCAAAAATTATTTAATGGTGATTAATATTAACATTAATATTTCATTAATAAAACATGTATAGTCTTATTGTTAGATACACATGAGAATCCACAACAATACAGTTCTTTATTTGATTTAATTAACATGCCTCTGCCTATAATTTATCCTAAATGAGAAAAATAATGTTTTGTTATTGAGGATACTAAATAATAGCTGAACACATTAATACTACATGATATAAAAATTAAGATTATATATTAAGATTATATAATATTATACTATATTAAGATATAGATTTCACATATAAAGAAAATTATATCCCTTTCCAATGTTATCATATTATATTTATTTTCTATAGATGAAGAACAATTTCACAATCGGAAAATGCATTGAGTAATGGTTATGAAAATTTTAATATTAATAGTAAGTGAATGTTATCTGTTGTCTATGTAAATAACTACCTGGTTTGACTTCTCTTTTTAATCACATTAAATTCAAACAACGTCCAAAATAGGCTTTAGATGTCATCATAAACTTCTAACCATCATTTTTTAAAGATTATTTAGCTTATAAAATCTAAAGATAACTGAGTGACCATCTTCCTTATCAAAATACTTTTCTTTTTAACTTTGCGAATGTGAATGCCATTTTATAGTGATTTCTTTTCAAACCTTTAAAATTCTTTATAATGTTGACAATATTTTAGCATTTTTAGGATATCTTTGAAACTTTGTTGATTAAAATTTGTCTTCATTTCCATGTTTATTTGTAAAAAAAAATCCTGTTCATTTTTTAACTATTGCGAGAATTTTGAAAAAATAATACATGTATGATTTTAACTGTGTTTTAAGACATCTGTAGTCACTTGGCCAGTTTTTATTTTGCTAGTTAAAAAGCATTGAGTATTCCGTACAAGTCTCTGCAGGTGGATATTGAAACCCATGTAGATCAAGGGTCCCCTCTGCTGGCAGAATATGGACCAGAAATCAATTCAAAGTACCCAGTCTGACCTACTAGTAACAGGAAGGTTTAAAGGCAGAGGAGTGGATCTCAGAGATAGGCACAAGCAGAAGGCTCAGGCAGCAGAAGGAATATTGCAAAGTGCTACCATTTTAACCAAAGCTCTATAACTTCACTTTACACATACCAATCTAATCATTTGAATCTCTTTATATTTTATAGGCAGACCATTCATTTGGGTCAAGATGATAAGGAAAAAAAGAAACTGATGGTTGGATAAATGATGTTTTGAATGAAGATTCTCTTAGGAAATTGTCACGATATTAATTTTAGATATTAAAAACCTAAGATTTCAAATTTTTCAGGCTCCCATCAGAATTTTATCTAAGCTTTACCTACAATAGTTTCGTTACTTTCATTAACTCATACATTCAGCAAATATTTCATTTATGTGTGTGTGTGTGTGTGTGTGTGTGTGTGTGTGTGTGTGTGTGTGATTTTTGCTAAATGCTTAAGGTATCATAAATTACTATAATTTTAGATGATGGTAGGCATTTAAACAATTTCTAATATTGACAGCGATAAGAGGTAATATTGTGGCCTGATTCCACTGTGCCTGCAGAAGTGAGACTTAAGTAGAACGTGTTCAGGAAGTATCTGAAAAACGCCCCTCTCGATCAGACTTTTGCCAATGAAATATGGATCTAAGGGAAAGACAGCAGGAAGTGCATAACATTGGTGTGACTCAAATCCAAGGACTAATAGGAAAAAGAAGCAGTAGGAGGAACATTGGTAAGTAGTTTTATATGTAATTACACTGTAGCTGTCTTTAGACACACCAGAAGAGGGCATCAGACCTCATTAAAGATGGTTGTGAGCTACCATGTGGTTGCTGGGATTTGAACTCATGACCTTCGGAAGAGCAGTCAGTGCTCTTAACCGCTGAGCCATCTCACCAGCCTGAAAAAGTCTTTAGGAATGGTAAGTAGTTTTGATTGAGGAAATGCAGTAGTTTCAGGATTGTAGTAGATTACTGGAGTTGGTGAGGCAATGTTTTAGACAGAGACACCAGTAAAAATGTTGTCACAGTAGATAACCAAGAATGATCTAATGTAACAGCCTTCAGTGTTGGCAAAAGTAAGAGGAACCATTAGGAGTTTTTCAGAGGAAATATGCTTTGTTGCATAATATCACATAAAAAAGAAAGAAATTTAAAAACAGAAGTGTATTTTATAGGGAGGAACCTACTTCTGTGCTATGTGTTGATCATAACGTTCTGAGATTTCTTTCTTTCCACTTTAATGGATAATTCTTGCTACTGATCTGCCTCAGGCTCCAGCAGCTTTCATTGATGATTCCTGACAGGGTCATCACACTCTGGAGTGAAAATCCTTCCAAGTCAGATGTTGTTTACATATTTGCTTGAATTCATTATTTCCATCCTGTTTTTTTTTTTAATCAACCTGTAGTAAGTAGCAAAAGGCACCAGTGCTATGCTGCAAGATAAAGAACTCCAGTATCAAAAAGGAAGGAGTTTGTGCCTGGTTGTACTAATCAAGGAAAATATGACTAAGAGAGATAAAGTCTCTGGTTTTTAATATCCAAGACTGGGATTTGTTTGTTCATTTATTCATTCGGTCAGTCGATTAAAGGGGAACATTTGTAGCTTTTCTGGCCATTTCAACAGACCCTAGTAGTTTAGCAGGACAGTACTTGAGCAGGGATTCCATTCTTCTCAAAAAAAAAAAAAAACAGTAAAACCCAAATAATTGATGGTTTTAGTCCATTGTCTATTTGTCCTGGTGCAACTCACCTTTCCCTCATAGCTTCAGGTCTGTATACATCCCTACATCATCAAAACCAGTCATCTACATTAAAGTTGGATTAAGCTTGCTGTGCTCTAAATGTCCCCTACAATTCATGGGTTGAAAGCTCATCTCTATTTAGTGGCATTAGGAACTGAGGCATTTGGGTGGCGATTAAGACATGGACACCTCGACCCAGTCTCAAAAGAATACCCATGGTATGCAGTCACTGATAAGTGGATATTAGCCTAGAATCTTGGAACACCAAAGACACAAATCACATACCAAGTGATGTCTGACAAGAAGAAAGGAGTGGACACTGGTGCTAGAATGGACCAAAGAATCATTGTGGGGGAGTACAAGAGCAGGGAGGTGGGAGGGGGTGGATGAGGGAGCAGGGGGAGGGAAAAGGGCATGTGGGACCTTTGGGGGTGGGGAACCAGAAAAAGGGAAATGAATTGTAAATATAGAATATATCCAATAAAAATTAAAAAAAGAAAAAGAAAAAAAAGACACGGACACCTCATCCTAATAAATGGACTGTCTAATAAAAAACACTGGGAGGAACTAGTCCCGGAATTTTTTCTTCTATTTTTTTCAATGACACAGATAATTTGCTCATCAGGAGGAGGCAGCAAAATGCATTTTCTTGGTCTCCAGAAGACACAGACAAGAACTTCTGAGAAACTACCTGAACCATGGCCATGGCTTCCCAGCCTCCAGAATGGTGGTACACAAATGTTGTTCTTTATAAACATTTGTGTCAGGTGTTTTATCTATAAAAGATCTGAGGATATTTGTTGAGTGGCCCAATGATGTTCCACAAGAAACATCCTAAGCTCAGGATAACAAAGTGTTTTAGAACGGGAATAGGCTATAATGTCATAAAGCAAAGCAAGACTAAAATATAAACAATTGAAGATTTGAATTATCACTCCTGAAACCATTTGAGATCAGAGATCATAGTGGACAAGCTGTTAAACTTGATAAATTTGATCAATATCCAAATTAATTCTTTTTCTAACTTTACTCAGGAGTTTGGAGTTGTCTTCAGATTCAATATTATTCATGCCACATTACCCAAGCCACTTTAAATTTCATTGCTATAAAATGTGTGTGTGTTGGGGGGGAGCTGGAATGGCTAAGTTGATAAATTACTCACAACACACATGGAAGTTATAGAGTTTGATTCTCCAGAACGCCCATAAAAGCTAGTTAGCCATTGTAACAACCAACATCCCAACAATAGGGAATAGACGGGATTCCCAAGATAAACTGGCTTCCTAGACTAGCTAATCAGCACTCTGAGTTCAAATGAGAAAGTGAGAAGTCTGGATTTTGTTTTCATTAAGCAGAAAAACACTGAGGAAAATACCTGACAACTAACGACCTATACACACTCACACATACACACACTCACTCACACACACACACACACACACACACACACATACTAACACACACTCACAAACACACACACACACACACATACTCAAGCATGCTCACATTGTATCCATACACTTGCATCCCACAGATGTGTAAATATGTACATAAACATGCATACACAGAGATACACACGCACAAAATAAAATAATTTAAAAATGTATGGCTAGGCTTTGAAGTAATATACATCAGCTTCCATTAAAATCGCATAGTTCATATACTCATATAACTGATACAAACCCAAGGGACCTTTGGAAATGTTTTCTACTGAGAAATGAAAGACCAAAAAGCAAGGTAGTATGGTGGAGGAAAACAAAAATAGTAACAGTTCTGAAAACAGATGAGTAAAGTGTGCAAATATACATTCTTTGATGCTTCTGTCAACTTATGGATATCTTCGAATAAATTAACTGTTATGGTCAAGACAAAAAGAAAATTGGAGATCCCTGTTTATGTTTTTAAACATCCTACACTGATCTAAAGAGTATTTATAAAATGTAAAAATTGTATTCAGCATACACATTACAGTGCATGTTTATATCAGAAGAGACATCTGATCCAAAAATCTGTAATGTACGTATAAATATTACATACACATTGCATAGTTTCCCAGACCATATATTTAACTGTATGCATAAGCATATAGTTAAACAGGCAAGTATTTGCATATATGCATGTATTTGAACAAGCAAGTATATACATATATGCACACACATTATGATAATTTGTATATGCTTGGCCCAGGGAGTGATATTGTTAAAAGATGTAGCCCTGTTGGAGTAGGTGTGTCACTGTGGGTGGGAGGTATAAAAACCTAATCCTAGGTGCCTGAAAGCTAGTACTCTGCTAATAGCCTTCAGATGAAGATATAGAACTCTCAGCTCCTCCTGTTCCATGTCTGCCTGGATGCTGCCATATTCCAGCCTTGATGATACTGGACTGAACCTCTGAACCTGTAAGCCAGTAACATCCCTCCATGGCCTCTGCATCAACTCCTGCTTCCTGACCTGCTTGAGGTCCAGTCCTGATCTCCTTTGATGATGAACAGCAATGTGGAAGTGTCAGCTGAATAAACCCTTTCCTCCCCAACTTGCTTCTTGGTCATGATGTTTTGTGCAGGAATAGAAACCCTGACTATGACACACACTTAGAAGCAAAAGTGAAAATTAGGAAATGATACATTCATTTACACTAAAAGTATGGAACAAGGAGAGAAGAGTGTCACAAACAAAACTGTGCTAGAAAAAAGAATTTAGCTCTTAGGACATGTAACTAAGGACAGGAAAGGTGGAGAAAGATAATTACTGTTAATGGAAATAATAAGGGCTTAATAAGTCCCAGACAACACAGGAAGACCTAACTGAAGACAGGAAAGAATCTACTGCATGACCACTTTGGGCATTTGAGTATCTCAATGAAAGTTTATTTGGGACATAAAATCATAATTACAAAGACTTGAAGATGAAGATGATAAAATGATAGTGCCTATCTATGTAAGGGGAGAGCTGGGAATCAAATGGTACCTAACTGGAAATCCTGAATCTTCCATAATAAGATATGGTGACTTCCTAAATGATCCACAGTTTACTAAGTCATGCAGGACTCCTCTTTGCTAAGTTTCACTATTCTCTGGTACAGTTCTACTCAGGGAAAAGTAAATCTTTACATTAGAAATGAATTTGAAACCGATTTTGACACTGAATTTTAGCCTACCCAACTTCTTGGATGTGATTGTTCCCCATAGGAACAAGTTCAAGCAGTCGATATCCCCAGCAGGTGGTGCTGATTGCAAAAGCTGTGAAACCTTTAGGAGTGGAGCTCTGCCGGAGGATGTGAGTCCACAGAGGCATAAGAGTGTATTATTCCGGGCGTGGTGGCGCACGCCTGTAATCCCAGCACTTGGGAGGCAGAGGCAGGCAGATTTCTGAGTTCGAGGCCAGCCTGGTTTACAGGGTGAGTTCCAGGACAGCCAGGACTACATGGAGAAACCCTGTCTCGAAAAACCAAAAAAAAAGAAAGAAAGAAAGAAAGAAAGAAAGAAAGAAAGAAAGAAAGAAAGAAAGAAAGAGGGTTTATTATTTCTTGAATGAAAAGAACCAGGAGTGAGACAATAAGGCTAAAGGATAAAAAATAAGATGGAAAAAGACAAAAGAGAAAGTAAGAAGGGCACTAGAAAAGAATGGGAAAATGGAGGAAGACTCAATGCCTGGAAAGTAGTTTGAATGTCTAGATGACAAGCTAAGGGAGAGTAAATGTTAATATCTTTAAAGAGAGGGAACATTTCCCTGAAATGAGTTGAATTTCTGTGTAAGAAAAAGATCCCATCTTTGAGCTTCTTGCTTCTCAGAGCCTTTGATATGCAGATAGGCAAAGGGCCTCTCCAACACAACCCAGCTACTACAAACAATTGAACCAGATATTTCTTGGTTTCAAAGAATATTTTCCACATTTTAAATAATCTTTGTCCTTTTTTTCCTTCGGGTTTGTTTCCCTGCTGTACTTAAATGGTGTCCTGAGCCCATAGTATAGCATACAGAAAAGCTGATTGAATAGAGTGTCCAGACACTGGAATTTTGTTTATTGTGACATAAAGCTACCTCCTGAGTTTGTTTGTTTGTTTGTTTGTTTATCTGTTTGTAAACTTGTTTCGGGTTTAGAAATGATGCTTTTTCATAACTTACTCCACTTGCAAACCAGACAGAATTTATCTCTGAGTCCCCAATGCGTTTGCTATCAGCTCACACTGAGGCAATACTTCCTGCTGAGAGCACCCATATGATGTTGCCATGGCATCAAGGCCAAACACTGAGGTCACTGTGACCATAGACATAACAAAGAGGGGGCAGGGACAATGTCCTCTGCACAGTATAAGTCCAGTGAATGGCTATATTCTTTTTCTTCTAACAGTACAGTTCAACTCCTATGTTAGTGACTCCTACTCCAATGACTGAAGTTTTTACAAGTCTGACATCATTTCTCTGTTGTCCCCCATTCACTAACATCAGAAACATTCACCCATTACTCCACTCCCATGGGACTTCCTAGGAAATGCCAGGAATCAGCAGATGGCAGCTGTTGAGACCCAACCCAGACTCTGTTTTTCCAGGTTGCTGCCTATAAACATGTGTCACAAAAAGAGCAGAATTCTGCCAAATTTGCTTTAATGGAGGTAAAATAATTATACAAGGGAAAATCTTGATCACAAAATGCACTGCTTTGGTCAGAAAAATTCTGCCATCCAAAGCCACTTAAGTGTCAGTAGTGAGTATTTTAATCTGTTTTAAGCATCCTTATAAAGTTACATCCTTTCATCCTCTAATCTCTCCATCAAAGGGTGGGGTTGGTTTCATGTGCAATTAATTGAGCAAATTTGTTTGAAGATTCTGGCATGACTTCTATGGCAAATACTTTGAAAGAAAGGATGAGAACTTCAACAAGCTGCATAGAAAAGTTCCAGATCTTTCCCTAGACTTGTCAGCACCCTGGAGTCAAATCAGCTTAGAGCACCTAACCAGAGAAGGGTGCATGAAACAGCATGGACCAGCTACTCCAAATGGCTAAGCCTATGCAGTTTTTGAATCATTTTTCGTTTTTTCACTTTTCTGACTTTTGCTGGATATAGATGGAGTTGATTTTTAAGTACACTACATAAGAAATAATTGCACAACCTTCAACTCACTTACCAGCAATAACCATGTTATAAATGTTAGTGCCATTTTTTTCCTCAACATGTAATTGAAAGGGAGAAAACATGATGTGAAACTAACACAGTCAACTTGACCCAATCTAGAGTCACCTGGGAAGAAACTCATGGAGGAATGTGGTTGGACTGCAGGGGATTTCCCTATTAGGTTCATTGCTGTGAGAGGAGCAACCTCAGGTATTAGCAACAACATTTCACTGACTGGGTCCTCAACTCTTTAAGAGAAGAATCACCGAGAATTAATCAAGTGGCTGAGCCAGCATGTATTGATCTTTCTTTATTCTTTTTTATACATGATTTGATTAGCTGTCCCAAGCTTCTAACATTGTGATTTCTCCAGAGTGATGAACTGTAACCCAGTATCATGAGCTAAGTTACTCTATTTATCCCCTAAACTGTTTACCATCAGGAATTTTTTGACAGCAGCAGAAAAAAAATGAAGCTACAATACATTGAGTATTTTAAAGAAATGCATGTTTTATTGTAATGTGAAAGGAAATGAGATACGTTAGAGTCACATATTTTAAAATTTTTCCTTAAGATATAACAAAAATACATAAAAGGGATATCTCTAAGAAAGTAATAAAGCAGTCAAGTTAAGTTAAAATATCAGAAAAGTGGTAGTATATTTTATGAGTTAATAAAGCTAATAAATCCAAATAAAATTTGAAATTCAAAGCTCTTGATCCAGACAGGCAAACTATTTCAACAATGTTAAGCATATATTTCAAAATTTGTGCTAAATAAAAGCATAAATGAAACTCACCAAAGTAATATCAAATAGGCCTTCATCCTCTGCCAATGAAATAAATATAAATAAATTCCAATGTGTAAATAGGAATGTAATAGAAAATATTATGAAATAGGCATGCAATATCTGCATGTATATGTGTGTTATCTGTTTGTGCTACTTATCAGTTTTAGTTTTGGTGGACTAAAATATGCATATGACTCAATAAGTCCATGATCATTCAAAGGGAATAACACTCTGGTCTGAGATAATTACATATTTAAGCCTATTCTTGAAGTAATACTGTTGAGAAATGCAAAGTAGACAAATGAAAAAACAGTATAGCAAGCACACTTCAAAACATCTACCACTTAGAATCATGTAACGTTTGATACTTAACCCTCTTCCCCCACTAGGACTTATTTCTTCTCTGCCAGTATTTGCATAGATCTGTGACTGACATCTTCCTGCCATGCTTAGGTGCTGATTTAATTTCCACAAGTTATTTAGAAAAAGGAGACTTCTCTGGGCAAAGAAAAAGGTCTAGTACCAAACATCAGTCACTAATAGAGCTGCTAATTACGGAAATATCTCTTCTCTTTTGTTTGTCCTAATAAGGTATATCTAAATACAGAGGGGAGGTTTACTTCTACTAAGAGTTTGAAGGGGCAATCTTACAAGGCAGGAAACGCAGGATAGTGAGTGTGGCTTGATCTGGCAAGGGAATGAAGCGGATGGATCACATTGTATCCAGACTTTGCAGATGGAGAGATGAATGACCGTGATCAGCTCTCTTTCTCCCTTCTTTTTTAATTTGAATTAATTCTGGCACCCTAGTCCAATGGTTTGTTTTATCATGTTTCATGGTAGTTTCTCCCTTTTCAGTTATGCTTTCTAGAAACATCCGCATGGATGACACACTTCAAGGTGGGTCTCTTTCATCATTCTAAACTGAGTCAAGCTGGCAGTGAATATCAACCATCAAAGGGATCATGAGGATGCTGACTGAAAAACTAGAGTCTGGAGTTTTTTTGCTATTGACTGTGAGAGTCACCGTCTCCTCTTCCATATACTGTAAGTTTGCGTTTCAGCACTGATATTGGGCACTAATTTATTTGCATGCAGATCCGTGACATACTCTGGCTCTGTAGAGTTTATTTATGCAGGGCAAGCCTGTGAATTGTTTTCTACTGTTTTCTAAGACGGAAGAATAAATTTGGAAATCCGGACATCAATCCTGTGTAGTCCTAACAAAACATGCTTAAAGTAAAACTAAAAAAAATAAATCAACTAAGATTGGCACACAATCACTTGCATACTGGCTTATTTTTAAGACTCACGTAGTGGCCACTGCACATTAGCCATAATCTCAAAGTACTACAAAGTACCCTGAAGAACCGAATTTTGAAATGATAGATCATTTGCTAACCTCTTCTGAGTTTATTGAGTCAATTTTGTCAGGCTATAATGTGATGTGTAGTAATAAATTTATGGGTGACTTCCATCCTTACATTTATTTTTAACATAACACACTTTGAAATTCTATCCTTTCATCCAAGAAAGAGCTGGTGATTAATAAAAAAGATTTATTTCCTTGAAGACACAGTAAGCAGGTGAAATCTAACATGGCTGTCATCTCTTCCAGCCTTCTCTCCTTTCCACATGAATGAACATGAAAGGAAATCAGAGTTGGCTGTTGACGGACAAATGAAAATCAGCTAAAATATTATTGATTTTTTAAAAAAAATTCAGGATTTTACTTTATGCCTGAAGAAACTGTAAGGAAACAATGACTAGTGCTTTTATTGCTTTTATTTTTTTACAGTCTATTCGTTAACCTCATCATAGTCTATCTCACAGTCAAAAACACTGACCCAGAATTGTTCCTGTCTAAAAGAACTGCAGGGACAAAAACGGAGAAGTGACTAAAGGAAAAGAGGTCCAGTTACCCGCCCAACTTGGTATCCATCTCAAGGGGAGGCTCCAAGGCTTGACACTATTACTGATACTATGGTGTGCTTACAGACAGGAGCCTAGCACGGCTGTCCTCCAAGAGGAAACAATGTGTAAAAAGCAAGTTCTCATTTCCCACTGGATACTGTCTTTCACTTAAAATGTAAAGCCCCGCTCTTGAAGTTTCTCTGAGAGGAATTAGATGCTCTTTATCTTCATCTATTTCCAGATCTGAATCTTACTAGTTTTAAGGCTGTAATTGTTGGCTTATAAATGTCCCATTCCATTTTCGACTTTCTATGCCTAACTTTCAATTGTGGAAGGTATTTTAAAAGAAATCATTTCTATTCTCTGGCATTAGACCTGGGTCAGGTTTATATAAACTTTTATTAAATACTACCTACATAGTTAAATCCCTATCAAGCAGAAACTTTCAAATTCATGTGAATAAACTATTTAATGCTGCATGAATGCATTTTTTGTAGAGTTTGCATGGATGTAAGTATGTGCTCGTATATGTATGGGTGCATATATGTGTATAGCAGGTAGATATGACTGTGCTTGTGCTTCTAGAGACCAGAAATTGGTGACTAGTGACAACCTCATCCACAATCCATGTTAAACATTGAGGTAGTTTCTCTGGCAGAACTTAGATTTCAACAGTTGAGCTAGTATGACATTAAATAATGGTCCATCTCCTCAGACCATTTCTTTCTGCTTTAAAACATCCAACTGTACTTTATTACACTGTGATTGGTGTTCTAATTAAGGCATGAATTCAAGAACATTATAGACATTCTGGTGCTGGGAACTGAGAGATCACCATGGGCAAGTTAGGATGCAGTTGGTTTCAGTGTAATATTTTGTATTCATTCCCAAATTTACTCAAATATTGAGTTCGAGGCTTGTTAGTTTTGTCTTCCCTTCACAGGAACAGTAATATGATAATGATGTCTATGTTGGTACCCATAGAGACCTTCCAAAATTCCCTGCCACCTTGCAATTTTTAACTCATGAAAACTGATGATTCAAATACCAAAATATTGTAAGACAGGGGCTGGATTGTAGAAGCTGCTGTCCCTTCTGTGGTTTTAGAAATGGTTGAATAAGCACTGTCCTTATTCGTGACATGTCTGCAACATGAAAGAGTATGTCAGCCACCCTCAAGACAACTTGGCATTGATCAAGATGGGACAGCTGAGACTTTGGACTTATTACTGGAAACTGGATTTACTGTGTCAAAGCCCCACACTCTCTTGTTAAAAGGAGACTTTGACAATGATTACATTTTTCTACATCTTTCCTGACAATGTGCCCTTTGAAGTTGTTTTTTTTTTTTTTGTGTGTGTGTGTGTGTAGCTGAATTTTATGAATTACTGAAGAAACGAATTGCATGAATAACTGACGTGGTCATTACATTTCTTATATAAACTGTTTTCCAGGTTGTGAATGCTATGTAAGGGCTTGCATTTCAAAGTGCCCAGGTTTGCCATCTGTGTCCATATTTACACGTTTGGGTCTTTTCATTGTTTGGCATATGTGATGGTGTTCATGACGTTATATGTATTTTAAATAAGATCAAACTGAGAGTAGCACGCCTCTGTTGGCAACACTACACTAATAAAGGTAATTTCTATAGTTTCCCTTCAGGAACCTAACACTCAAATATGTGAAGATATTGTACTCTAGAAGATAGGTATCTTTAAACGGAAATAAAAGATCTTAGACAAACCATTTTCTAGGGAAACTTTCCAGAGTCATCAAGCTAATTACTGACAGCTTACAATCAATTGTATTCTAGGCACTGATATATAACTATGTAAATCATAGCTAGCTTTAACTAGCAAAGAGAATTGCTATTTCTTATTCTGCAATACACATGAAAGTTAAGACACAATCCATCAGTCAGAGTGGCTTCTGATGTGAAGATAAGGAGGCTGGCAGAGTAGAGAACACCAGAGGCAGATATATCAAGGTAGCTGGAAACAGATAAAAGACACTAAGAGCTTTGAAGAGGAAGAGTAGGTTGTTAATTTTGTGGAAACCCAATGGGACACAAATTCTGGAGCCTTTCCTAAGAGTTTGTAATGTTCTGAGATCAATGAAAAAAATGGAAGAGCTGAATCTGCTGCCTATTTGATAGTTTCTTTCAGGTACTGATGTAATGGGCATTTGTTTTTAAAGATGATGTGGATAAATGGGACATGGGTAGAGAGGCAGTCATGTTTCACAGGTGCAATGATAATTTAGATATAAACATAAGGCCTGTTTACTTCACAAAGCCAAGTCCAGCTGCAATCTGAGTCATGACCAAAGCTTCCTTTTGAGGCAAGCTGGGAGAATGTGAAGAATTCTGTACTAATTAGTGTAATACATAATGATCCAACAATTCAATTCTTTTCCTATTTTCTGAAATACTTAAAGTCTGCAACGTGGAGTTCTCATTCTCTATATGGGCAAGCACAAGGAGGCCAATTATTCTTTTAGAGAGAAGAGAAACTGATGGTGCATCCTAACACTTAAAAAAAATCACCTCACAGAACCTATAGCATAAGGCCTATTATGAGAATTACCTGTCTGGATGTCCCTATTCTGAAAAAGAAAATAATAATTCCTATCTGGAAAGACTTCTGTAAGAATTACACAAAATACTTACCAAGTACACAGAAAATGGGAATTTAATAGCAGTTCTTTAATAAGTACAACATGACTTTGTATGTTAACCCTTAAATTACTTAAATCATACTTAAATACTCTCATCATCATGTTAAAATAACACTATTAAAGTTCTGATTGTCAAATATTGACATAATGAATTCAGAAGTATCAAAAGCATACATGTCCCTAAGCGACTATAATGAATTAAAAATTTATTTTTCATTTTTCTCATTTTTGTCTCTAGAAAAAGATATTATAAAACATATATGGGATCGTATCACATATAAACTTTGTAAACAGCAGAGAATCACTGGGAATGCATGGAAAGTTTGCTGAGAATTATGTGGAGAAAAAAGATATAACCAAGGAGAATTCAGCTGTAGCATTCATATTTCATACACTTTGATGGCACTTCCTACCAATTTGGAACACATGGTTTCTAAAAGCCCTCAGTAGCTGGAGACAGGATGGTGGGAGAAGTGAAGCAGATAAGGTCATGCACAGCTGTGGCTGTCAGGGGGATGCTATCAGAGATGATTAGCAGGCATCTACGGAAGACAACAGGACTTGAAAGCACCAACAGAGAACAGATAAATGTCAAGAAACTTAGAAATAGAGGGTGAAATCCAAAGTTATCTTATCACCAGACTTACTGAGAGACAGCCACAATGTTCCCATAAAGAAGTTTCCAGACCTGAAGTACTCAGAGGTATATAACAAAGACTGAAAAATCCTGTGCACTGACAAAACCTGAAGAAAATATCCTTTAGAAGTTTCCCGGGACAGACTAAAGAACTCTGCAAGCAGCTGACCATGTGCATGTAATAGAAGTCAAACAAGTCAAACCCAATCTTCTGGGTTTTCATGTGAAGTTCATCTGGACTTAAAGGGCCAGTAAATATCTTCAACAAAATTATAGAAGAAAACTTCCCTAACCTAAAAGAGGAAACGTCCATAAACATACAAGAAGCCTACAGAACTCCAAATAGATTAGACCAGAAAAAAATGAATGTAAAACACCAACAAAAGGAGGAAGCTACACACTAGAAAAGGCAAGAAAATAAACTTCTTTTAACAAACAAAAAAGAAGATATCACCTAAACATAATTCCACTTCTAACTACAAAAATAACAGGAAGCAGCAATCACTTTTCCTTAGTATCTCTTAATATCAATGGACTCAATTCCTCAATAAAAAGACAGAGACTAACAGACTGGATACATAAACAGAACCAAGAATTTTGTGGCACACAGGAAATGCACCTCAGTGACAAAGACAGACAGTACTTCAGTGTAAAAGACTGGAAAACTACTTTCCAAGCAAATGGTACCAAGAAGCAAGCTGGAGTACCCATTCTAATATCAAATAAAATCAAATTTCAACCTAAAGTTATCAAAAAAGATAAGAAAGGACACTTCATACTCATCAGAGCAAAAAAATCTACCAAGAAGAACTCTCAATCCTGAATATCTATGCTCAAAATGCAAGGGCACCCACATTCATAAAAGAAACTTTACTAAAGCTCAAAGCACACATTTCACCTAACACAATAATAGTGGGAGACTTCAACACCCCACTCTCATCAATAGACAGATCATGGAAACACAAACTAAACAGGAACACAGTGAAATTTACAGAAGTTATGGACCAAATGCATTTAACAGCTTTTTATAGAATATTTTATCCTAAAACAAAAGAATATACTTTTTTCTCAGCACTTCATGGTACCTTCTCCAAAACTGACCATATAATTACTCACAAAACAGGCATCAACAGATAAAAGAAGATTGAAATAATCCCATGCAGCATATTAGATCACCAAGGACTAACGCTGGTCTTCAATAGCAGCAAAAACAATAGAAAGCACACATACACATGGACGCTGAATAACTGAACAATGTTCTACTCAATAATAACTTGGTGAAGGAAGGAAGAGAGAGAGTTGTTAGCAGGTTAGCAGCTTAACAGCACACTTGGAAGCTCTAGAACAAAAAGAAGCAAATACACCCAAGAGTAGACAGCAGGAAATCATCAAACTCGAGGCTGAAATCAACCAAGGAGAAACAAAAAGAACCATACAAAGGATCAACAAAACCAGGAATTGGTTCTTTCAGAAAATTAACAAGATAGATAAACCCTTAGCCAGACTAATCAGAGGACACAGAGACAGTATCCAAATTAACAGAATTAGCAATGAAAAGCGAGATATAACAACAGAAACTGAAGAAATAAAACAAACTAAACAGTGGGTGGGGGGTTGGGGGTGCACCCTCATGGAGGCAGGTAGAAGGAGTGGGATGGGGGTTTTTGGAGAGGAAAATAAGAAAGGGATATCATACGAAATGTAGATAAATGAAATAACAAATAAAAAAGTTTTAAAGAAGAAGAAGAGGAGGAGGAGGAAAGAGAAGAAGAAGGAGAAGAAGGAGGAAGAGGAGGAGGAGGAGGAGGAGGAGGAGGAGGAGGAGGAGGAGGAGGGAGACATGGTTAACAAGTACTTCCAGAAAATGTCCATCATTTTTAGCAATTAGTCAAATGGAAGCCAAAACAACTTTAAGACTTTACCATATTCCAGTCAGAATGGCAAAGATCAACAAAACAACCAACTACCAAAGCTGGATTGAGATAGGGAAAAGGGAACCCTTATTCATTACTAGGAATTGCAAACTAGTCCAGCCACTCTGGAAATCAGTGTGGGTAGTTCTCTAAAGGCTAAAATGGATACGCCATGGGACTTAGCAATACTGTTCCTTGGCATGTGTACAAAAGACTGGAGAGTCTACTCTACAGACACAAGCTCTACCATATTCATTGTTGCTTTATCCTCAATAGCTAGAAAATTGATACAATCTAAAGATCCTTCAACCAAGGAACTGATAATGAAAATATCATCCTGAGTGAAGCATCTCAGTCACAAAAGAACACACATGGTATGCACTCACTGAGTAGTCATTAGTGGATGTTAGCCAGCCCATATACCGTCACCAAACCAGGATGCTATTGTGGATGCTAGAAAGTGCTTGCTGACAGGAGCCTGATATGGCTGTCTCCTGAGAGGCTCTGCCAGAGCCTGACAAATACAGAGAAGGATGCTTGCAGCCAACCATTGGACTGACTGCGGGGTCCCGGTTGGAGGAGTTGGAGAAGGGACCGAAGGAGCTGAGGGAGCTGAGGGAGGAGCAACAGTGTCAGTTGGCCAGACCACCTAGAGCTCCCAGGGACTGGAACACCAACCAAAGAATATACATGGAGGGACCCATGGCTCTGGCCACATATGTGGCAGAGGATGTCCTTGTTGGCATCAGCAGAAGGAGAGGCCCTTGGGCCTGAGTGTGTTCAATGCCCCAGTGTAGGGAAATGTCAGGGCAGGAAGGCAGGTATCAAGGATGGGGGAGAATCCTCATCGAAGCAGGGAGAGGGGGAATGGATAGGGGGTTCCTGAAGGGGAGACCTGGGAAGGGGAAAATATTTGAAAAGTAAATAAAGAAAATATCCAAAAAATAATGAAGAAGGAATCATCAAGTAATCCTAAGTCATAAATTATATTGGATAATCCCATCCAATATTATTCATCCTTAGAAGGGATGGAAAGTCTGACACAATCTACAACGTGGATGGAACATAGAACACTGAAGGTAGTGCAGTAAGCCAGAGGTAAAGGGTGAGAGTCTATGGCATACAGACCACCTAGAACAGCTGACTGTGGTGGAAGCTAATGGTGGGTGTCTCGTGCTGGGGGGGGGGGAAAGGTGTGAGGAGGCAATGTTGGTGAGACACAGGGTTTGACTTGGGGAGGGCAACAAGGCCAGAGAGTGGGTGATGACTCTGGATATTAACATGCTAACTGCCACGAAACCGTACACTGAAAATTGTTATGTGTGTAGTTGGTATGATATAGATATGACATAATAAAAACTAATAACAAAAAACAAAAAACTTAAAGAATATATTTTGATGATATTCCTTCCTTTCCCCCTAAATCTGCTCAGAATTCATTCTATTCCCTGCCCACCAAATCTCCTGTGTGCTTTCTCTTTCTCTGTCTCTCAAGAAAAGATGTCATATAAAAAACAAAGCAAAGCAAAGCAAAACAAAACAAATAAATCTTTTAAAAAAAATACAACTTAACGTGCTTGTGTAGCTTCTCTAATCTCTCACTGTCTCAATTCATTCTCCTAGAGAAGTCGTAGTTCTTTTCCAAAACTAACTACTGCCCCACCCAAAGCCTTCAATGTATTCTTATAGCTCCTAGGGTAGGATCCAAGCTCTACTGTCATATGAATAAGAGTGCAAACTTTGGTTTCCAATGATTTCTAGTTCTAGATCATGGAATTCTCGTTCCTACTCTCAGGCACTTCACTGCGTATAAATGCAAACGCCAGGCTATAGCTTTTACAGTGCCTTTCTAGTATATATTTAGGCCCAAGTTCATAACTCAAACAACATAACTGGGTGTGACTACTTAGCAATCCTGTATCTCAACAACTAGGGGGTGAGTACAGAAGGGTGAGAATCTCAGAGTCATCCCCAGAATTTTGTCTAGTAGCTACATGAGACACTATCTCAAAACCAAATATTGTATTTTTAACTTAAATTTGGTGGAATTTCTCATGAAATGACAAATGTTGACTCAGAACTTAAACATACTTGCAATGTAAGTGTGGTAATCTGAGTTTTATCCACAGACATAACTTAAGATGCAAGGAAAGAACATACTCCACAAAGTTGACTTTTGACCTCCACATACTGGTATGCATGTGTGCGAGTGCGCGCGCGCACGCGCGCGCGCACACACACACACACACAGAACATGTTTGATTTGAAGTTACGCTACATTCATGGCTTTAGACCATAGTATTTTCCATATTCCACTGCTTTTAGTTGTTGTTTTTCTTTCTTCCTGTCTTTCTTTCCTTTAATTTGTTTTCTTGTTTTTCATGTTCTCCCCATTTGAATTGCAATTTTGATATCCCTTTTTACAGGCATTTATAAAACTGCAGGTTATTTTAAATATACCACTATTATTTTTCCTTGGAAACCAGTCATTATTTCTGATGTTCATTGTGTCCTTAGGAATTGTCTCGCTGGGCGTGGTGGTGCACGCCTTTAATCCCAGCACTTGGGAGGCAGAGGCAGGTGGATTTCTGAGTTCGAGGCCAGCCTGGTCTACAGAGTGAGTTCCAGGACAGCCAGGGCTATACAGAGAAATCCTGTCTTGAAAAACCAAAAAAAAAAAAGAAAAAGAAAAAGAAAGAAAGAGAGAGAGAGAGAGAGAGAGAGAGAGAGAGAGAGAGAAAGGAAGGAAGGAAGGAAGGAAGGAAGGAAGGAAGGAAGGAAGGAAGGAAGGAAGGAAGGAAGAAATTGTCTCCTAGGACTCGACATGCAAAAAGCTTCGTTTCAGTGTGACAATATTAAAGAGATGGTAAGATGTTGAAGAGATGGGCCTAGTAGACCTTAGCACGGTACTCAGAACTAATTAAAATACTTCTTGGAGGAACTCAGCCCATCTCTATGATATGTGCTGGTCTGACCTCTGACTTCTCTCTTTGGCTTTCCATTTCACCTTGTGATCTGTTTCTCTCTCTCTCTCTCTCTCTCTCTCTCTCTCTCTCCCTCTCTCTCCCTCTTCCTCTCTCTCATCTTCCTCCCATTATGATGTCACCAGCCAGACTGTGCCAATTCAGGTGCACTCATCCTTGCCAGTGAATGCTATCAAATGTGCAAGACTGTCAGAGAAAACTCCCCTAATATCTGCTCTGATGTGATGTGTAATCATGAGATTTGTCCTGAATTAAATTCTTAGAACAGAAAATAACAAGAAACTTCATAACCAATGTTAGTTTACAGTCTTGTTTAAGAGTAGAAAGACCTTGAGAGCTCTGGGGAGTCTGGTTGGTTGATACTGTTGTTCTTCCTGAGGCTGCAAACCCCTTCAGCTCCTTCAGTCCTTCTCCTAATATCTCCAGTGGGGGTACCCTGCTTAGTTTGATGGTTGGCTGCATACATCCAAATCTGTATTGGTCAGGCTCTGGCAGAGCCTCTCAGGAGATAGCTATATTAGGCTCCTGTCAGCAAGCTCTTCTTGGCATCAGCAATAGTGTCTGGGTTTGGTGGCTGCAGATGGGATGGATCACCATGTGGGACAGTCTCTGGGTGGCCTTTCCTTCAGTCTCTGCTTCACTCTATGTCTCTTCAGACAGGAGAAATTCTGGGTTAAAATTTTGAAATGGGTGGGTAACCCCATCCCTCAACCAGGATCTGTGCATAACCTCTGGGTATGGTCTCTACAGGTTATTTCTCACCTTTGTTGGGTATTTCAGCTAAAACACTGTTGGGTCCCAGGAAATTCTTGCTTTTCTGGCATCTGGGACTTTCTAGTGGCTACCCTCAGTTCCCTATCCCCCACTGCGGCACACCTCTGATCAATTTCCTAACCCTCGCTACATCTCCCCAATCTCCTCCCCAGAGCTCCCAAGGACTAAAGCACAAACCAAAGAGTATACATGGAGGGACCCATGGCTCCACATACACATGTAGCAGACTTGGCTTATCTGGCATCATTGGGAGAAGGGGTCTTGGTCCTGTGAAGGCTCAATGCCCCAGCACAGGGGAATGCTAGGGTAGTGAGGTGGGAGTGGGTAGGTGCTGGGGGAGCACCCTCATAGAAGCAGGGGGAGAAGAGTGGGCTAAGGGGTTTCAGAGAGGAAACAAGGAAGGGGGATACCATTTGAAATGTAACTAATCCATTTAAAAAAGAGTAGAAAGATATTGTGATAGTTTGCATATGCTCAGATCAGGGAGTGGTACTACTATTAGAAGGTACAGCCTTGTTAGAGTAAGTGTGGCCCTGTTGGAGTAGTTGGGTCACTGGGTGTGGGCTTTAAGACCTTTATCCTAGCTTCCTGGGAGCCAATATTCTGCTAGCAGCCTGGAGATGAAGATGTAGTACTCTTAGCTCCTCCTGCACCATGCTTGCCTGATGCTTCCATGCTTGAACCTTGATGATAATGGACTGAACCTCTGAACCTGTAAAACAGTGTCAATTAAATATTGTCCTTTGTAAAACTTGCCTTGGTTATAGTGTCTGTTCTCAGCAATAAAACCCTAGCTAAGACAGAAATTGGTACTGGGACTGGGGCATTGTTTTGATAGACCTGCCCATGCTTTTGTTTGGAAGAATGTGGATTTTGGAACTTTGGATTTGGAAAGCAGTGGAATGCTTTAAATGGGGCTTAATGAACCATCCTTGTAGGAATATGAAAGACTTGGTTGCTGAGAGTAATTTGAGCTGTGCTCACTTGGTCCAAGAGGTTTCAGAAGAAAAAGGATTTCAGTATGTGGCATAAAGATTCTCTTTGTGGTATTTTGGTGAAGAATGTGGCTACTTTTTGTCCTTGTCTGAAGAGTCCGCCTGAGGCTAAGGTAAAGAGACTCAGATTAATTGTATTGACACAGGAAGTCTCAGAAACAAAGCCCATTTGTTCTCTGATTGAGTCTCATGAAGAGCAATTTAAACAAGTGCAGCAAGCTAAGAAAGGAAAAGTATAAAATATATGGTTCAAGTATTAAAGGGGTACCAGGAAATAAAACGGAGCTGAATTCTGTGTTCAAGAAGAAAAAAATTAAGGGAGTAGGACTTTGGGGACAAGATCCTACACAATATTTAGATCCAGGCATGGTGGAACACATCTTTAATCCCAGGAGATAAAGCCAAGCAGATCTGTGAGTTCAAGGCCAGCCTGAGACATAACAAGTTCTAGGTGAAGAAAAGTTTAAATCCAGGCATGTTCGTACATCTTTAATCTCAGGAGACAGGCATACAGATCTCTGAGTTCAAGGTAAATCTACAGAGCAAGATCTAAGACAGCCAAGCTTAGGCAGTGAAGGAGTTGGAAAACAGAAAGCTAATGATAATGTACTAGACTAAGGGGGCCATCTTCCAGCCTCTGCAAGCATCAGAACTCTGCAACTTCAGCCATGTGTCTCTGGCTTTATAGTCAAAAGGAGAATGAGATTACTGACAATTGATGCTAGTTAGCTGGAGTTAAGAAAATGGTGGTGATTAAGAAATGACCAGCAAGCTGGAACAGGATCCTTCTGAGCTCAACCTGCACCTAGGAGTTGGGCAGCATCACAGCCTTCAGTACTCCGATCCTGCCAGGGGAGAACTGGTCTGCAGGGAGTGATTTGACTCTCAGGTTTGGAGGTGAGACCATCATTTTTTTCTCCAGCAACTGAACAGGCAGCTACAGTAAGGAGCACAGGGAACACAGGAGTAGCAGAGCAGCTAGGACAGGGTCCTTCTAGGCTCCATCTGCACCCAGGAGCTGGCCTGAGCCACAGCACTCTGTGCCAGAGGAGAGCCAGTCACCCAGGTGTGCTGACACAGGCTTGTAGGCCCACAGAAGGGACAATCTCCAACCAGAGACAGCGAGACCAACTAACACCAGAGATAATCACATGGTGAAAGGCAAATGCAAGAACATTACCAACAGAAACCAAAGCAACATGGCACTATCAGAACCCAGTTCTCCCATAACAGCAAGTCCTGGATACCCCAACACACCAGAAAAGCAAGATTTGGATTTTTTTTTTTTTTGTTTTTTGAGACAGGGTTTCTCTGTGTAGCCCTGGCTGTCCTGGAACTCACTTTGTAGACCAGGCTGGCCTCGAACTCAGAAATCAGCCTGCCTCTGCCTCCCAAGTGCCACCACGCCCGGCAAGATTTGGATTTTAAATAACAGCTCATGATGCTGATAGAGGACTTCAAGAAGGACATAAATAATTCCATTAAATAAATACAGGAAAACTCAACCAAACAGGTGAAAGAATTAAACAAAAACATCCAGTATCTAAAAATGGAAGTAGAAACAATAAAGAAATCACAAAGGGAAACAACTCTGGAGATACAAAACCTAAGAAAGAAGTCAGGAGACATAGATGCAAGCATCAATAACAATGCAAGTAAGAATACAAGAGATAGAAGAGAGAATCTCAGGTGCAGAAGATAACATAGTAAACCTTGACACAACAATCAAAGAAAATGCAAAATACAAAAAGCTTCTAACCCAAAACATTCAGGAAATACAGGACACAGTGAGAAGACTGAAACTAAGGGTTATAGGTATAGAAGAAAGCAAAGATATCAGGTTTTAAGGGCTAGTAAATGTCTTCAACAAAATTATAGAAGAAAACTTCCCTAGCCTAAAGAAAGAAATGCTCATGAACATACAAGAAGCCTACATAACTCCAAACAGACTGGACCAGAAAAGAAATTCTTCCTGTCACATAATAATCAAAACACCAAAATGCACTAAACAAATAAAGAATATTAAAAGCAGTAAGGGAAAAGGGTTAAGTAACATATAAAGGCAGACCTATCCAAATTACCCCAGACTTTTCACCAGAGACTATGAAAGCCAGAAGATTCTGGGCAGATGTCATATAGGCCTTAAGGGAACAAAAATGCCAAAACAGGCTACTATACTCAGCAAAACTCTCAATTACCATAGATGGAGAAACCAAGGTATCCCAAGACAAAATCAAATTTACACACTATCTTTCCACAAATCTAACGCTTCAACGGATAATGAATGTAAAAAACCAACAAAAGGAGGGAAACTACACACTAGAAAAAGCAAGAAAATAATCTTCTTTCAGCAAACCAAAAAGAAGAGAGCCACACAAACATAACTTTACCTCTAACTACAAAAATAACAGGAAGCAACAATCAATTTTCCTTAATATCTCTTAATATCAATGAACTCAATTCACCAATAAAGACATAGACTAACAGACATAAACAGGACCCAACATTTTGCTGCATACAGGAAACTCAGGCACAAAGACAGACACTACCTCAGAATAAAAGTCTGGAAAAACAATTTTCCAAGCAAAGGTTCTTAAGAAACAAGCTGGTAAAGCCATTCTAATATCAAATAAACTCAAATTTCAACCTAAATCAAAAAAATTAAAGAAGAGCACTTCATACTCATCAAAGGAAAAATCTACCAAGATGAACTCTCAATCCTGACCATCTATGCTCCAAATGCAAGGACACCCACATTCATAAAAGAAACTACTAAAGCTCAAAGCACACATTTCACCTAACAAAATAATAGTGGGAGACTTCAACACGCCACTCTCATCAATAGACAGATCATGGAAACACAAACTAAACAGTGACACAGTGAAATTAACAAAAGTTATGGACTAAATGGATTTAACAGATATCTATAGAATATTTTATCCTAAAACAAAAGAATATACCTTTTTGTCTGTACCTTGCAGTACCTTCTCCAAAATTGACCATGTACATAAAATGTATACACTGAATCTAATAGAAGAGTAAGTGGGAAAGAACCTGGAGCACATGGACACAGAGGAAAATATCCTGAACAGAACACCAATAGCTTCTGCTCAAATGAGACTTCATAAAATTGAAAAGCTTCTGTAACACAAAGGATACAGTCAATAGGACAAAACGGCAACCAGAAGATTGGGAAAAGATCTTTACCAACTATACATCCAACAGAGGACTAATATCCAATATATACAAAGAACTCAAGAAGTTAGACTCCAGAGAACCAAATAATCCTATTAAAATATGGGGTACAGAGCTAAACAAAGTACCTCAACTGAGGAATACCAGATGGCTGAAAAACACCTAAAGACATGTCCAACATTCTTAATCATCAGGGAAATGCAAATCAAAACAACCCTGAGATTCCACCTCATACCAGTCAGAATGGCTAAGATGAAAAACTCATGGGACAGCAGATGCTGGAGAGGTTGTGGAGAAAGAGGAACACTCTCCCATTGCTGGTGGGATTAGAAGCTGGTAAAACTACTCTGGAAATCAGTTTGGCAGTTCCTCAGAAAATTGGACATAGTACTACCTGAGGACCCAGCTATACCACTCCTGGGCATATACCCAGAAGATGCTCCAACATGTAATTAGGACACATGCTCCACTATGTTCACAGCAGCCTTATTTTTAGTAGCCAGAAGCTGGAAAGAACCCAGATGTCCCTCAACAGAGGAATGGATACAAAAAATGTAGTACATTCACATAATGGAGTACTACTCAGCTATTTAAAACAATGAATTCATGAAATTCTTAGGCAAATGGATGGAACTAGAAAATATTCTGAGTGAGGTAAATCAATCACAAAAGAACACACATCCTATTAGCCCAAAAGCTCACAATAGTCAACATACAATTCACAGACCACATGAAGCTCAAAAACACTAAAGGTGATTTGGTCCTTCTTAGAAAGGCGAACAAAATACTTCTGGGAGCAAACATGGAGACAAAGTACAGAACAGATAATGAAAGAAAGGCCATAGGCTGTCCCACCTGGGGATTCATCCTACATGCAGTCACCAAACTTGTACACTGTTGTGGATCCTAAGAAATGCTTGCTGAAAGCAGCCTTATATAGTTGTCTCCTGACAGTCCCTGCCAGAACCTTTCAAATAAACTAACCATTGCACTGTGTGCATGGTCCCCAATAGAGGAGTTAGAGAAAGAACTGAAGGAGCTGACAGAGTTTGCAACTCCATAGGAAGAACAACAATATCAACCAACCAGATCCCCCAGAACTCCCAGGACTAAGTCACCAACCCATGAGTATATATGGCTCCAGCTGCATATGTAGCAGAGGACAGCCTTGTCAGGCATCAATGGGAGGTGAGGACCTTGGTCCTATGAAGGCTCAATAGATGTTCCAGTGTAGAGGAATGCAAGGCAGGGAGGCAGGAGTGGGTGGGTGGGTGGATGGAGGAACACCCTCATTGAAGCACGGGGAGAGAGAATGGAATAGGGAGTTTCCAAGAGAGGGGGAAACTGGTAAAGGGATAACATTTGAAATGTAAATAAACTTTTTAAAAAATATAAAAAAAAAACAATTGACTAGCATCATTGAAGTGAAATCTGGGAAGAATTTTCTGAGAGAACAAAGAAGTTGCATTCCAGAGATAATCAAGGTTGTACCTTGTGATGCAGCTGTACTTGGTAATGTGTAAGAGTCACCCAAGTGGTACTGGTTTTGAAGGCATGAAGGGGTCGTGAAGAGAAGCTGAATCTTGTCTTTGTGAGAGGCCATGGAAGCTCATTGTTGAAGGCACAGCCTCAGTTGCAGTTGATGGTCCAGGACTGAAGGGGTCACAGAACTTGGCACTTTGAAGAGAGGCTATGAAAGGCTATTCGTAAAGCCAAGTTGCATCAGAAGACCCCAGTGCATTGGAGATACCAGTACCATGGGATGATTACCAATAACAGCAGCGGCAGTGGAGTGGATCAACCTGAGCTTAGAATGCTCCAGAGGGCAGAGCTGGAGAAGCGATGCCAGCCCTTTGGAGGAACTCACAAGATCATGTGTGGATCTCAGACATTTTGAAACAAGAAGCTATAACACTGAAGTTGCGTTGGTGACCCCGAGACTTTTTGAGATGCCAGAGTCATAGGATATCTGCTGATGAAAGCTGCTACAGGAAGTAGAACCAGCCCAGGACAAAGAACTATGTTGCAGTCAACAAAGAAGAAAAATGAGTTGGAGATCTGAAGACAGCTTTGACATCAGATGTGGAGATTCAGAGTTTGTAGTTTGCCCAACTGTTTTCCTGTTTTGCTTTGGGGATTACAGTTAAGTGATTGGATGAATCTCAGAACAGCCTTCAACTTTTAACATCGTCACAAAAGAGACTTTTAACATTGTTGAGACTGCTATAGACTATGGGGGCTCTGGAAGATAAAACTTAATGTACATTTTATCATGCTATGTTTAGGTATGGCCCCCGTAGACTCATGTTTGAACAAGCCTATGGGGGCCAGGGAATGGAATGTGATGGTTTGTATATGCTTGCCCCAGGGAGTGGCACTATTAGAAGGTGCAACCTTGGAGTATGTGTGGCATTGTTGGAGTAGGTGTGTCACGGTGAGTGTAGGCTTTAAGACCTTTATCCTAGCTTCCTAGAAGTGAATCTTCCACTAGCCACCTTCAGATGAAGATGTAGAACTCTCAGCTATGCCTGTACCATGCTTACCTAGATACTGCCATCCTCCTACCTTGATGATAATGGATTGAACCTCTGAACCTGTAAGCCAGTCTCAATTAAACGTTGTCCTTTGTAGAACTTGCCTTGGTCAGAGTGGCTGTTCAAGCAATAAAACTCTAACTAAGAGAAACATTTTATAAGATATTTCATTAAAAACGCAGAATGAATGCTGGAGGTAACAGCTATAGAGTGCTGTAGTATCGTGAAATGTTAGCTTAGAAAGTGTATTCCTAAGAACATTTTTAGGGCTTAATTAAAGTGAAAAAATGTGTTCTTCTCTCATTTATTACATCTCAAGCACAATTTCCTCTCCCTCCCCTCGCCTCAATCCCTCCCAACCACTCTCCCTCTTTCTTAGATCCAAGACCCTCAGAAAATAGCAGGCTTCCCATGGTCATCAAGCAAACACTGCATAACAAGCTTCAATAAGACCATGAACATACCATCATCACATCAAATCTGGACAAGGCCACCCACTAGGAGAAAATGGGATCCATGGGTAGGCAAGAGAGTCAGAAACAGCCTGTACTTTGACTCTTAGGAGTCCCACAAGAACACCATAATACATATACAGAGGACCTAGGTCAGACTCCTACAGGCTCACTGATCTTTGTGAGTCCCCATGAGTCCTGGTTAGTTGATTCTATGGGCTGTGTTCTTGTAATGTGTTCCTGACCCCTCTGGTTTCTCATATCCTTCCTCCCCCTCCTCTGCAGGACTCCAGGAGCTGATCCTAATGTTTGGGTGTGATATTCTGCATCTGTTCCCATCACCTCCTGGATGAAGTCTCTCTGGTCTCTTTGATGATGATTCCGCTAAGCTCCATTCTCAGAACATTCTGCAGACAGGCCAAACGGAAGGTCAGATGTTTTGTGGCTGGAATGATGTTCTAATCCCTCCACTATCCAAACACCCTGCATGTTCCTAAGATTTGTGGGACACTTACTTCTCTTTCCATGTATTTTTCATCATTATAGCAGTGAGAAGCTTTTAAACCTTCTTTCCAACATATCCAGCTTACTAAGCTTTAAGATTGCATGTGTTGGGGCTAGGATGATAGCTTAATGGTAAGAACGCTGGCTGCTCTCAAGAGGATCTAATTTCAAACCCCAGAAACTACATGGTTTCAAACAACTCCGGTCTCAGGAGATCCAATACCCATTCCCTACCTCTGGGGGGACACTGAAGGCAGGTAATGCACAAGCTTACAGGTAGGCAAAATACACATACACACAAAATCAGTTATTTTGAAAGATTGCATGTGTCACTATCTTTGTGAATTGTTTACAAAAGCAGTCTCGTATTGTAGGAGTTGGTTGTACTTTGGGCTCATGTTCCTAATAGTTTTAGCCAATGCACCCACCCATCACCCTGTAGGGTAAGCTTCCAAATTTCTTCTTTTAGTTTTAAGTTATAGAACAGAATCCATCTTAACTCTAGCCTACTCTCATGATAACTTTGCTCTTATATTTGAGAACTGGCAGGGGTTATTGCCAGGATGTATGTCACTTGTGAGGTTAAAAACACAACAGTTGCCCTTTGCTTTGTCCATGCTTTTTTTTTGCTGTAAGTAAATCCATTCTTATACATAAATCTACTCTTCTCAATTGTATTTCCCTTATGGAAACTGATCATAATAGTCAAGTTCTAGTCATTCAGAATTCTGGTCTATGGTAGGAAACTAATTCTCTAACTAATATGCAAGCATAAATTAATCAAAGAAATTTGAGCTTCTCTAAATCTACTTGCCAAATATTGAAGTGAGAGAGAAATCAAAAGGAACTTCAAAACCATAATGACCATAGCCTCCTGAAAGCTGAGCGCTGGTTTTGATTAAAAGAGCTGCCATTTCCTGTGAAAATTATGCTAGATTGGCACAAAACAATTTGAGTTGATATTTATGTAAGCACATTAATATGCATATGCACTATTATGAAAAAATGCCAACTTTAGATGGTAATTATGTTTGTCATAAGAAAAAAGGGCTATCATTGGGAACAGAATTAGTGGAAATTTAGAGAAACCAGAAATTACCAAGAGCACGATTATTCATGATAAAAAAGTCTTAAACAAAAATAAAACAGGTATTTGGGAAATATAAAACTAACTAAAGAAACTAAAAATTGTATCTGATCTAATGTCTAGATTAAAAAAAAATGTTCTCAACTATCCCAGAAAAATGACAAGAATAAAATAGCCTAAAAATTTTATAACTGTTAGGTATATATTAGACTCACTGTCTTAAACATTACATCCCAGCAGATCATTTCAACAACTGCTACAAACCTTAGACATCCCAATGCGGAGACTACAGCCACAAACAAGAGGTGAGCCCAATATCTATGTTTGCATTTTTTCTAAGATATTTCTTTTGATGTTGATGCAGAAAAATAGATCCTAAGAATAGGAAAGAGAGTTGTGATTTTTTTTTATTTGAAGATGAAAGCATTGCAAGTACAAGAAGATTGTCAAACAGGAGAACTACATGTCCCCTTTGTTTCTTTATCAGTTTCTCTTATTTGTATGATAAGGCATTTGGAGTTCCAGGAGCCATAGACTCTCATGAGGCAGTTAGATAAGTAGAGATTCTGAGGTATTGCAGTGCTGGGAGATCCATCTCAATTCTAGTTAAAGGCTGTGGCATTCAAGTTGGGATCTGTCCCCGCTCATCCCCTACAGTGCTGGGCTGTGGAGGATTTGCTCAGGCTCCGAGAATCAAGAGTGTTTCCATTTGCAACAGCTGCCTGAGAAGGCAGTGCTGTAAAAGAGATATTTCATAACCACTGAACATTGGCAGATCTTTTTTTTCCAGAACTAAAAAAATGCTGTGCCAATTAGGTAATGAGATGGTAAAGCCATATCTGCATGTTAAACCCTGACATGAAGGAAGGAATAAAAGAGTCAACAAAGTCTGTGACCACGTATCTATGTACATCTGTGGAAGAGTTGCTTTTGTGAGTCCAGCAGCTGGGATAAAGGTCACACCAACCCTGCAGTTATATAATGTCAAAATAAATTAGATTGGTTCAAAAGCAAAGAAACAGTACAAAATAACATTTCCTTGATTCTGGGCTCTAGGGAATCTATGTCACATGAGAGTGCACCACTCTAACAGAGACACACGAACTCAAACTCTTAAAACTGCCCTGTGAAAAGGACCCAGGCACAGCAATGATGAAGACCAAGTCCCTACCTGGAGTTCTTGCTTTATCCTGAAGGGGTTTGCTTAGGTAAAGACCAGAGGAAGCCTTGGGGACTAGCAAGCCCTTGTTTGTCCTAAGGGCTTTGATTTGCTGTGTGTCAGACAATGGAGCAAATTGTGACATAGAATATTATGAAAATTAATAAAGTAATTAAATACAACTTATAGAGGCTCAATGCCCCCATGTAACTATAAAAGAAATGTCAACCAGAAATTAACAGAAGAGAGGAATGTAACAAAGAGAATCTACTCAAACTCAGTCACCCCTGGTTTATAAAGGACAGTACTCATTCACAAAGAGACACTCTGAGAAACAAATGGGGAGAGAAATTCTAAGCTACAGGTGTCAGGCTGGACAGCAATCAACTTCAACTCCCTAAGCAGTTGGCCAGCCACAAAAGCATTCATGCTGGCTCAACTGGAGGTCAACATGCAGAAGAATGAGAATTGATCCACTCTTATCTCCTTGTACTAAGCTCAACTCCAAGTGGACCAAGGACCACCATATAAAACCAGACACACTAAAACTAATAGAAAAGAAACTGGGGAAGACCCTTGAGGACATTGGCTCAGGGGGAAAGTTCCTGAGCAGAACACCAATAGCTTATGCTCTAAGATCAAGAATAGACAAATGGGACCTCATAAAATTACAAAGTTTTGTAAGGCAAAAGACACTGTCAATAGGACAAATCCACGACCAACAAATTGGGAAAAGATCTTCACCAACCCTAGATCTGACAGAGGGCTAATATCCAATGTATACAAAGAACTCAAGAAGTTCTTTAGACCCCAGAAAACCAAATAACCCTATCCAAAAATGGGGTACAGAGCTAAACAAAGACTTTTCACCAGAAGAAATTCAGATGGCTGAGAAACACCTTAAAAAATGTTCAACATCATTAGTCATTTGAGAAATGCAAATCAAAACAACCCTGAGATTTCAACTCACACCAATCAGAATGACTAAGATTAAAAACTCAGGAAACAGCAGGTGCTGGCGAGGATGCAGAGAAAGAGGAACACTCCTGTACTGCTGGTCGGATTGCAAGCTGGTACAACCAGTCTGAAAATCAGTCTGGTGGTTCCCCAGAAAAGTGGACAGGATACTTCCGGAGGACCCAGCCATACCACTCCTGGGCATATACCCAGAAGATTCCCCAGCATACAATAAGGATACATGCTCCACTATGTTCATAGCAGCCCTATTTATAATAGCCAGAACTTGGAAAGAACCCAGATGTCCCTCAACAGAGGAATGGATACAAAAAATGTGGTATATATACACAATGGAGTACTATTCAGCAATTAAAAACAATGAATTCATGAAATTCTTAGAGAAATGGATGGATCTGGAGAACATCATACTAAGTGAGCTATCCCAGTCTCAAAAGAATACCCATGGTATGCACTCACTGATAAAGGGATATTAGCCTAGAATCTTGGGACACCAAAGACACAATCCACATACCAAATGATGTCCAACAAGAAGGAAGGAGTGGACTCTAGTGCTGGAAAAGCTCAAAGCATTAGTGTAGGGGAATACCAGAACAGGGAAGTGGGAAGGGGTGGATGAGGGAACAGGGGGAGGGAAAAGGGCATGTGGGACCTTTGGGGGACAGGGAACCAGGAAAAGGGAAATGGAATGTAAATATAGAATATAGCCAATAAAAAAATTAAAAAAATTCTCACCCAGGCAGGATATGTGACTCCATTTTGCCAGTTAGTGGCTTTTCTCTTCGCAATACTAACCCAGGAAACACACAGAAACCTACTTTAAAATAAAGGACAGATGCTTTCCTGCTTTTTCTGGGCTGTATTGCACTCCCTGAGCATGAAGACAGATTACAAGTTCCAGAACCCGTCTAAGGAGCCCCAGTTACCATGTACAATCCTGTAATGCCAGCACTTAGGGGTAAAATAGATTTGTGACATTTGCTACCAGGAAGCCACCTCTAGGTTCAGGAGACCCTGGCTCAAAGAAATAAGGCAGAGAGTAATATTGAAGGACATCTTAATTCCTCCTCTAGCCGCTGCATGTGCAAAGACTACATGCATCAACACACAATGGCATACACATCCCATGCGTATATACTACAAACACATAAGCATAAAGTTTAGAATTAAAAATTATAAAACTAAAGCTGATATTTCCATAAACACTCCTAGATTTCCAAAACTTTCAAACTTTCAGTCAGAACTTTAAGAGTTAAAATTCTAAGAGTCTTCAAAGAAACCGTGGGGAAATATTCATGACATATTCATTAATCACTTATTAGATATGATACTGAACACTGGTTCCAAACCATAGGAAAAAAATGACACTTCCTAACAAGGTATAACTTTTGGGTATCACACAGTACTGTAAACAGAATGCAACTCAGACTGGGAGAAAGTATTATAAATGATATCTGCAAAGAGACTCAAATGGGAAGCAGGGACTCAAATACAGTAACTTTCCCCTAAAGGGAATCAGGATGTCTTTGTGCTCACAAATAAGCATGGTAAAAATCAGCAATGTTAAGCATACAGGCTTGTCTCTCCAACTAGAGCTGCGTACACACATTTTCCACCCAGAAGGCAGGAAATGGATGTTGTTGGTTGCCCACTGATCTGCGCTATCAGTAGGACCAAGCCACACCTGATACTCCCAGACCAGCAGTCCTTAATTTATGAGTCATGACTCTTTGGGTGATCTAATGACTCATCCATAGGGGTAGTCTAAAACCATCAGAAAACACAGATATTTACAGTAGGGTTAAAATAGTAGCAAAATTACAGTTATAAGTAACAAAAAATATTTTATGATTGGGGTCACTGCTTGCGGAACTGTTAAAGGGTCACAGCATTAGGAAGGTTGAGAACCACGATCCCAAACAATTATGTTTATCCCAAACACTTCTTCTCTGGAACTTTATCTTGAACATTGTTTCTCAGTCAATTGAATTCATACTTAGAGGAGAATGTCACATGTGATTTATAGCCTGATAGCATCTGTTCTGTTTCTGTAACTAAGACCATATCAGATCCTAGGTTTTTAAACTATAAACCTCATCTTTGTGATAGAAGTCACATGTTCTTTGCAAAAGAGTTTCAATGTAGTCACACCTTAAGTTTTCTTGTACATATATTTGAACGAACACTGGCTAGCTTTAGATTGTATTGTTTTCTGTGATATACACTTTTTTATTTTGTTGATGGTTATTTTTGAATTTTAATCACATTTTCTTCTTATAGACATACAGCTTAACTTTTTAATGTAAAAGTTAAATATCACTAGTTTGATGAATTTAAACCTATAAACTCTTCTTTAACAATGCATTGACCTTCTACAATACACTTGTATATGATATGTTTTCATTTTTCATCAACTCAAAACTTTTTTATTTTTGATTATTTATTGAACTCATAATTGATTACTATAAAGTATAAATCCTACACATTTAGACATTTTCTAAATCTTTGTACCTTTCTAGTTCTCTTTTTATTTATAGCTTACTTATATACTGGAAGAGAAAACTTTTTAAACTCATTATTTGCATATTATAAAAATAAAAGCATGTGGCATAACAATACTACATGCAATGTTGAATCTTCCATGAACAGTAAAAATACTGTGTTAGCTCAAGGCTTATGACAAAGATGTTCATGTCATTTATAGGCTTACTGATTTTCTACTATTTATAACTTGTTAAAACTGAATGTTTGAAATATTCTCAAATAATGTAGAGTTCTTTAATTTTCCCCCATTTTTTAGTTTTAACAATATTTGTGTTCTGTATTTTGAAGTCATTTCCTTAAGAACATGGTTACTCATAAGAACTAATTACTTTTCATTATATTAACATTGTTTTTTCTTTTCTAAAAACATCAACTTGAAAGTCTATTTTTATGATAGTGATAATGCCACCTAAATTCTTTAAAAAAGATATGTGCCTACATTATCTTTTTCTTGTTCTCCTAATGTCTATGAACTTAAAAGACTAAAGTGAGTTTCCTGCAGACAGCATGCAGTTTGTTCATTAATTTATCCAGTCTAACAGTTGCTATTTTGTTATTAGGATGATTAGAATAAAAACAGGAAAACTTTTCTGCAGAAGGCCTAATCATAAATGTTTTCACATTTGCAACCCAGTATTGCTCTGTCACAATAAAGAAGTCCTGGCAGTGTGATATAAAAGCAGCCATTATTGATGTACAACCAGCAAGCATGACTGAACTTGGCTAATGAACTTTGCTCACTGCTGGTTTAGATCACTGACATTTAATGTTATTATTGATATGGTTGGATTAAATTCTTTGGGCTGTTTTCTGTTTATTTCATCTGTTCTTTGTTTCTGTATGTACTTTATTTTCTGCTTCTTTTGGATTGAGTACTGTTCTTTATTTCTCTTTGTCTTTTCCATCTGCTTATTAGCATTTGCTAATGTGTTTTCATCTTGGATAAACTTTGGTTTTAATATATGCATTTATTTATCGTGACCAGAATTGAATTAATAGTCTCTTACTGTAGCTGTAGTGATCTCAAACCATATACCCCCAATTCATTCCTCTGATTCATTGTATAGCTTTGTATCATATTTTACAGTTTTAAAAACATAGCATACATGCTTAAAATATAGATTTATTAGTATTAAATACACTTCTGTAGTAATGATAGTCTGATACTTTGAGGTGATAAAAACAACATAACCCCAAATATATTTACCAATACAAACTAATGACCCTTGTGTGGTGATGGGCTTCTATTTTACTCTTAGGAAAGATGATTGTTGTGCTGCAGAGATGGCTCAGTAGTAAAGGGTACTTGTTATCGAGGGGACCCATTTCCTAGCATACATGTGGTAGCTCACAACTATCCCTAACTTACAAATCCAGGGGATCTGACTCTGTCCTCTGAACAATGCAGACACCAGACAAACATGTAGTGCACATACATACAACACCCATACACGTAAAATAAATAAGCCTGAAAAAAGACAGAAGATTGCTTTAGTCAAACATTTAGTCACTTAAGTATGATCAACTTCTACCAAAGATGTGTTCTTCTAAAGAATACAATTTAAATGATTTGTATGTTGTTTCAGTGATTGTCTACAAATGAGAGTACACCTTGGTAGCAAAAACTGAGGAATTGTATGGCTCACACCCAGGTCTTCCAGATATGCCCAATACAGGCTTTTCTCTAAGAGATCCCAGATGCACAGAGTAAGGAAGGTGCCATGTAGATTGTAATCATGAAGTCTCCATAGCAATTATAGCAACCACTATCAAAACAACAGTTTTAATATTGCTGTTCGAGATTTTCTGTGGTCTGGGCACACACAAAATATCTTCATAGTCCACATTTATTCAGTTTTTCCAGTAATCAATTGTGACATTTTAGGGCACTCTTTTCAAAACATGGGTTCCAAAGTGCAACCACGTTAGCAGAAACTATCATCAGCTCAGAGTTCTTGGCCATTACCAGTATGAGAACTATTTCCTTGTGATGTAAATATTTTGTCAAAAGTAATTCACCCAGCTCTCACCTTCTTTGTACTCTTTACACAGAGCTACAGAGTCTGGACCATTTACTGTCATTGTTCAGCACAGTGAAGTTGCTCCACAATAGATGGGTCTCGGTGGAAACAGGGAACAATTCTTTATTGACAGTTGCTACAATCTCAATTAGAAAACATGCTTAACTTATGTCTTGGGGATCCATGAGTGCATATACATCTTCACTAAGTGGTTTTCCTCTGGCCGTGTGTTGCCAGGGGTTCAAAACATTTAAAGGAAAGCCCCTTGGCTTCAAGTTTGTTACACGTTGGTAGGTCTGGGCATTACTAGTTCAAATTAACCACTTGATTTCATTCAAAAGCAACATAGCTAGAGATATTACACTGACTAATACCAAAACATGAGTCATCGTTGTTCAAAACAGCTTGCAAGCATAAGAGCATATGCACACATCAATGCCATAGAATATAGCCTGCAAAATGGATCTCCTCACTGGCAACCAGCACAGCTTTGACAAAGGCATCAAGACTGTGCCATGGAGAAAGAACAGCCTCTTCAGCAAATAGTGTTGGAACACGAGGTAACTACACATAGAAGTCCAAGGTTGAACATATCTTACTCCACATACAAATCAACCCAAATATAAGATGTAAAGCTAACAAACAATTGCAACAGAAAAATACTTGTTGACATCTGTCTAGATTATTATGTCCTGGATATAACTCTGAAGGTATGTGTAACTCATGTAAGAAAAGACTCATGACATTCATCAGACTGCTGTGAAGTCAAGGGAGTAGTCAGAGCAAGCTTACAGATTAAAGAAAGACTTTACAAACCATATACACAGAGGAGCGGATATCCAACTGTCCAATGGAAAGAAATGGAAACAATTTTAAAAAATAGTCGAAGGACCAAAAAACCAATTTTTTCCAATAACAACATACAAATGGCCACAAGAAAAAAAATGTTAAACCATCTTCAAGAAAAAACAAGAAGTTGTTAGGGGTGTGATTTAGTACTAGGGTGCTCTCCTTCTCAGGAGAACATAAAGTTCTCAATTTAATTATGACACCTAAGAATCAAAAATAATCAAACAGCAAAAATCACAATAAACTATTCCTCTCAACTCTTCTTGGAATAGAGATTATCAGACAAAATGATTTTTAAAAGACAAATCGTGAGACTGGAGAGATGGATCAGTGGTTAAGAGCACTGACTGTTGTTCTAAGAGGTCCTGGGTTCAATTCCCAGCAATGACTCGGTGGCTCACAACCATCTGTAATGGAATCTGATGCCCTCTCCTGGTGTGTCTGAAGACAGCTATCATGTTCTTGTATTACATAAATTAAGTAAATAAATCCTTAAAAATAAAGACAAAATGGTAAGTGCTGATTAAAATGTGAATGAAAAATCTCTTTACAATTTGTGAGAATGGAAATTACTAAACACACAGAAAACAGCATCAGGACGCTCAAAGGGCTAAAACTAGAGCTACCCTATGATCTAAAATCCTTCTTGTGGATGCATCCACAATGGTAATTAAATTAGTAGCTGGAAGAGTAATATGATCCCACAGTCATGGTAACAGCACTCAAAATAGCCAGACACAGAGACAAACTAAGCAGGAACAAATGAAAGAATACATAAAATAATTGGTTTCATGTAGACAACTGGATACAATTCAGTGTTTAAAAAGAAATAAGTCCCATCATTTGTAACAACAGAGACAGAACATAGTGAACATTATGCTAAATGAAACTAGCCAGGCTCAGAGAGACAATCTTTCGTCTTACTTATATGTGGGATCTTTAAAAAATGTATATACTAATAGAAAAGATGACAGAAGGGTGGTTAACATTGACTAGAAAGAGCAGGAAATGGTTGAGGAAATGTCTGATAAAGATGAAAGACTTCAGTTAGACAACAGAAAAGAATTTGGAAGACGATGTTGACGATTGCTAATGATCATCTGTTTGTATACTTGAACATTACTAAATGGCTTTTAAATATTCTCAGTACAGAAGAAAAGTTAAACATAGGAAGTAATAGAAATATTGACTTCCTTGACATACCCATTCTATGGTATGTAGAACACCAGGCTCTTACATGTTCTGTGTATTTATTTACTGTTTAGTCAGCCCAAACTATCATGTTATTCTATTATTACCAGCTTGCATGTGAGAAACTCTTCTATTATTTTGCAATGCATAAGGCAGCCCTCACAGTGTAAAGCACATTCTACGTTGGAACAGATCCAAAAATGTGATAAACAAACTTATTTATCACTGGGAAGTCCAGTTTTATTTATCATGTAAATTAATTGTAATTTTTTTTTTGTTGTTGTTGTTGTTTTGCATGAATGGTCTGGTCGGGATGGTAAAACTATTCTAAGAGTAGCTGTTAAAAAAAATCACCTGTTATTTTGTACTGGGGACTATTTGTTCTTTGTGTTGAGTACCTTTTGTTTTATAAAATGAGTTTTTTTTTTCACTTTTGTGTATGTATGTGTGTGTGATATGATTGTGTGTATGTGAGTGTGTATATGATATGACTGTGTAAGTGTGTGTGTGTGATATGACTGTGTGAATGTGTGTGTGATATGACTGTGTGAATGTGTGTGTGATATGACTGTGTATATGTGTGTGTGTGTGTGTGTGTGTGTGTGTGTGTGTATTTGCACAGGTCATATAACTTTTTGATAAGCTGTTCTTTTTATAACATAATGATATTCTTGATCTATTCTGACTGATAATATAATGAAGTTTGTTTAAATAAAAATAAATGAACTCCTAGATTGCTTTCAAAGTTCATTTCCTTTGGATAAATTTTACATACTTTCATTATATGCATATGTACATTACAATCTGTCAGGCGTGTGTGTGTGTGTGTGTGTGTGTGTGTGTGTGTCTTTTAATTGATCGATTAGGACCATCCATATTTAAGGTTACTCTTGAATGGTGTCTTATGCCTACAATTTAGTTGGTTATTCTCCTGGTCGTTTCTTTTTTGCTGTTCATTTTTTGACTTAGCCATGTTTGATTCCTTCCTAGTTCTCATTTGCTTTTAGAGTTCTCTGGGGAGAGTGTTTTCTGTTTTTGTTTGGTTTTGTTTAGTTTATAAATATCTTGAAAGAGATATTTCCTCTTTTGTTATGGTAACTCTGCTGAGTTAAAGCAGTCTAGATAGTTATTTATTTCCATTCAGGGTTTTAAACACATCATTTCCGAGTCTGCCTGCCTTTAGAGTTTTTGGGCAGAAATCTGATTATTCTGACAGGTTTGCTTTTGAACTTTGCTGTGAAATTCTCCCTTGAGCATCAGATGTTATTTTTTTTGTGTACTTTAGTAGCTTTACTAAAGCATACCATGAAAACATTATTCTTCTTTTTGTTCAGATTTACTAGAATTCTAAATGCCCCTGTACTTGAATAACTATATTTCCTAAAATTTTTGAAATTGCTTGCTATTATTTTACTGAGTTGCTTTTCTATATTTTTTTCCTCATAAACTTCCTGTATGCTCTATCAATCCTACTTTTCCCTTATTACTTTCCTGAACATGATAACGCACCAACAATGTCTTCAGGCTTAATATGTTTAAGATCTTTAACTGGAGTTTGGATTTGACATCTGAATTTTTATTTTTCAAAAATATTTGTGTGTCTCATTTTCAGAATTTCTATACCTATGTTGAATAGCTCTCTTATATCTATATTGTTTTCCTTAGTTTCCTTAATTCAGCAGTATATCCTTTGAATTAGTTAAGAATTTTAATATTATTCTTGTGGATTTATTATCAAGCATGGTATTCACTTTGAAAAATACTAAATCTATCACTACAGACTTCTGAAATTTGGAGGGGTTAAGTCACCTTTGTCTGGGGATGATTTATGTTTATCTTCTTGCAGACATAATATCCACAGTTTTATCATTTCTCTCTGCTGCTGGCATGGGAGTAAATGTTCACAATGAAGAACTCAGACCTTCCCAATGTGACTGTTTGGGACTGTGGCCTTAGGTAAGGACATTTATCTCCTCTCTTCATGGTGAACACTCACTGGTAGCTAAGCACAGTTGGAGTGTAGCTATAGAATGTGTAAATATTTTTACAGCTCAGATACATTTATATTCCAGTGGCAAAGATTCTGTTTAATATGATAGAAGTGCCAAATTTCTAACTCACTTACATAGAAAATAAGAAAAATACATTTGTTTTCCACATTTCTTTCTGTTATCTGCATGGTAATCTGTTTTATTTAGCTATCTTGAAATTATTTTATTAATTCTCAGCATTTTTTTCTTTGAAAACTTGCTTATTCTTTGTTGTCCTGCCTCTTTTGCTCTCAAAGTCCTAAATTATATCATTTGATTCCTCCATCTTATCTGGAAGACTGAATCTGCCATCCAAGTGCGTTAGTCAAGTACAACTAGTAGTCAGAAACCTTGGGGTGTTTTGAACAGAAAAAAAAAATTTAAACAGGGAATGGGATTGGCCATAGAGGTTGGTCAGTGGGTATAGACACTGCAAAACTTGATGACCTGAGTTTAATCTCAAGGATTTACATGGCACAAGGAAAGAACAGTCCCAAGTTGTTCTCTGACTTCTACACATGTGCTGGGTGCACATGAATACTGCACACTCACACACACACACACGTAACAAACTAAGTACATATAATAATAAAAGAAGGAATGAATGATAATTTTTGGGTATTTACATATTACTAGAAGATAAAAGAGATTTTTATAGACTACCCCTACTTCAAAATGATTTAGCCATTAAAGAAACAAGTACAACCTCAGGTGCATACTACAGTTGGGACTTTGTCATTATTGACAAGGGCATAACTACAGCTCACTTGATGGGAAGAACCTCCTAAAGTATATTAGGCCAAAGAATTTTCTTATAGCTGGCACCAAGGTTCTTAGGAGATGAGTTTGGCGGTTATGGAGATGGAAACTAAGGATGACATACAGTAAATTTCCAGGACAGAGTCAAAGAAGGCTGTGGTTGGTGGTCAGGAAATCACTTTCAGAATGCTGAAGAACTCTCAATCTGTGTATGGTGACTTTTAAAGAGCTAAGACGCCAACTAGAAGACAAGAGTTGAAGAAAAGCTTCTGGGAAGGAGCGAGGTATGCAGGTACCTTACATACTATGGGAAACTGACAAGGGAGCTTTAGTTACTAGGAAACTGGTTGTGTTGACCTTGCTATACAAGAAGAAACGAGCTGGCTGCACGTATTGTTCAATGGAAGCCAACTAGCAGAGAAACTATGAGATTTACTGGGATATTTAGCTTTGGAGAAAAGGCATTGCTAATCATCCAGAGGAAAGCATGATGAGGCTGTAGAGACTTCTGGGAAATGATAGTGGCTTCTGAACATCCCAGAGGGCAAGCAGGCCTATACACACACTGAGATTTTTACTGACATTCATCCAATGTCTTCCTTTCTGGGACCAGACATGCAAACTTAGCTTCCAACATGAGAACAGGATGAAACTATTCAAGGACAGTTCAAAAGCCCACTTTTTTTTTTACCAGGTTGGGTTTATTTGAGAAATACAAGCTTACTTCAGAGAATTATTTAATACAATTTTGTGTATTAGTAAATTAAAGAAGAAACCAAAACATTAATTATACAGAAAATACATTCAGCATTTATCTTTCATTAACTTAATGAAATAGAGCCCCAGCTAGCTAGGAATAATGGGTATCTTTTTATACCAGATAAAGAACATCATGTCAGTAACTACACCAATAATTCTTATAGTACAGGAATGGAAATTGTTCCATTTAGGATTAGAGACCAGGCATTCATTGGCAGATCCTTCTAAATAATTAAAGAAATATGCCTACTGCAAATTCCCTTTAAGAGACAGAATAAAGAACCTTCCCAATTCATTTTTGAGAACAGAATTACCCTGATACCCAAATCAAAAAAGGATGAAACATCAAAAACAACAACAAAAACCTAGCTAGTATTGTTCATGAGTAACGTTGGGAAAATGTCGAAACAAAATGCTTGAGAATCAGCTCCAACAATATATTAAAACTATAAATATTGCCAAGTGGGGTTTATTCCAGGAATAAAGAGTTTGGAAAGCCCACTTTCTAACAACATCCCTCCAGTGCCCTCTACTGTTAAGACTTTAAGCCATTTCAGTGCCACAGAAAGGACAAGTTGGGGACTTTACATTCAAGAGATAAGTAAAACATTAATAAATCAATTTCTTGGGCTTAATTCCAGGTATAGGATTAAACCAATCCCAGTTTTCATGTCCGTTCAAAATATGAAAGCAACCCAGTGATAGGGATATTAAGAATTATGAACTCTTTACAAGTAACTGAATAGCAAGAAGAAATTATTAGTATTACCACTGCTTCGAAAGAATACCCCAGGAAGGCATTGGCTTTGAAGGCAGTAAAGTATCTGAAAGCTGGTTTGGAGACTCCAAACAGGGAACACTGTACACAAATGGGATCTGTGAAGCACTGACTTGGCTTCTGAGGCCTGGAATCTCCATGTGAAATCTCTGTGCGAAAATCTCCATGCAAGAGCCTGCTAGCGATCTGGCTCTGAATATCCAGCATTGGAAACGCTGAATGTTCAGACTCAAAGTACTGTTGCAATGATCTTTCCTTTCCCTTTTCTCCACTTTCTGAACCCAACTGGCTCAGGTTCTCCACAGTCCCTACCATGCTACTATCCCTTCCTCCCTGAGAAGCTAAACAGCACCTCTCCATTCATTATTTGTTTTCTGCTTAATTTTATATAGTTTTCCTCATTTTTATTAGAACTATTTAAATAGCATTTTTGCAATAGACTTCTCAAGCATCTGACCTTTTCTGTACTTCTAAGAATAGCAATGAAAGTATTAATTTATTAACCTTCATTTTTGTAGAAGTCTATGGAATAGAAGAATAAGGGTTGTGTGTTTCTCTTGATCGCTGCTGTAATTTTGTTGCCTAATTTACCTAGAATTCTTGAACATAGTATAGTAGTCTTTCAGAGCTTCAGAACTGATTCAAACTAATTATTTTCCAAATATGCAGATTCTTCTCCCAGGGATCATCTATTTCCTGCCTTTAGTATGTGTGTAGACTTAGTGCTCTTATTTTCATTGTCAGCTGAATTTATTCTATGATGAATAGTCACTCAAATTGTTGTCATGTTCCATATTCATGGCTTGGTTAATGACTCAAACATCCTATGTGATTATTTTGGAGACTGCTTAGTCTCGTGAAAAATAGTCTAAACAACACTAGCTACAAACACAGTGTTGTACTAACAAGATAGCTCAGGGAATTGAAATGCTTACCACCAAGACTGACAACCTGAGCTCAATGTGCAGGTCCCATAAGGGAGAAAAGGGAGAAAAAACTTCCAGAAGCTTTCCTCTAATGACCATATATGGGCTATGTCATGTGGAAATGCACACACATACACAATTAAAATGAATACAACAAAATACAAACATTGCGTTACATGGAGAAGACTAAATATGTATTTTAATAAGGAATAAGCTAGAAAGTAGTCTCAAAGGATTCTACAGAAAAATAAATGAAGACTTGTTAAAAAAAAAGAGTGCCAGGAGTCTACAAGAATAAGCTTTCAGAAGATAAAAGGGTGACAGCTGGAAAGGCCCAGGCTCTGTGGGACATCCCCGCCCTCTGGTGAGCACCTAAGCTGCGTTCTGCAACCAGCTCGCCGGCCCCTAGACCAGCGGTGTAGCGGCGGGCCTCCATATTGCAACCAGGACACAGCTGGAAAGGCCCAGGTAAACACCCCTTCCAGGGCTACACTCACGGGGGTATCTGCTAGGGTCTCGGAGCCAAGCAGGCGGAGTCCCGCCTAGGCTCTGTGGGACATCCCCGAGCCCTCTGGTGAGCACCAAGGCTGCTTCTGCAACCAGCTCGCCGGCCCCTGGACCAGCTGTGTAGCGGCGGGCCTCCATATTGCAACTAGGACACAGCTGGAAAGGCCCAGGCTCTGTGGGACATCCCCGCCCTCTGGTGAGCACATAGGCTGCGTTCTGCAACCAGCTCGCCGGCCCCTAGACCAGCGGTGTAGCGGCGGGCCTCCATATCACAACCAGGACACAGCTGGAAAGGCCCAGGCTCTGTGAGACATCCCCGCCCTCGGGTGAGCACCTAAGCTGCGTTCTGCAACCAGCTCGCAGGCCCCTAGACCAGCAGTGTAGCGGCGGGCCTCCATATTGCAACCAGGACACAGCTGGAAAGGCCCAGGTAAACACCCCTTCCAGGGCTACCCTCACGGGGGATCTGCTAGGCTCTCGGAGTTCCTTGCAACCAGGACACAGCTGGAGAAGCCCAGGTAGACAGACTCCAACAGGGGCTACAATCGCATGGGTGGCAGCCAGCTTATGATCCCTTAAAGCAGCAGTCACACATATTCACCAATAGAGAAACAACAGGTGAGCCCAGCCTCACAGGAGATTCAAACACCAGCCACTGACAACAAGGCCAACTAAAACCAGAAATAACCAGATGGCAAAAGGAAAACGAAGGAACGTTACTAACAAAAATCAAGGCAACATGACAGCATCTGAACCCAGTTCTCCAACAACAGGAATCCCTGGATACCCTAAAACACCAGAAAAACAAGACTTGGATATAAAATCACTGGTCAGGATGCTGGTAGCTGAACACATAGAAAAATCTCGTAAAGAAATAGAGGAGAAAATGGATCAAAAGTTAGAAGCCTTTACGAGGCAAATACAAAAATCACTTCAAGAAATGCAGGAGAAGATGGATCAAAGAGAAGAAGACAATAAGGAAGAAAGACAAAAGTCACTTAAAGAACTACAGAAGAACGTGGGCCAACAAGTAGAAGCTATGAAAGAGGAAGCACAAAAATCTATTAAAGAAATACATGAAAACACAATCAAGCAAGCGAAAGATCTGAGCACATCCATCCAGATACTAAAAACAGAAGTAGAAACAACTAAGAAATCACAGAGGGAGACAACATTGGAGATAGAAAACCTGGGGAAGAAATCAGGGGCCATAGACGCAAGTATCAACAATAGAATACAAGAGATAGAAGACAGAATCTCAGAAGCCGAAGATAACATAGGAACCATTGATTCAACAGTCAAAGAAAATACTAAATGCAAAAAGGTGGTAACCCAAAACATCCAGGAAATCCAAGACACTATGAGAAGACCAAACCTAAGGATTATAGGTATAGACGAGAGTGAAGATTTACAAGTTAAAGGGCCAGCTAATATCTTCTATAAAATTATGGAAGAAAACTTCCCCAACCTAAGGAGAGAGATGCCCATGAATATACAAGAAGCCTATAGAACCCCAAACAGACTGGACCAGAACAGAAATACATCCCGTCACATAATAATCAAAACTCCAAATGTAATAAACAAAGAAAGAATACTAAAGGCAGCAAGAGAAAAAGGCCAAGTAACATATAAAGGAAAACCTATCAGAATAACACCAGACTTCTCACCTGAGACCATGAAAGCTAGAAGATCCTGGGCAGATATCATGCAAACTCTAAGAGAACACAAACTTCAGCCAAAACTACTTTACCCAGCAAAACTCTCAATTGCCATTGACGGAGACATCAAGGTATTCCATGACAAAACCAAATTTGCAAGATATCTCTCCACAAATCCAGCCCGACAAAGGATAATAGGGGGAAAACACCAAGACAAGGACGGAAACTACACCCGGGAAGAAGCAAGATAGAAACCTCCTCTCATCAAACCCAAAAGAAGATAACCTCTCGAATATAAAAAATAAATAAGATAAATAAATATAATTTCAAAAATGTCTGGAGGTAATAATTACTACTCCTTAATATCTCTTAACGTCAATGGACTCAATTCCCCAATAAAAAGACATAGATTAACAGACTGGATACGGAAACAGGACCCTACATTTTGCTGCATACAGGAAACACATCTCAGTGTTAAAGACAAACACTACCTTAGAGTAAAAGGCTGCAGGACAATTTTACAAGCAAATGGTCTCAGGAAACAAGCTGGAGTAGCCATTCTAATATCAGATAAAATTGACTTTCAACCTAAAATCATCCAAAGAGACTCAGAAGGTCACTTCTTGCTGGCCAAAGGGAAAATCCACCAGGAAGAGCTCTCAATACTGAACATCTATGCTCCAAATGCAAGGGCACCCTCCTTCGTAAAAGAAACCTTACTAAAGCTTAAAGCACACATTACACCTAACACAATAATTGTGGGTGACTTCAACACCCCACTCTCCTCAATGGACCGATCAGGAAAGCAGAAACTAAACAGGGACACAGTGAAACTAATTGAAACTCTGGACCAATTGGATTTAACAGATATATATAGAACATTTCATCCTAAAGCTAAAGAATATACCTTTTTCTCAGCACCGCATGGTACCTTCTCCAAAATAGACCATATAATCGGTCACAAGACAGATGTCAACAAATACAAGAAGATCGAGCTAATCCCATGCCTCTTATCAGATCACCATGGAGTAAGAGTGGTCTTCAATAGCAACAAAAACAACAGAAAGCCCACATACACATGGAAACTGAACAATACTCTACTCAATGACACTTTGGTCAAGGAAGAAATAAAAAAAGAAATCAAAGACTTTTTAGAATTCAATGAAAATGAAGGTACAACCTACCCAAATCTATGGGACACAATGAAAGCAGTGCTAAGAGGAAAACTCATAGCTCTAAGTGCATCCAAAAAGAAACTGGAGAGAGCATACACTAGCAGCTTAATGGCACACCTTAAAGCCCTGGAAGAAAAACAAGTTAATTCACCCAGGAGGAGTAGAAGACAAGAAATCATCAAACTCAGGGCTGAAATCAATCAAATAGAAACAAAGAGAACCATACAAAGAATCAACAAGACCAGGAGCTGGTTCTTTGAGAAAATCAACAAGATAGATAAACCCTTAGCCAGGCTAACCAAAGGACACAGAGACAGTATACAAATTAACAAAATTAGAAATGAAAAGGGAGACATAACAACAGAAACTGAGGAAATTCAAAACATCATCAGATCCTACTACAAAGGTCTATACTCAAAACAACTGGAGAATCTGGAGGAAATGGACGATTTCCTAGACAGATATCAAATACCAAAATTAAATCAGCATCAAGTAGACCAGCTAAATAGTCCCATAACCCCTAAAGAAATAGAAGGGGTTATAGAAAGCCTCCCAACCAAAAAAAGTACGGGACCAGATGGTTTTAGTGCAGAATTCTACCAGACCTTCAAAGAAGACTTAACACCAATACTCTCCAAACTATTCCACAAAATAGAGACAGAAGGGACACTGCCCAACTCATTCTTCGAAGCCACAATTACGCTAATACCTAAACCACAAAAAGATCCAACAAAGAAAGAGAACTTCAGGCCAATTTCTCTGATGAATATAGATGCAAAAATACTAAATAAAATTCTTGCTAACCGAATCCAAGAGCACATCAAAACGATCATCCACCATGATCAAGTAGGCTTCATCCCAGGGATGCAGGGATGGTTCAATATACGGAAATCCATCAATGTAATCCACTACATAAACAAACTGAAAGAAAAAAACCACATGGTCATCTCATTAGATGCTGAAAAAGCATTCGACAAAATTCAGCATCCTTTCATGCTAAAAGTCTTGGAAAGAGCAGGAATTCAAGGCCCATACCTAAACATAGTAAAAGCAATCTACAGCAAACCAGTAGTCAACATCAAAATAAATGGAGAGAAACTTGAAGCATTCCCACTAAAATCAGGGACTAGACAAGGCTGCCCTCTCTCTCCATATCTTTTCAATATAGTACTTGAAGTTCTAGCAAGAGCAATTAGACAACATAAGGAAGTCAAAGGGATACAAATTGGAAAGGAAGAAGTGAAACTATCATTATTTGCAGACGATATGATAGTTTACCTAAGCGACCCAAAAAACTCCACCAGAGAACTTCTACAGCTGATAAACAACTTCAGCAAAGTGGCAGGTTATAAAATTAACTCAAGCAAGTCAGTGGCCTTCTTGTACTCAAAGGACAAGCAGGCTGAGAAAGATATTAGGGAAATAACACCCTTCACAATAGCCACAAACAACATAAAGTATCTTGGCGTAACTCTAACCAAACAAGCGAAAGATCTGTACAACACGAACTTCAAGTCCCTGAAGAAAGAAATCGAAGAAGACCTCAGAAGATGGAAAAATATTTCTTGCTCCTGGATTGGCAGGATCAATATAGTAAAAATGGCCATCTTGCCAAAAGCAATCTACAGATTCAATGCAATCCCCATCAAAATCCCAAATCAATTCTTCATAGATCTAGAAAGAGCAATTCTCAAATTCATCTGGAGCAACAAAAAACCCAGGATAGCTAAAACTATTCTCAACAATAAAAGGACTTCTGGGGGAATCAATATCCCTGACTTCAAGCAGTACTACAGAGCAATTGTGTTAAAAACTGCATGGTATTGGTATAGCAACAGGCAAACAGATCAATGGAACAGGATTGAAGACCCTGAAATTAACCCACAGACTTATGGTCACTTGATCTTTGATAAAGGAGCCACAACCATCCGATGGAATAAAGATAGCCTTTTCAACAAATGGTGCTGGTTCAACTGGAGGTCAACATGCAGAAGAATGCGAATTGACCCACTCTTATCTCTTTGCTCTAAGATCAACTCCAAGTGGATCAAGGACCTCCACATGAAACCAGACACACTGAAACTATTAGAAAAGAAACTTGGGAAGACCCTGGAGGACTTGGGCACAGGGGAAAAGTTCCTGAACAGAACACCAATAGCGTACGCACTAAGATCAAGAATCGACAAATGGGACCTCATAAAATTACAAAGTTTCTGCAAAGCAAAGGACACTGTCCGAAGGACAAAACGGCAACCAACAAAGTGGGAAAAGATCTTTACCAACCCCACATCCGACAGAGGGCTAATATCCAATATATACAAAGAACTCAAGAAGTTAGACCGCAAAGAAACAAATAACCCTATCAAAAAATGGGGCACAGAGCTAAACAAAGAATTTTCACCAGAAGAAATTCGGATGGCCGAGAAACACCTTAAGAGATGTTCAACATCATTAGTCATCAGGGAAATGCAAATCAAAACAACCCTGAGATTCCACCTCACTCCAGTCAGAATGGCTAAGATTAAAAACTCAAGAGACAACAAGTGCTGGCGAGGATGTGGAGAAAGAGGAACACTCCTCCACTGTTGGTGGGATTGCAAAATGGTAAAACCACTCTGGAAATCAGTTTGGCGGTTCCTCAGAAAATTGGGCATGGCACTTCCAGAGGACCCTGCCATACCACTCCTGGGCATATACCCAGAGGATTCCCCTACATGCAATAAAGACACATGCTCCACTATGTTTATAGCAGCCTTGTGTATAATAGCCAGAAATTGGAAGGAGCCCAAATATCCCTCAAAGGAGGAATGGATACAGAAAATGTGGTATATTTATACAATGGAATACTACTCAGCAATTAAAAATAATGAATTCATGCAATTTGTAGGTAAATGGTTAGACCTGGAAAATATCATCCTGAGTGAGCTAACCCAATCACAAAAGAATGCACATGAAATGCAATCACTGATAAGTGGATATTAATGAGCCCAGAAGCACTAAATACTCAAGACACAAATAGCAAGTCAAATGATTCCCAAGAAGAAGAAAGGAGAGGACCCTGGGCATGTAAAGATTGCATCCAGTTTAGTAAAGAAACCGAGGGGAGAGGGGGAATGATTGGGGAATAGTTGGGGGGGGAGAAGAACTATGGGAACAATGGTGGGTGGGAACTGGGAAAGGGGAAAGCCTTTGAAATGTAAACATAGAATATAGAAAATAAAAATAACTAAAAAAAATAAAAAAAGAAAAAAAAAGAAAAAAAAGAAAAAAAAAAGAACAGTAAGGTGGGAGGGGGTGGATGAGGGAGCAGGGGGAGGGAAAAGCGCATGTGGGACCTTTGGGGTGGGGAACCAGAAAAAGGGAAATGAATTGTAAATATAGAATATTTCCAATAAAAAAAAGAAAAGAAAAGAAAAAAAAAGAAGATAAAAGGGTAAATTTCAAGTTTTGATTGAAAATCAAAATTATTGAAAGCAAAAGAATTGATGATAGAAACCCTGATAATTAAATGAATATATAAAGATATATGCTATCAAGATACAGGACAAAATTATGGTACATGGATACACTAGTTGCATAATGTTTGTTTAAACATTGTGACTGGACTCATGTTCTGATTTTGAAACTTTCCAAGGCAGGCTAAACAAATCTCATTTTCTGTATTTATCATGGATATAAAAAGAAGTATGAAATTCATCTGATATGATGAGATGACTTTGTAAAGAAAGACTTGATAGGGTAGGCAAGGGAATTTGGAGGACCTTGTCTTCTATAATCTAAGAATACACAGACTGTTTCATAGACATTTCAACCAAGAAATCATAATATATTACAATTTAGCAAGAATCAGGCTGTGTAGTGACATTCTAATACTAATATGGCACTTGATGAAAAGTAGCTTTAATTTCTTTTGAAATTTCATTTAACTTTTAATTTATGGAAGACAAACTTTTGTCATGTGATTAGATTCTGTACTCTAAATAAGTGAATTTGTATATTCAGTTGTTTTATCTCCATTTTTCTCCTTTTACTGTAAGTAGATTCTTTTCTCATATCCTGATTACAGTTTCTCTTCCCTCCACTTCTCTTAGATCTTTCCCATATCCTTTCCCATCTAGATCTACTCCCTGTTCAAACTCTCATTAGAAAAGAACAGGCTTCTAAGAAATAACAAGGATGCATAACAAAATAGAAAATGATAAGACAAAAGCCATGACATTGAAGCTGGACAAAGCAAACCAACAGAAGGAAACAGCCCAAGTGAAGGCACAAGAATCAGAGATGCATACATTTGCACACTAAGGAGTTCCACAAAAATAATAAGCTGAAAGCTATAATATATATGAAAAAGAATCTGATGGGGATTCTGGCAGGTCTTGTGCCTGCTGCGTCACTCTCTGTGAGTTCCTATTAGCTTTGTTCAGCTGATTTAAGCAGACTTGTTCTTCTGGTTCTTCCACTTCACTGGCTCTTATACTGTTTCTGCCTCCTCTTCCTCCTGGGTTCTTGATCTCTGGGGGAAAGAAATTTAATGGGGACATCCATTTCAATCTGTATTCCAAAGGTGCCTCCCTCTGTCCCCACTGTTCTCTCTCTCTCTCTCTCTCTCTCTCTCTCTCTCTCTCTCTCTCTCTCTCTCTCTCTCTGTGTGTGTGTGTGTGTGTGTGTGTGTGTGTGCGCGCGCGCGCATGCGTTTGTAAAACATCTGGCTGTAGGCCTCTGTATTTGTTCCTGTCTATATATGCAAGAGGTAGCTTCTCTGATAATGGATGAATATGAATAAGGCTATGATCTATGAATAGGATCTATGAAAAAAGCAGAATATCATTAGGAGACATTTTGTTGCTGTTGCTTTTTTTTAATTTTTATTTTCTATATTCTATGTTTACATTCCAAAGGCTTTCCCCTTTCCCAATTACCCCCCACCATATGTCCCATAATTCCTCTTCTCCCCCCTGCTATTCCCCACTCATTCCCCCCCCCCACGATTTCTCTGTTCTGGGTCTACAATACTGGATCCAATCTTTACAGGCCCAGGGTCCTCTCCATTCTTCTTCTTGGGAGTCATTTGACTTGCTAATTGTGTCTTGAGTATTTAGGGCTTCTGGGCTCATTAATATCCACTTATCAGTGATTGCATTTCATGTGTATTCTTTTGTGATTGGGTTAGCTCACTTTTTTTTTTAAGACCACTAGTATTTAGTTTTATGCTATGTCTCTGTGTTATATAGTATCTGATTCTTTGTCACCTAAGTGATGTTCAGAATAGATTAAATTTCATGGAGTGGCCCTTGAGTCAAATCAGATGATGATTGAATACTCTCCTAAGCTTTATGTCCACCATTGCCCTTGCATATTTTACAAGCAAACACCATTGTAGATCAAAGTGTTCATGGCTGAGTTAGGTTTATATTTTTCTTGTGGTAACCTATAGAGTATCTTTTCTTAAAAAGACACTAGAATGTCAGGTTAAAGGTTCTATGTAGGCACCAGCTTGCTCTCCACATGTTCAATGAGTTGTACACGTGTTACTATCAGCAATGGGAAGTTGTAAATTTGTGCAATCTATTATAATGGGAATATTGTAGAATGTTTGTGGATTTCTATGGTAGGTCAACAGCTCAGTTTGATATAACTCAGTCCTGATACTAAGTGTTTCATTTGGTGACAGGTAATAGCTAGATGGGACTTCACCTCGCTCACTACTTGGAGAATTCATCAGATAATCTTGGTATATTTTTGAAAGGTTCCGCTGAACTAGGTTTCCATACCATCTTCCAAATGACCCTCAGCACTCTCTTCATTAGTACTCCAACCTTTCTCTCCCAACCTGATCTTCCAGTTCCTGTCTTCCTGCCCTCTTTTCATCTATAAAATTTATTCTATTTCCCCCTCTTAAAGTGATCCATGTGTCCCCCATAAACTCTTCTTCTAAACATAACCTTTCTAGGTCTACAGAATGTAGCTTGGTGATCTAATACCTAATATCTATATAAAAGAGAATACATACCATACTTATCTTTTGAGGTTTGGTGACCTCATTCAGTACAATTTTCTTTTCTTGTTTCACTGTTAAGAGAATCTTTTGAGCTGGCCTAAGGAGTCTATAACCACCCAGAGAAAGGGACCAACCAGAGGTGAGCAGAGATAAAGCCAGTAATCTGTGCAACATGCTGGCTGAGCAGCAAAGATACTGAGTTGCAGACACTAGCCACACACACATGGAAATGATGAGGAAAGCTGAAAAGTCAACAGACTTGGTAAAATAGTAGGTAAGAAGTTCTTACACACAGTAGAGATTAAAAATATTTTCTATGTTGAAAGAAAATGGAGAAAAACAAATGACAGAGGACACATGGACCCTGTATAATTTTGTTCTGATTATCAGCATGCAGATACTTATATGTTCAGTAGTTGTATATATCCTCATTAAGAAAGATTAGAATAAAACAGACATAGATACAGAGAGGACTGAAAGATGGAACGCTAGGCTGCAGGTCATAAAACAGAGGTTAGAGGATTTAAAAAATCAAAATAAAGAATCTTCAGAAGAATCTAATCTGGAATGTAAAATAACAGCAAAAGGGGTAGTTTCAGATAAGAAAAAATGCACAAAACTTTGAAAAATTAGAATGGCAACCATAGATATGCAATATTGTGAGTTAAGACTCCAGAATCTTCTTATTGATTCTACCTTAGAGCAATGTCATGAAATAGATTATGTGTTTCATTTTTTAGAGTTTGGAGAATTAAAGTATGTACATATGTCAATTCATCATATAGTTGATTCATATTCAGCATTTCAATATACTTTTGTCTAAAATGACTGATTTTGAGATTTATTAGTTCTTAGTGATGTTTAGATGATGCTTCAATATGAGTACCCATTAGAATATAACAACTTTTAGATATTATAGCATAAAAATGGTTTCAGATATAACTTATAATCCTACAGGTCAAGTAATGGTAGAAGGATCTAACAGAACTTTTAAAAAAAATGCTCATAGAACAGAAAAGGGATGTAGAATCTCCCAAAGATAGTTCAAATAATACTTTATTAACATTAACTTTTTAAAATGCCAATGAGACAGATAGCACAGCTGCTGAAAAGCACTAAATTTTAGAAAGTACTGCTGAATTAGATCAGCATAAATATATGATATGCCTCAGAATGGAAGACAGAACATATATTGAACTGGGGGAGAGAATATGCTCTTGTATCAACAGGAGAAAAAAAGCTAGATATTACTTCCAACTGAATAAAAATCAGATGTGACATACCCAGAAGACTTAGGCTGCACCTATGAAGAAAGGAAAACAAACAAAGTAGAACAAAACAAGTAATATAAGTGTCTGATAGCTCTAAGATTGGCCAAGACAAGAAAATGTCTTCAGCCAGGACATCAGCTATGCAAAGCCAATAAATCTGGTTGTCTACAGAATCCTCAGAATTTATCATGCCATTCTTTCAAATGGCTTTGAAAGAAATTATATTCTAGTTTAGTTACAAAGTCCAAAATAACTTAGAAAGACCTTCTGAAAGAGAAAAAAATCTTTAGTTGAACTGTGCACACGGCACATTCCATACACATTGCAGAAATGTGTGTTGCCTGTGATAGTTTTATATTTACAGACTGCAAGAAAGTCATTATAGCCCTGACAAGATTTCCCTCAGGGATGCTGAGATGCTAACCTCAGCTTTCAGGGCTATCCTGAAGCTCCTGGTGTTTACCATTCTGCTGAGACTTGTGATGCCTCTGATTATCATGGAATCATTAACATTAACAGGGAGTAAAATATGTACATTATTATACATACAAGCCTTATAACCACAGCAGCCATGGACACTCCTGAAGGTTCATGCCTGCTGGCCCTGTCCCAGGTGCAAAAACCATGTCATTCTATTCCTACCAAGGCCAAGCTGGACCCAGCATGTGATACTTAACCATAGTTCAGTTTCAGAATTCTCAATTTTTCCCCTTATCAAGCTCTTCTGTTTGCGTTGTGGATTTACTTTCAATATTGTTATGATATCTGTAACTTTCCTATGAAAGAGAAAAGAGAAAAGATTAAATCATCTTGCATAACAATTCTTATATACAATAGAAAAGGGTACTGCCTCAGCTAGAAACAGAACATCTATTATAAGAATACTAGAATCTGAGATCATGGAGAGAGTAAACTGGTACTTACCTGGATAGTTCGTTCCTACTGTCTAGCTTTCAGAGTGCTGGAGGACATAATGCACACTACAGGGGGGAAAGTAATAATCACTGTCACTCAGATGTAAATCCTGAAAACTATCAAATCAACTGGTGTGACAAGATTATCCTCACAGCCCCAATGGTGGCATAAATATTGTGGGTACCCATTGGAGAACAAGTCAAATTTACATGGATGTAAGGTCAGTGAGTGAATAGTGACCTGGCACTATTTAAGGGATTAAGAACCTATGAGTAGAGGCATCATTAAAAATAAATCTCAGATTGGCACCAGGGAGCCTGGAAACTCCACAGCCTTCTGTGCATCTCCCGCAAAGCCAAGAGAAAGCCATCTCCCAGTAGTGCTTTCACTTCTGAGTACAGAGGTGAGATCTCCACCTTCTCTCTGGAGGGGGCCAGCTAGGAGCACACAGGGCCTAAGATCAGTGGAGCAGCTGGGACAGAAGTCTTCCCACCGCCATTTGCACCAGGGAGCCTGGAAACTCCACAGCCTTCTGTGCTTAGCCCTCCGAGAGAGAGAGAGAGAGAGAGAGAGAGAGAGAGAGAGAGAGAGAGCTCTCCAGGAGTGCTTTCACTTTTGAGCTCAGAGGAATAAGGACATAAGCTTACAGGCCCACAGGAGGGACAAACTCCAGCCAGAGACAACAATACCAACTAGCACCAGAGATAACTAGATGGTGAAAGGCAAGCACAAGAACCCTACCAACAGAAACCAAGGCCACATGGCAATATCAGAACCTAATTCTCACACCACAGCAAGTCCCAGATACCCCAACACACTGGAAAAGCACAAGTTGAATTTAAAATTGTATCTCATGATGCTGATAGAGGGCTTCAAGAAAGAATTAAATAACTCCCTTAAAGGAGAACATCAGTCAACAGGTAAAAGCTGTTAAAGAGGAAACACAAAAATTCCTTAAAGAAATAAAGGAGATCATGGGTCAACAGGCAGAAGCCCTTAAAGAAGAAACACAAAAGTCCCTTAAAGAATTACAGGAAAACACAAACAATCAAGTGAAGGAACTGAACAAAACCATCCAGGATCTAAAAGTGGAGTAGAAATAATAAAGAAATCACAAAGCAAGACATCTCTGAAGATAGAAAACCTTGGAAAGAATTCAGGAGTCATAGGTAAAAGCATCAACAACAGAATACAAGAGATAGAAGAAAGAACCTCAGATACTGAAGATACCATAGAAAACATTGATTCAACAGTCAAAGAAAATGCAAAATGTATAAAGCTGGTAACCCAAAACATCCAGGAATTCCAGGACACAATGAGAAGACCAAATCTAAGAATAATAGGTATAGACAAGAGCCAGGATTTACATCTTAAAGGCCCAGTAAATATCTTCAACAAAATTGTAGAAGAAAACTTCCCTAACATAAAGAGATGCCCATGAACATACAAGAAGTCTTCAGAACTCCAAACAGAATGGACCAAAACAGAAAGTCCTCCTGGCACATAATAATCAAAACACCAAATTCACTAAACAAAGAAAGAATATTAAAAGCAGTAAGGGAACAAAGGGCAAGTAACTTATAAAGGCAGACCTATCAGAATCACACCAGACTTCTCACCAGAGACAATGAAAGCTAGAAGATCTTGGGAAGATCTCATACAGACCCTAAGAGAACACAAATGCCAGCCCAGGCTACTATACCCAGCAAAACTCTCAACTATCATAGATGGAAAAACCAAGATATTCCATGATAAAAACCAAATTTACACCCATCCAGCCGGGGCGGGGGAGCCAGCCTCAGCCAGCTTCCCAGGTGCTCAGACCCAGCCTGCAGAACCAGGTAACTGAGATATCCCGAGTTTAAGAACTTTGGGGACTCAGGCCTGGAGCTGGAGCTGAGCACAGAGTAGCAGTTTGGGGGACACCTGCCGAGCCTGTGCTCTGCGCTCCCAGGGCAGACCCCAAACTCCCTGCAGTCTGCGCGATCTTGCCAGCTGCTTCTCATCCAGCCAGCAGGGGGGAGCCAGCCTCAGCCAGCTTCCTAGGTGCTCAGACACAGCCTGCAGAACCAGGTACCTGAGATATCCCTAGTTTAAGACCTTCGGGGACTCAGGCCAGGAGCTGGAGCTGCTCACAGAGTAGCGGTTTGGGGAACACCAGCCGAGCCTGTGCTCTGGGCTTGCAGGGTGGACCCCGAACTCCCTGCAGTCAGCGCCATCTTGCCAGCTGCTTCCAATCCAGCTTGCAGCGGGGGAGCCAGCCTCAGCCAGCTTCCCAGCAGCTTTGGACCAGCAGGCAGAACCAGATAACTGAGATATCCCGACTTTAAGACCTCTAGGGAATCAGGACACCAGACAGCAAACCCTGAGCAGGAGCAGTGCAGAGCAGCTGCCCAACAGGCAGAACCAAGTACCTGGGATATCCTGAGTTTAAGACCTCGGGGGACTCAGGCCACCTGTCAGCAATCTGTGAGCAGGAGCCCTGCAGGGCAGTGGTTCAGGTGTCCCAGTCGCGAGGAAATAGCCTAACGAGCCCACAGGAGGGTCAAGCACCAGCTAGTAACTACAGGACCAACTAACACCAGAGTTAACCAGATGGCAAAAGGCAAACGTAAGATCGTTACTAACAGAAATCAAGGCAGTATGGCGGCATCCGAACACAGTTCCCCCAACAGCAATAAATCTTGGATACCCCAAAACACCAGAAAAACAAGACTCAGATCTAAAATCACTGGTCAGGATGCTGATAGAGGAACACTTAGATAAATCTCTTAAAGTAATACATGAGAAAATAGATCAAAAGCTAGAAGCCCTTACAAGGCAAACACAATTAAATCTCGGATATCTCAACACACCAGAAAAACAAGACTCAGATCAAAAATCACTGATAAAGATGCTGATAGAGGATCACTTAGATAAATTTCTTAAAGTAATAGAGGAGAAAATAGATCAAAAGCTAAAAGCTCATACAAGGCAAACACAAAAATCACTTAAAGAAATCCAGGAGTACATAGAGCAAAAAATGAATCCCAATAAGGGGGAGAAACAAAAATCACTTAAAGAAATACAAGAGAACATGGGTCAAGAAGTAGAAGTCATAAAAGAGGAAACACAAAAATCCCTTAAAGAATTACAGGAAAACACAAACAAGCAATTGAAAGATCTGAGCAAAACCATACAGAATCTAAAACAGAAGTAGAACAACTAAGAAATCGCAAAGGGAGACAACGTTGGAGATAGAAAACCTTGGGAAGAAATCAGGAGTCATAGATGCAAATATCAACAATAGAATACAAGAGATAGAAGACAGAATCTCAGATGCTGAAGATACCATGGGAACCATGGATTCAACAATTAAAGAAAATGCAAAATGCAAAAAGCTGGTAACCCAAAACATTCAAGAAATCCAGGACACAATGAGAAGACCAAACCTAAGGATTATAGGTGTAGATGAGAGTGTAGATCTACAACTTAAAGGGCCAGCAAATATCTTCTACAAAATTATGGAAGAAAACTTCCCCAACCTAAAGAGAGAGATACCCATGAATATTCAAGAAGCCTATAGAACCCCAAATAGACTGGACCAGAACAGAAATACTTCCCATCACATAATAATCAAAACCCCAAATGTACTAAACAAAGATAGAATATTAAAGGCAGTAAGAGAAAAAGGACAAGTAACATATAAAGGAAGACCTATCAGAATTACACCAGACTTCTCACCTGAGACCATGAAAGCTAGAAGATCATGGGCATACCTCATGCATACCCTAAGAGAACACAAACTTCAGCCAAAATTACTATACCCAGCAAAACTCTCAATTGCCATAGATGGGGAAACCAAGGTATTCCACGACAAAAACAAATTTGCACAATACTTATCTACAAACCCAGCCCTACAAAGGATAATAGGGGAAAAATACCAACACAAGGGGGGAAACAACACCCCAGAAGAAACAAGATAGAAACCCAATCTCATCCAACCCAAAAGAAGAGAACCACTCAAATACAAAAATAATAATAATAATAATAATAACGCCCAAAATGTGAGGAAGTAATAATTACTATTCCTTAATATCTCTTAATATCAATGGACTCAATTCCCTAATAAAAAGACACAGACTAATACACTGGATACAGAAACAGGATCCTACATTTTGCTGCATACAGGAAACACATCTCAGTGTCAAAGACAAACACCACCTTAGAGTAAAAGGCTGGAAGACAGTTTTACAAGCAAATGGTCTCAGGAAACAAGCCTAAGTAGCCATTCTAATATCAGATAAAATTGACTTTCAACCTAAAGTCATCAAAAGAGACTCAGAAGGTCACTTCTTGCTTGTCAAAGGGAAAATCCACCAAGAAGAATTCTCAATACTGAACATCTATGCACCAAATGTAAGGGCACCCTCATTCGTAAAAGAAACTTTACTGAAGCTTACAGCACACATTGCACCTAACACAATAATTGTAGGTGACTTCAACACTCCACTCTCCTCAATGGACCGATCAGGAAAGCAGAAACTAAACAGGGACACAGTGAAACTAAATGAAGCTTTGGACCAATTGGATTTAACAGATATATATATAGAACATTCCATCCTAAAGCAAAAGAGTATACCTTTTTCTCAGCACCGCATGTACCTTCTCAAAAATTGATCAGATAATTGGTCACAAGACAAACCTCAACAAATACAAGAAGACGGAACTAATCCCATGTCTCCTATCGGATCACTATGGAGTAAAAGTGGTCTTCAATAGCAAGAAGAACAACAGAAAGCCCACATACACATGGAAACTGAACAAACTCTACTCAATGACAACTTGGTCAAGGAAGAAATAAAGAAAGAAATCAAAAACTTTTTAGACTTCAATGAAAATGAAGGTACGACCTACCCAAATCTTTGGGACACAATGAAAGCAGTGCTAAGAGGAAAACTCATAGCCCTGAGTGCCTCCCAAAAGAAACTGGAGAGATCATACACTAGCAACTTAACAGCACACCTGAAGACCCTGAAACAAAAAGAAGCTAATTCACCCAGGAGGAGTAGAAGAGAGGAAATCATCAAACTAAGGGCTGAAATCAACCAAGTAGAAACAAAGAAAAACATATGAAGAATCAACAAAACCAAGAGCTGGTTCTTCGAGAAAATCAACAAGATAGATAAACCCTTAGCTAGACTAACCAAAGGGCACAGAGACAGTATCCAAATTAACAAAATTAAAAATGAAAAGGGGAATATAACAACAGAAACTGAGGAAATTCAAAAGATTATCAGATCCTACTACAAAGGCCTATACTCAAAACAACTGGAGAATCTGGAGGAAATGGACAATTTCCTAGACAGATACCAAATACCAAAATTAAATCAGCATCAAGTAGATCAGCTAAACAGTCCAATAACCCCTAAAGAAATAGAAGGGGTTATAGAAAGTCTCCCAACCTAAAAAAGTACGGGACCAGATGGTTTTAGTGCAGAATTCTACCAGACCTTCAAAGAAGACTTAACACCAATACTCTTCAAACTATTCCACAAAATAGAGACAGAAGGGACACTGCCCAACTCATTCTTCGAAACCACAATTATGCTGATACCTAAACCACAAAAAGATCCAACAAAGAAAGAGAACTACAGGCCAATTGCTCTTATGAATATTGATGCAAAAATACTAAATAAAATTCTTGCCAACCGAATCCAAGAGCATATCAAAACAATCATTCACCATGATCAAGTAGGCTTCATTCCAGGGATGCAGGGATGGTTCAATATACGGAAATCCATTAATGTAATCCACTACATAAACAAACTAAAAGAAAAAAACCACATAGTCATCTCATTAGATGCTGAAAAAGCATTCGACAAAATTCAGCATCCTTTCATGCTAAAAGTCTTGGAAAGAGCAGGAATTCAAGGCCCATACCTAAACATAGTAAAAGCAATCTACAGCAAACCAGTAGCCAACATCAAAATAAATGGAGAGAAACTTGAAGCAATCCCACTAAAATCAGGGACTAGACAAGGCTGCCCTCTCTCTCCATATCTTTTCAATATAGTACTTGAAGTTCTAGCAAGAGCAATTAGACAACATAAGGAAGTCACAGGGATACAAATTGGAAAGGAACAAGTCAAACTATCATTATTTGCAGACAATATGATAGTCTACTTAAGCGACTCAAAAAACTCCACCAGAGAACTTCTACAGCTGATAAACAACTTCAGCAAAGTGGCTGGTTATAAAATTAACTCAAGCAAATCAGTAGCCTTCTTGTACTCAAAGGACAAGAAGGCTGAGAAAGAAGTTAGGGAAATAACACCCTTCACAATAGCCACAAACAACATAAAGTACCTTGGCGTAACTCTAACCAAACAAGCAAAAGATCTGTATGACAGGAACTTCAAGTCCTTGAAGAAAGAAATCGAAGAAGACCTCAGAAGATGGAAAAATATTTCTTGCTCCTGGATTGGCAGGATCAATATAGTAAAAATGGCCATCTTGCCAAAAGCAATATGCAGATTCAGTGCAATCCCCATCAAAATCCCAAAGCAATTCTTCATAGATCTAGAAAGAGCAATTCTCAAATTCATCTGGAGCAACAAAAAACCCAGGATAGCTAAAACTATTCTCAACAATAAAAGGACTTCTGGGGGAATCAATATCCCTGACCTCAAGCAGTACTACAGAGCAATTGTGTTAAAAACTGCATGGTATTTGTACAGCAACAGGCAGGTAGATCAATGGAATAGGATTGAAGACCCAGAAATGAACCCACAGACTTATGGTCACTTGATCTTTGATAAAGGAGCCACAACATTCCGGTGGAATAAAGATAGCCTTTTCAACAAATGGTGCTGGTTCAACTGGAGGTCAACATGCAGAAGAATGCGAATTGACCCACTCTTATCTCCTTGTGTAAGATCAACTCCAAGTGGATCAAGGACCTCCACATAAAACCAGACACACTGAAACTATTAAAAAAGAAACTTGGGAAGACCCTGGAGGACATGGGCACAGGGAGAAATTTCCTGAACAGAACACCAATAGCTTATGCTCTAAGATCAAGAATTGACAAATGGGACCTCATAAAATTACAAAGTTTCTGTAAGGCAAAGGACACTGTCAGAAGGACAAAACGGCAACCAACAAAGTGGGAAATGATCTTCACCAACCCCACATCCGACAGAGGGCTAATATCTAATATATACAAAGAACGCAAGAAGTTAGACCCCAAAGAACCAAATAACCCTATCCAAAAATGGGGTACAGAGCTAAAAAAAGAATTTTCACCAGAAGAAATTCGGATGGCCGAGAAACACCTTAAGAGATGTTCAACATCATTAGTCATCAGGGAAATGCAAATCAAAACAACCCTGAGATTCCACCTCACTCCAGTCAGAATGCTAAGATTAAAAACTCAAGAGACAACAAGTGCTGGTGAGGATGTGGGGAAAGAGGAACACTCCTCCACTGTTGGTGGGATTGCAAAATGGTAAAACCGCTCTGGAAATCAGTGTGGCGGTTCCTCAGAAAATTGGGCATGTCACTTCCAGAGGACCCTGGCATACCACTCCTGGGCATATACCCAGAGGATTCCCCTGCATACAATAAAGACACATGCTCCACTATGTTTATAGCAGCCTTGTTTATAATAGCCAGAAATTGGAAGGAACCCAGATATCCCTCAAAAGAGGAATGGATACAGAAAATGTGGTATATTTTTACAATGGAGTACTACTCAGCAATTAAAAATAATGAACTCATGCAATTTGTAGGTAAATGGTTAGATCTGGAAAATATCATCCTAAGTGAGCTAACCCAATCACAAAAGAATACACACGAAATGCAATCACTGATAAGTGGATATTAATGAGCCCAGAAGCCCTAAATACTCAAGGCACAATTAGCAAGTCAAATGACTCTGGGGAAGAGTGGGGAATAGCATGGGGGGGAGAGGAATTATGGGACATATGGTGGGGGGTAACTGGGAAATGGGGAAAGCCTTTGGAATGTAAACAAAGAATATAGAAAATAAAAAAAAATAATGAATAAAAAAAAAAGAATACACATGAAATACAATCACTGATAAGTGGATATTAATGAGCCCAGAAACCCTAAATGCTCAAGGCACAATTAGCAAGTCAAATGACTCCCAAGAAGAAGAAAGGAGAGGACCCTGGGCCTGTAAAGATTGGATCCAGTTTAGTAGACCCACAACAGAGAAATCGTGGGGGGGGGATGTTTGGGGAATAGTTTTGGGGAGAGGAATTATGAGACATATGGTGGGGGGAACTGGGAAAGGGGAAAGCCTTTGGAATGTAAACATAGAATTTAGAAAATAAAAATTAAATAAAAAAAAGAATCATCAGTGGGTAGAATAGGCCTATTGATTTGTATTTTAACAGAACTTAAAACAAATTGACACAACATCTGTCCACAAATCCAGTCCTACAAAGGATAGCTGATGGAAAATGCCAACACAAGGAGGGAAACTACACCCTTAAAAAAGCAAAAAAGTAACTTTCTTCAAACAAACCCAAAAGATACACACACAAACATAAAAATAACATCAAAAGTAACAGGAAGCAACAATCAGTATTCCCTAATATCTCTTAACAACAATGGACTCAACTCCCCAATAAGAAGACATAGACTAATGAAATATTTCTCATGTAAATCTAGAATTCTACCAGAATGTGTTTGTAATTCCCCTTCTAATTATTTTAGTGATTTTTTTATGTCTACCATTTTATCTGCATTATTTTTTATGATAACCTTCAATTTTAATATGTCTTTCTATATACTTCTATTTTATCAGAAATGTTTTCAATGTAAATCTTTGATTTTATCACAAATGTTTCTAATTCCACCTTCAATTAATTTAGAAAGAGTTATTATATCTACCATTTTATATGTAAAAATTTTCATGAAATAGTCAATTTTAACTTGTTTGTCTATATATTTCTTGAATTTTACCAGGAATATTTTCCATTTAAGTCTTCAATTTTATCTGAAAATGTTTATAATTCCACCTTCAATCAACTTAGGATTACCTTTATGCCTATTCTTTTATCTATATAATTTTCATGATAATCTTTAATTTTAACATGTTTTTCTATATATTTCTTCAGTTTTATCAGAAATATTTTTCATGTAAATCTGCAAGTTTATCAGAAAATGTTTTTAATTCCACTTTCAATCAACTTAGGAATACTTTTATGCCTACCATGATCATATCTATATACAATTTTCCATCATAATCTTCAATTTAAGATGCTTTTCTACATTTTTCTACAATTTTATCAGAAATATTTTCCACATAAATTTTCAATTCTATCACAAAATCTTTCTATCCCATATTTCAATTAATTTAGTAATGTTTTACATGTCTACCACTTTACTCTTTAGTTTTCTATGAAAATTGTCAATTTTAACGTGTTTATCTGAAATATTTTCCATGTAAATCTTTATTTTTATTTTTTTTAAATTCTTCTTCTTTTTTTGATTTTTTTATTGTATATATTCTATATTTACAATTCATTTCCCTTTTTCTGGTTCCCCACCCCCAAAGGTCCCACATGTCCTTTTCCCTCCCCCTGCTCCCGCATCCACCCCCTCCCACTTTACTGTTCTTGTACTCTCCCACAATGATGTTTTGGTCCATTCTAGCACCAGTGTCCACTCCTTTCTTCTTGTGAGACATCACTTGATATGTGATTTGTGTCTTTGGTGTTCTAAGCTTCTAGGCTAATATCCACTTATCAGTGACTGTATACCATGGGTATTCTTTTGAGACTGGGTCACCTCACTTAGTATGACATTCTCCAGCTCCATCCATTTCTCTAAGAATTTCATGAATTCATTGTTTCTAATGGCTGTATAGTACTCCATTGTGTATATATACCACATTTTTTGTATCCATTCCTCTGTTGAGGGACATCTGGGTTCTTTCCAGCTTCTGGCTATTATATATAAAGCTGCTATGAACATAGTGGAGCATGTATCCTTATTGCATGCTGGTGAATCTTCTGGGTATATTCCCAGGAGTGGTATGGCTGGGTCCTCCGGAAGTATCACGCCCAGTTTTCTGAGGAACCGCCATACTGATTTCCAGAGTGGTTGTACCAGCTTGCATTCCCACCAGCAGTGGAGGAGTGTTCCTCTTTCTCCACATCCTCGCCAACACCTGATGTCTTCTGAGTTTTTAATCTTAGCCATTCTGACTGGTGTGAGGTGAAATCTCAGGGTTGTTTTAATTTGCATTTCCCTAATGACTAGTGATGTTGAACAAAATTTATACGACAAAAACTTCAGGTCTCTGAAGAGGGAAATTGAAGAAGACATCAGAAAATGGGAAAATCTTCCATGCTCGTGGGTTGGCAGGACTAATATAGTCAAAATGGCAATCTTGCCCAAAGCAATATACAGATTCAATGCAATTCCCATCAAAATCCCAACTCAGTTCTTCATAGAGCTAGAAAGAGCAATTCTCAAATTCATCTGGGCAAACTTGGGCACATAATCTTACCAGTAACTGAGAAGCTAATAAAATTTTATAACTGGGGTGTTTCCTTTAATGGTATGACATTTTCAATTCAAGCACAGAATAGGCAGGCCCTACTCCCAAGAATAGTTGGGCAGTGCTAACAGGACTCAATGGAAAGGGCAGGGAGGAAAAGGGAAAAATCTCAAAGTTAGGTGGGTAAGGAGGCAGAGTGGGAAAAAGGATATGTATGAAATGAATTGAAGAGGGTTAATTGAAATCAAAAATCGATGTTCATACAGGAGATTGGTCTGAAGTTCTCTTTCTTAGTTAGATCTTTGTGTGGTTTTGGTATCAGGGTAATTGTGGCTTCGTAGAATGAGTTGGGTAGTGTTCCTTCTGTTTCTATTTTGTGGAATAGTTTGAAGACTATTGGTATTAGGTCTTCTTTGAAGGTCTGATAGAATTCTGCACTAAAATCATCTGGTTCTGTGCTTTTTTGGAAGACTTTCTATGACCCCTTCTATTTCTTTGGAGGTTATGGGTCTGTTTAGACAATCTATTTAATCCTGATTTAATTTTGGTATTTGGTATCTGTCTAGGAAATTGTCCATTTCCTCCAGATTCTCCAGTAGTGTTGAGTATAGGCTTTTGTAGTAGGATCTGATGAGTTTTTGAATTTCCTCAGTTTCTGTTGTTATATCTCCCTTTTCATTTCTAATTTTGTTAATTTGAATACTGTCTCTGTGCCCTTTGGTAAGTCTGGCTAGGGGTTTATCTATCTTGTTGATTTTCTCAAAGAACCAGTTCCTGGTTTTATTGATTCATTATATGGTTCTCTTTGTTTCAACTTGATTGATTTCAGCCCTGAGTTTGATGATTTCCTGTCTTCTACTCCTCCTGGGTGAAATTGCTTCTTTTTGTTCCAGAGCTTTCAGGTGTGCCATTAAGTTGCTAGTATATGCTTTTTGGAGACACTTGGGGCTATGAGTTTTCCTCTTAGCACTGTTTTCATTGTGTCCCATCGATTTGGGTATGTTGTGCCTTCATTTTCATTAAATTCTAAAAAGTCTTTGATTTCTTTCTTTATTTCTTCCTTGACTAAGGTATCATTGAGTAGAATATTGTTCAGCCTCCACATGTATGAGGATTTTCTGTTGTTTTTGTTGCTATTGAAAAACACTCTTACTCCATGGTGATCAGATAGGAGGCATGGGATTAGTTCAATCTTTTTATATTTGTTGAGGTTTGTCTTGTGACCAATTATGTGGTCGATTTTGGGGAAGGTACGTACCATGAGGTGCTGAGAAAAAGGTATAGTCTTTTGCTTTAGGATGAAATGTTCTGTATATATCTTTTAAATCCAATTGGTCCAACGTTTCAATGAGTTTCCCTGTGTCCCTGTTTAGTTTCTGTTTTCCTGATCGGTCCATTGAGGATAGTGGAGTGTTGAGGTCCCCCACAATTGTTGTGTTAGGTGCAATGTTTGCTTTGAGATTTATTAAAGTTTCTTTTACAAATGAGGGTGTCCTTGCATTTGGAGTGTAGATGTTTAGAATTGTGAGTTCTTCTTGGTGGATTCTTCCTTTGACTAGCAAGAAGTGACCTTCTGTGTCTCTTTTGATGACTTTGGGTTGAAAATCAATTTTATCTGATATTAGAATGGCTATTTCAACTCACTTCCTGTGACCATTTGCTTGCAAAATTGTCTTCCAGCCTTTTACTTGAAGGTAGTATTTGTCTTTGACCCTGAGGTGTGTTTCCTGTATACAGCAAAATGTAGGGTCCTGCTTCTGTATCCAGTCTGTTAGTCATGTCTTTTTATTGGGGAATTGAGTCCATTGATGTTAAGAGATATTAAGGAATAGTGATTATTTCTTTCTGTCATTTTTGATGTTATTTTTGTTTTTGAGTGGTTATCATGAGTTTGATGGAAGAAGGATACTACCTTGTGTTTTCTTGGGTGCAATTTCCCTCCTTGTATTGGAGTTTTTCTCCTATTATCCTTTGTAGAGCTGGGATAGTGGAAAGATATTGTGTAAATTTGGTCCTGTCATGGAATATTTTGATTTCTCCAACTATGTTGATTGAGAGTTTTGCTGGGTATAGTAGTCTTGACTGACATTTGTGTTCTCTTAGAGTCTGCATGAGATCCGCCCAGGATCTTCTAGCTTTCATGGTCTCTGGAGAGAAGTCTGGTGTGATTCTGATAGGTCTTCCTTTATATGTTACTTGGCCTTTTTCTCTTACTGCCTTTAATATTCTTTGTTTAGTACATTTGGGGTTTTGATTATTATGTGACAGGAGGTATTTCTGTTCTGGTCCAGTCTGTTTGGAGTTCTGTAGGCTTCTTGTATGTTCATGTGCATTTCTCTCTTTAGGTTTATTGAAGATTTCTTCCATAATTTTGTTGAAGATATTTGCTAAATGTTCAAAGAAGTATTGCAAATACTATTTTTAGAAATTAATGCACAAAATAATGCTTGAAACAAAGATAAGGAAAATAATACAGAATGAAATTGAAAGAAGAAATGATGGAAATAATCACACGAGTAAGTAATAAAAAGAAAAGAATGAATCAGCAAAGGCCAATGGAAATAAGGAAAAATGTAATAACCGAAAAGATGAGAATAAAGAAATAAGAAAAAAAAATGTTGCAGTTGAAAAAAAAGATAATTGAAATGGGGAGAGCAAGAAAGAGAAAAGACTAAATAGTTAAATATTAAAAATTGAGTGTTAGGACTCCTACCTGAAATCCTTGTGCTTGGGAGAATGTGGCTCAAGTGCCACAAGTCTCAGGCTAGGCTGACCCTATAGTGAGAACCAAACTTTACAAAGAACATAGAAAACGAAAGAGGGTGAGGAAATTAGAAAGAAAAAAAGAAGAAATGAGAAAATAAGAGAAAAGATAAATTACAATAAAATTAGATTGAAAACTTGTATGTAAATATTTAATGCAATCTGATCTGTTCAAAGACTCTAAGGGATGAGGAGAGAGGGTCAGCTGCTGTCCACCAGTCTGCTTCTCCTAATGGAGAGGAATGAGTGGCAAGCTTTCTACCAGCCTGCCCACTGCTCTGAAGTCCCCAGAATACTTCTCTGACCTGCTTCTCACGGCTCATCTCTCAAGTCTACCACTTCTAGGAGTCATTTCATGACCTTTGCTTGGTCCTGAACACTGATCAATGGAGAAGCTTCAAGTTCCAACCCAAAGAGTCACATGAGTCATTTCAAACTGGTGTCTTGTTCCATCAGTACAGCCAAATGCCAGGGATAGAGGAGAGAACTTGGTGTGAGCATACTACATATGATGAGACTGTGTTTCTGCTCAGTGTTGGCACTACTTTAATGCTGTTTTCTGAGCCTAACACCATTTCTTTCACCTTTGCCATTATCTATACCACAGTTGCTTTCAGGTATATTGGTTGTTGAAACTCTCTCTGTCCCTCAATTCTAACCTACAAAATGTTAGGTTTTCTGTGTTTGTTTGTTTGTTTGTTTGTTTTTATGATTCTGTCTCCTCACTTCAATACCTTTACACTGCAAAAACACCTGGAGCTGTGAGAAGTTGGTATATGTTACAAGTTTGCCATGTTTCTATATTCCTAATAATTAAGCACTGGAAACAGGGTGGTGAGTAAAAAAACTCACATGCCACACAATGAATTGCACATGTGTGTGTGTGTGTGTGTGTGTGTGTTACTCAGAATGAAAAAAATTAGAGTATGAAGTTTATAAGCAGTTTCTCATTGAATAACTATAAGCATACTAACAAATGCATAGTGTGTTCTCTCTCCAAATATACATCATTTTCATTTTCAGGGAGAAGAGAGCCTTCTTCCCTACTAAAAAAAAAGAAAAACAAAAACAAAAAATAAACAAAACCCCTTAGAAATAGTACGTTTATCTTCTAAATAATTATCATGTTGTTGTTCAAAAAAGTCTATAAGTTTATTTTTTGTATACATATCTTTTTTTCTTTTTCTACAGTTTTTTATTTTTTATATTCTCTGTTTATATTCCAAATGTCCTCCCCTTTCCCAGGTTCCCCCTCCCCATAAGTCCCATAAGCCCTCTTCCCTCCGCCCATTCCCCAATCATCCCCCTCCCATTTCTCTGTCCTGGGACTCCCCTACAATGCTGGATCAAGCATTTCCAGGACCAGGGCCCTCTCCTTCCTTGTTCTTCTTGGGAATCATTTGACTTGTTAATTGTGTCTTGAGTATTCAGAGATTCTGGGCTAATTAATATCCACTTATCAGGGACTATATCCCATGAGTATTCTTTTGTGATTGGGTTACCTCACTTAGGATGATATTTTCCAGTTCCAACCATATGCCTAAGAATTTCATGAATTCATTGTTTTTAATTGCTGAGTAGTATTCCATTGTGTAAATATACATCATTTTCTGTATCCATTCCTCCATTTAGGGACATCTGGGTTCTTTCCAGCTTCTGGCTATTATAAATAGGGCTGCTTCAATGCAATCCCCATCAAACTCCCAACTCAGTTCTTCATAGAGTTAGAGAGAGCAATTCTCAAATTCATCTGGAATATCAAAAAACCCAGGATAGCTAAAATTATTCTCAACAGTAAAAGAATTTCTGGGGGAATCAGTATCCTGGACGTCAAGCAGTACTACAGAGCAATAGTGTTAAAAACTTCATGGTATTGGTACAGTGACAGGCAGTTAGATCAATAGAATAGGATTGAAGACCCAGAAATGAACCCACACACCTATGGTCACTTGATCACAAGGGAGCAAAACCATCCAGTGGAAAAAAGATAGCCTTTTCAACAAATGGTTCTGGTTCAACTGGAGGTCAGCATGCAGAAGAATGCAAATCTATCCATTCTTATCTCCTTGTACTAAGCTCAACTCCAAGTGGATCAAGGACCTCCACATAAAACTAGACACACTGAAACTAATGGAAAAGAAACTGGGGAAGACCCTTGAGGACATGGGCACAGGGGGAAAGTTCCTGAACAGAACACCAATAGCTTATGCTCTAAGATCAAGAATTGACAAATGGCACCTCATAAAATTACAAAGTTTTTGTAAGGCAAAGGATACTGTCCAAAGGACAAAATGACAACCAACAAAATGGGAAAATGTCTTCACCAACCCTACATCCTACAGAGGGCTAACATCCAATATATACAAAGAACTCAAGAAGGTAGACTCCAGAGAGCCAAATATTCCTATTAAAAAATGGGGTACAGGTGAAGATCTTTTCCCAATTTGTTGCTGCTGTTTTGTCCTTCTGACAGTGTCCTTTGCCTTACAGAAACTTTGTAATTTTATAAGGTCCCATTTGTCAATTCTTGATCTTAGAGCATAAGTTATTGGTGTTGTATTCAGAAACTTTCCCCCTGTGCCCATGTCCTCCAGGATCTTCCCCAGTTTCTTTTCTATTAGTTTCAGTGTGTCTGGTTTATGTGGAGGTCCTTGATCCACTTGGAGTTGATCTTGGTACAAGGAGATAAGAGTGGGTCAATTCGCATTCTTCTGTATGTTGACCTCCAGTTGAACCAGCACTATTTGTTGAAAAGGCTATCTTTTTTCCACTGGATGATTGTAGCTCCTTTATCAAAGATCAAGTGACCATAAGTCTGTGGGTTTATTTCTGGGCCTTCAATTCTATTCCATTGATCTACTTGCCTTTTGCTATACCAATACCATGCAGTTTTTAACACAATTGCTCTGTAGTATGGCTTGAGGTCAGGGATATTGATTCCCCCAGAAGTCCTTTTATTGTTGAGAATAGTTTTAGCTATCCTGGGTTTTTTGTTACTTCAGATGAATTTGAGAATTGCTCTTTCTAGATCTATGAAGAATTGATTTGGGATTTTGATGGGAATTGCATTGAATCTGTAGATTGCTTTTGGCAAGATGGCCATTTTTACTATATTGATCCTGCCAATCCAAGAGCATGGAATATTTTTCCATCTCCTGAGGTCTTCTTCGATTTCTTTCTTCAAAGACTTGAAGTTCCTCTCATACAGATCTTTCACTTGTTTGGTTAAAGTCATGCCAAGATACTTTATATTGTTTGTGGCTATTGTGAAAGGTGTTATTTCCCTAATTTCTTTCTCAGCCTGCTTGTCCTTTGAGTACAGGAAGGCTACTGATTTGCTTGAGTTGATTTTATAACCAGCCATTTTGCTGAAGTTGTTTATCAGCTGTAGGAGTTCTCTGGTGGAGTTTTTTGGGTCACTTACTTATACTATCATATCATCTGCAAAAAGTGATAGTTTGACTGCTTCCTTTCCAATTTGTATTCCTTTAACTTCCGTTTGTTGTCTAATTGCTCTTGCCAGAACTTCAAGTACTATATTGAAAAGATATGGAGAGAGAGGGCAACCTTGTCTAGTCCCTGATTTTAGTGGGATTGCTTCAAGATTCTCTCCATTTATTTTGATGTTGGCTACTGGTTTGCTGTATATTGCTTTTACTATATTTAGGTATGGGCCTTGAATTCCTGTTCTTTCCAGGACTTTTAGCATGAAAGGATGCTGATTTTGTCAAATGCTTTTTCAGCATCTAATGAGATAACCATGTGGTTTTTTTCTTTTATTTTGTTTATGTAGTGGATTATATTGATGGATTTTCATATATTGAACCATCCCTGCATCCCTGGGATGAAGCCTACTTGATCATGGTGAATGATCATTTTGATGTGCTCTTGGATTAGGTTGGCAAGAATTTTATTTAGTATTTTTGCATCGATATTCATAAGGGAAAAGACTGGATCCAGTTTTGTAGTAGAGTATCAGAACAGACAAATGAGTAGACGGAAGAGGACTTATGGGACATGTGGTAAGGGGGGAACTGGGAAAAGGGAAAGCCTTTGGAATGTAAACAAAGAATATAGAAAATTTAAAAAAAAATTGGGTACAGAGCTAAACAAAGAATTTTCACCTGAAGAATTTTGAAAGGCTGAGAAGCACCTTAAGAAATGTTCAACACCATTAATCATTAGGGAAATGCAAATCAAAACAACCCTGAGATTTCATCTCACATCAGTCAGAATGGCTAAGAGCAAAAACTCAGAAGGCAGGTGTTGGCGAGGATGTGGAGAAAGAGGAAAACTTCTCTACTGCTGGTGGGATTGCAAGCTGGTACAACCACTCTGGAAATCAGTCTGTAAGTTTATAATGCTTATTCTTGTCAAAATTTTCAAATCAAAATAGACAGACTTCAGGACAAGCACAAAATCAGGTTCAGTTGTGGTTTTTCTTTTTGTTAGTCTGTTTGTTTGTTTGTTTGGTTGGTTGGTTGGTTGGTTGGTTCGTTGGTTGGAGAGTTTTTCTCAATTATTAATTTTAAAAAGAATCTGTTCCATTTAAATTTATACAAAATATTTATTGCACAGATTTGCTTTAAATTTTTCATCAAAGGAACCCCTCTACTCCAGTATTTGACAAAACTTTAAGATCTATATTATGGATTGGCTGAAAGATTTGTTTTTGCAATAGGTTCATTTAATATGTATATCTGTGAATGCTGATCAATGAGTAAAGTCTCTAGGATACAGAACAGAATAAAGAGGATTTATATGGATGAAACCCTGTGGATCTTGGTTTCTTTAGCACTCAGTAGTTTCCAAGAAGACTTGAACTTCTTTTTTACTGATGTTTTTGCTGGTCGATCTTTTCCTGGAATCAAAAAACAAAACAAAACAAAACAAAAAACAAAAACAAAAAAAACTTAAAAGCATCAGGTGAATGGATATAAAAGTGTAACAGAGATATTAAAGTATACAAATAAAGTTTATTTGTACTACATAAGACATTACACATCTCTCTTAAATGTTCAGATTTCCAAACATATTCATTTTTTCTTTCTATAATTTATTTTTATTTAATCTATGTATCAATCACAGCCCCATTCCATCCTCTTCCCCAACATAAAATCTCACCTTTTCTCCATATCCTTGACAATGTCAATAAATGGACGATTTAAGGTCTCTGGCAGAAAGTATATGCTGATTGTCACCACGATGGGTAAGACTCCACAGAGAATCATGGGAAGATGCACAAAATACTTTCTAGTAACAAGTGTTAGTGCAGACAGGACTACTGCTAACCGAGCAACAGTTATATAAATACTATTTATAGTTGACCTGCAAAAGAGACCAGAGATGCAAAGCCTGAATCTACAAGCTTGGTCTGCATTGCACCATTTTCAATACAGATATACAACATCACCCATGATCTATCTATCATCCATCTATCTATCTATCTATCTATCTATCTATCTATCTATCTATATGCCTTCTAAAGTCCCATAACAAGCATTATTTTCAAACAGACACAGAGTTTATGCATTTCTTGAACATACTATAATGTGTTAAACTATAGTTTTTGTTGTCAATAGAGTATACACTATATTGTTATATTTAGCTTTCTCATATGAAAAATGGATGAAATAGATATGGTATCTATTATGGTTACTTGATAAAACAAGATAAATTAAATTTAAATTCAAAATAAACACGAATATTATTTTAGTATGTAGTACCCAACATTTATTTACTTACTGCTTTATTTACACCAAAAAATACTAATATCCATATACATTTTAAATTTAATGAATTGATCCCTACTTTCTTCCTTCTTTTTCTTTTCAGGTTAAGTCCTGTGCTGGTACTTAGACTGTCAATGAAAATTTTAGCAAAAATAGTTTATAAACTAGAGATTCCCTACTTAGCACTTTCTTATAGAACTTTAGAAAATAAAATATTGCAAAAAATGAAATCTAAAGAATAAAAATATAACGTGACAATTTGAATGCAAGTAATATTTAGATTACATCTCATTTTTTCAAACAATTGCATGAAATTGCCATTTTACATTTATTTTCTAATTTGTCTTCTATACAAATCAATGCATTTTTCCAAGTGGGCATAATTTAAATGGACATTAAATTATAAATGTTAAAATTAATTATTAAGTAAATTAATGAAGCCCTCAGAAAACCATTGGTTTATTTGGAATAAGAAGTGGGTAATGGGAAGGAATAGCTTCAGGGAATTATATTCCAATTACAAATGGTAAATTTTTACACATGTAATATAAAGCATAGAGCCTACACATACAACTTATATATTGATGACAAAATTGGCTGAGTGTTTATTTACAGTTAATTATGTGTTAATTGATTATGTTAATATTATTCTCCACAAATAATATTAACATTGTAATTTTAAAAAGAAAAGGAAGAATCCATGGGTGGTAATAGATAAATGATGTTCCTGAATTATTGAGATGGCTAATATGGCAGGAAGGCTTTAAGGATGCATATTTATCCAATAAGATAACAACCTATACATACAAAATATGGTCCCTCTCTCTTCATAACTCAACAAAATACCTTTCTAAAGAATCAGCTTTTATCAGGTAAATTCAAGGTCATCTAACAATCACGTCTTGCTGCTGGGTACGCTGTATCCCACCAAGAATTTCATTAACTCCTCTACAGACAAACAAAACCATATGTTTTTTAATTTAAGGGAATGGAATCCCTGACAGATATATAAAAATATATTCATTAAGATGTTTTGTTATTTGGGTGGTTTGAAAATCAAGAAATGTCCATTCCCAATGGAGAGTTTTGTCTTAAGAGAATATGTAATATTTGTTAAGAGTAATAGGAATTTTTTGGCTGAATAATTAAAATAATTACTAGGGAAAGTGGGTTATATCTAATTGAGTGGAGAAGGTGTCACATGACATATTCAAACAATCCATATTCTTGACAAGACACTAGGTTACTCTCCACAAATTGATAGCAAGATCCCATTGCTGAAGACAACATACAAATAAGTCACTGAACATGGAGAAGTTGAGCTGCTGCCTACATAAAGTCTTCACTCCTACTTCCTAACCTCTTTGATACAGAAAGGTACTCTGCACACTACCAAAGTGAAATATAAACACCAAACCAGCCACAAAACCTTTGACATACAATGATATCCCTCCTGTAAAACATGCTAAGGCAATGGTGCCACAAAGCTGGTGGGGGTAACCAAACAATGCCTGATTTGTCATATGGCATATCATGTGAGAAAATAATGTATTTTTACTAAAAGGGAAAAGAGGAAGAAGAGGAGGAGGAAGAAATATTCACCACAAAGAAATTTAAATAATGAAACAACAAGCAGGATTTTCAGTAACTTCCAAAACAAGTTGTCTGATATTTCCCCACTATAGATGAAATTGTCAAATGTTTTGAAATTCTCTATTGAAGAGAGAATACTTAAAAAGTTCTTCCTTTAGTAATAGAAAATGCATCCATAAATAATACAGAGGTAAATGTTATGTTTGGTAAACAAACATGGGGGACTCATTTCTGCAAGGTAAAGACTCAGATTTGAACATCTGAAGCTCTAATGTCCTTGTACACATATGAATGATTAGGGCTGTATCAGAGGACTGGTCATTGTGCTGTATGCCATCCATTCTTTAATATACAACATTTTGTTTTTGTATATGAAAACTTCTTCAGAAAAGTGCCTTTTCAAATTTTGTAAACAAGTGGTCTTTGAGTCATCAAAGATGTAAAATAAAAGGCTAGGCTAGGATATTATTTTATGCCTGATGAGACAGAGTAAGAAGAAAATAGTAGTCTGTGCGCTGAAATTTTTGTATGTAACCAGAGTTTTTAAACTGCAATGATATAGAAGGAGATGGGAAAATATTACAGAATATTTTTACCTGCTAAATTATTCTTTCAACTGCTGCCTAAATGTCAACCACATATCTCTAACATTGTGGAAGGACACTTTCTGTTTATCTTATTTTTAAGTTAGCTTATGAGAAGATGGGTTTAGCTATGGTACTTTCATACATAGGTAATTATGTTTAGTTGTTATTCATTACTCTCTCCTCCCTCTCCCCCTCATAATCCCTGGGCTTACAGGTCCTTCCCCCACACCTGTCCCTCCTTCTGTTTTCATGTAATATGTATTTCATTGCATTCTCCTTTTCTTTTTCTCTTCTCTTGTATTTTCCCTTCTCTTTTCTATGTGTATGACCTATACATATAAACATAAACGCACACACATATCACATCATATCACATCAACCTCACTCACCTTTACAGAGGTTGTACTGCTTAGTTTTGTGTCAACTTGACCCAAGGTAAAGTCATTGAAGAGGAGGGAACTTCATTTAAGAAAATGCCTCCATACGATCAGGTTGTTGATAGGTCTCCGAGGCATTTTTAAAATTAGTGATTTGGGGGGGGGGGAGCCGAGCCCATTGGATGGTATCATTCCTGGGCTGGTGGTATTGGGTTCTATTAGAAAGCAGGCTGAGCAAGCCATGTGGAGAAAGCCACCAAGCACTCCTCCATGGTTGTGGCATCAGCTGCTGCCTCCAGGTTCCTGCCCTGCTTGAGTTCCTCTCATGACATCATTTGATGGTGAAACTGTGATGTGGAAGAATAAGATAAATAAACCTTTACCTCTCCGAGTTGCTTTGGTCATGGTGCTTCATCACAGTAATAGTAACCCAATCAAGACATGGGTCATCTAAACTATGAGTCAGCATGCACTTTATAGGCCTAACAAATCTATAGACTATTACATCCAACAGAAACAGAATGAGCATCTTCTCAACACACCATAAAACTTTCCTTGAAGTAGGCTAAATGGTGGAAATGCCTTGTAAAATAACACCCATTTTACTCATTTAAATTTCCTATAATGTTCAACAGTATTCAGAATGGACCATTGTAGTTTCTTTTATTACCTGAGTTCCACTGGCACGAGTTCATTGCTGTAGGCTGTGCTTACACAAGTGAAAGCTGCAAAAGATCCTTTTCCCAAAATGAAAATAATAAGACGCAGGATGTGCATCTCTGCAAACAATGTTAAAGGGAGAAAATGCTTATTCTATCAATATTTATTGATCTCTAATTCAAAAAATCTATAAATGTTTTTTAAATATTAACTACTAAACCATCTGGAATCAAGTAATACTGTTTTATGAAAATACATATTCTGATTATGGTTTCCCCTCCTGTAACTCTTCATAGAGGCTCTCTACCTCCCCACCCACCCAAATCTACACCCTTTCCTGTACTTTCTCATTAGAAACAAAATAGGCATCTTAAAAATTAAAAGAAATAATAAAATAAAATAAAATAAAAAATAGAACCAGATTATAACAAGCAAGTTAACAAAAGTCTCTTTATTGCTTAAACAAATGAAATAGTATGCATAAAATGAACTAGTCTCAACCTAACTATAGTCATAAAAGAAAATCCCCTGCCAAGATCACATTCAATAATGACATGTGATAGTTTCCTTAAAGATATGTAACAAGGCACATGAAATTCTACAGAGTGAAATGGAATCTATAGAATGGTAACAAACATGTACCGCACAGGGTGTTACATTCCACATTATTAAATAATTTCTATGGGCTGGAGAGATGGCTCAGTTGTTAAGAGACTGACTATTCTTCGAAAGGTCCTGAATTCAATTCCCAGCAACCACATGGTGGCTCACAACCATCTGCGATGTGATCTGACACCCTCTTCTGGTGTGTCTAAAGACAACTACAGTGTACTCATATATGTAAAATGAATAAATAAATATTTAAAGAATTTCTAAAACTGCACAGCAAGAATTCAAATGGCTTGAGTGAAAAATAGGCAGAGGATGTCGACAGAAATGAAAATAGAATACTTCAGAATGGTGATGGTAGTAGGCCATTCTAAATGAATAAAGTACCAAGTGTATGATCACTGTGGAAACGAGCAGGCCATTTCAAGGGCTCCCCAGATTCATGGGAAAACAGCAAAGCCTACCTCCCTTGGAAGGTGAGATTCTCAGGGATGGCAAAGCCTGGCTCTTGCTCTACTCTGTATAAAATTGTTCATAGTGTGTGCAGAAAATGACCACCATTGCTCTACCTACCCCGCCAAGATATTTATGCCCTGAAGACTTTCCCCTACAGAGGCTTCTCCTATTGAAATTAGGACAAGTTCCTCCTTATCTCTTACATCCTAGTTGTTTATAGGTAACTAACACAGTGACACCATGCCCTCCTTCTACTTCCATGGTATCTTTTGTGTGTGTGTTTCTGCACCAAATAATACCTATTTGGCCTTAGGGGTTCAACACTGAATGGCAGCAGAGAGATTCCTTAAACTACTTGTATGTAGTTATTGTCCTTTCCACATGATGACTTCATGTCAAGTAATATTGTTGATATAGGCCTCCCAGACATGACTGGGTTGTTTGTTTGTTTGTTTGTTTTTTGATGATACATAATTAGTTCCTAGTAGAATCTGATGTAGAGCTTCCAAGTTTAAAGGAAGCCATAAAGTTGTAATTCTCTTTACTGACAATTCACAGCCTTTCAAATTCTCTTTACCGAGAATTCACAGCCTTTCAAATGTCCAGCCTTAAAAGTAGAGTGCAAGGTTAGTGGCATGACTAAGCTGGTAAAGCTGCAAACAAGTCTGAAGACATGATTTTGGTCCCTGAAGCCCAAAGCATAGAAGGAAAGAACCAACTATAGCAAGATACCTTTTGACCTCTGTAGGACCATGAGAGGCAGCCTGGTTCCTGGTTGAGCTAAGTCTAGAAACCCCAGTGACCCTAAAGTGATCACTGGCATTTCACAAGGACACTAGGTTCCTGGCAGGAGGCCACAGCCCTCCATAGATTTGTGGCCATCAGTCACATAAGGGCAATGCCCCAAACTCTTCCATGGATATGACCTATGGACATGTAGACTCAAGACAAATCTCCATTTTAATGAGGTACCTAAAGGCTGGGAGGACTTAGCCAATAGACTCTCCTTCCCAGATTCTCCTCCCTACAAAAGGTATTCAACCCGAGGCCCACCCTGAGAAGTGGGATGTGGTTTTACTCATCCACTTTCCACCATGACAATAAAAGCCTGGGGATCTGCTACGGGGAGCCATGGATAAGGATTTTGCCTAAAGAGCTGCCATCTAATCTCCTATAAAAGGCCTCTCTGCAACCCCAGTCATGACTGCCAAACCAAGCCAAGCCAGACACTGATCAACCAGCCAAGGACTCCCCCACCCAGGGACCAGCCAGATCTCCTCCTATTTTCCCCCTCCTCCCTGGGCTCAATCCAGCTCACAGGCACCCACTTTGCTCTCAACTCTTCTGTGCCTAAGTGTCCAAGAGCCTGAAAATTAGAGGGCCCCAGCTTCCTTGAAGGCCTGGGGACCCCTGAACCAGCTCCAGCTGTCAGTGCCTCAGACTGCCCTCCTCCAGCCCCAGAGCAGTTGTCCCTGGTTTCTCATAGCCTGACACCTGCCCAGCACAGTGTGGGGTAAGCCTCCACAAGCCCTGTGGCAGAGCAGAAGCAGAGCACTGCTAACCCTGCAGACCTTTGCCAAGTACTCTCAGTGCATCATTTTCCATACAGAATATTATGGGATTTATCTCCCTCTTGCTACTCTTAATCTAGTGCAAGAGTTCACCATGCAATCCTTGTACATTTAGAAAAATCATGCCATTTCTTCTATGCTCATTTTCTTTTATCCTTAAGTTTAACTAAAAATAAATCCCATAGGAGAAAGCTACAAAATTTAACTTTGATTGTCTCAGGGAAATATCACTTTTACTGATTCTATCCCTTCTACTGATTTGAGAGAGAGAGAGAGAGAGAGAGAGAGAGAGAGAGAGAGAGAGAGAAGAGAGAAGAGAGAGAAGAGAAAGAGGTGTGTGTGTGTGTTTGTGTGTGTGTGTGTGTGTGAGAGAGAGAGAGAGAGAGAGAGAGAGAGAGAGAGAGAGATTTCCAAATATGGGAATTCCTTTAAAATAAATAAATAGGGAGCTGAGAAAAAAAAGCTCTGCAATTAGGAGAACCTATTGCTCTTACAGAGGACCAAAATGCTTTCCCAGAACCCCCATTGGGCAGCTTATGCCCAACTTTGTATAATTCTATTTCCAAGTGATCTAATATCTCTGACCACTTAAGTCACCCACATTCACATACCTATACATTCACATATAGCATGAACACACACACCTGTGTGATTAAAAATGAAATAAATATTCAAATAAATTGGGTCTAGTGTTCTTCTAGGCAGTAGAGCATGAGTTACATTTCTGTATTTGAACATCTAAGTCTGGATAATGGATATACATTAACAGTAAGATTCTGAACACTAAGGAAGTCTCACCTTCAGGGAGAAATATGTTGATGATAATACAACTTCCAGTTGCAAGGAGCAGAAAAGCAATTAAAGGACGACGGCTTACATTTTTTAATGTAAAGTATGTGAGTGATTTACTGGGTATGTCTATCAGTCCTAGGAAAATCTGGGTCAGGAATATATTCTTTCCCAACATTTGAACATCCAACAAGAGGCCAAAGATGCTGAAAAGTTCTGCAAAGCTGGGAGAGAACACACAGAGGCATTCAACCAACTGAGGAAACAAAACATTTTATTATAGTGTATGTGTGTGTGTGTGTGTGTGTGTATACACACGTGTGCACACGCATGCACACATGTGTGTATGTGTAATTTGGATCATTTCCTTTAAAAATACAACTAAAATAAATATTTCAAGTATTGGATAAAATAGAGTTTTGTAATGATACAGAACCTACTTAAGAAAAAAAAACATAGAGATTGGGGCTGAGATGCTAAGACTTCTGGGAAATGAAGATAGGATGACAATAACTGAGAAATCAGCATTCTGAGTGTCCTAAAGGCTGAACATCCTGCAGGCAATACATGGGACTGAAGGCAGGAAAGAGCTACCACAAACTATGGTAAAGAAAGGAACAACTGCACTCTGCTCAACCCGGCCATCTTGGTGGTGGGTGCTTAGACTGAGCGGACAGATCCAGATACCGAAGATATCCCAAGCTTAAGATCTTGGGGGACCCGGGCCACCAGCCAGTCATCTAAGAACAGGAGCCTGGCAGAGCAGTGGTTCCTGTGTTCCAGCAGGGCTTGGGTTCCCTGCCCTGTGGAAGACTCTGCAAGCACACTCCCCACTCCCAGCGGCCACCACCAGCATCCTTACAGCAGTCCGGACTAAGCGAGAGCTGAACCAGGTACCTGTGATATCCAGAACTTGGGATTTGTGGGGACTCAAGGCCATCTGGCAGTGAACCAGGCAGAGCAGCGGGTTTCTGGGCCCCAAACAGGCATGGGCTCTGTACTCTGAGGGGAACCCTGCACTCTGCTCAACTGAAGCCATCTTGGTGGCAGGTGCTTAGACTGAGCGGGCAGAACCAGATACCCAAGTTATCCCAAGCTTTAGATCTCTGGGGACCTGGGCCATCAGCCAGTCATCTAAGAACATGAACTTGGCAGAGCAGGGGTCCTGTGTTCCAGCAAGACTTGGGTTCCTGGCCCTCTGGGAGTCCCTGCACTCCCAGGGACGATGTACATCTTAAAGGGCCAGTAAATATCTTCTACAAAATTATGGAAGAAAACTTCCCCAACCTAAAGAGAGAGATGCCCATGAATATACAAGAAGCCTACAGAAATCCAAACAGACTGGACCAGAACAGAAATACCTCCCATATTTGATAATAATCAAAACCACAAATGTACTAAACAAAGTAAGAATATTAAAGGCAGTAAGAGAAAAAGGCCAGCTAACATATAAAGGAAGACCTATCAGAAATACACCAGACTTCTCACCTAAGACTATGAAAGCTAGAACATGCGGGAAGATATAATGCAGACTCTAAGAGAACACAAATTTCAGCCAAAACTACTTTATCCAGCAAAACTCTAAATTGTCATAGATGGAGAAACCAAGGTATTCCATGACAAAACCAAATTTGCACATTATCTTTCCACAAACACAGCCCTACAAAGGATAATAGGGGAAAAACACCAACACAAGGAGGGAAACCACACCCCAGAAGAATCAAGATAGAAAGCCCGCCTCATCAAACACAAAAGAAGATAACAACACTAATATACAAAAAATAACATCAAAACTGTCAGGAAGTAATAATTACTATTCCTTAATATTTCTTAACATCAATGGACTCAATTCCCCAATAAAAAGACATAGACTAACAGACTGAATATGGAAATAGGACCCTACATTTTGCTGCATACAGGAAACACATCTCAGTGTCAAAGACAAACACTACCTTTGAGTAAAATGTTGGAAGACAATTTTACAAGCAAATGGTCTCAGGAAACAAGCCAGAGTAGCCATTCTAATATCAGATAATATTGACGTCCAACCTAAAGTCATCAAAAGAGAGACAGAATGGTCACTTCTTGCTGGTGAAAGTAAAAATTCACCAAGAAGAACTCTCAA